>JBAMCG010000025.1:600000-1045000 GCA_037075325.1 Drosophila mayaguana | reverse complement strand
TATAGAAGTAGCAGTAATAATAGGAGTAAAGTTATCAATAATAGTAGTAGTGGGAGTAGAAATAGGTGTAGGAGCAGCAGTAATAGTAGGAGTAGGAATAGAAATAGGAGTAGAAGTAGCAGTAATAATAGGAGTAAAATTTTCAATAATAGTAGAAATGGGAGTAGGAGTACAAATAGGAGTAAAGTAGTAAAAGTAGTAAGAATAAAAGTAGTAGTAGATGTAGTAGAAATAGTAAAAGTAAGAGTAGCTATAGTTGTAGATGTAGTAGTAAAAGTATAAGTAGGAGTAGTAGTAATAGTAGGAGTAGGAATAGGAGTAGAAGTAGAACTAGAAGTAGCAGTAATAGTTATAGTAAGTGTAGAAATAGGGGTAGAAGTAGGAATAGGAGTTGTAATAGTAGTAGTAGTAGTAGCAATAGTAAAAGTAGAAGTTGCAGTAGTAGAAGGAGTAGGAGTAGAAGTTGTAGTAATATTAGGAGTAGGAGTGGTAGCAGTATACTGTACATACATGTGTATATATACTGTATATACATATATACATACTATATAGTACATATCAATATAATATATACTCTATGAGCTGACCAAATAACAGTGTCAGTATTTTTGATGTAACAATTAATAGCTATTAAGTCTTGCCTTAAATATAATTGTCTAATGTCTGATAATCATACAGGAATTCTTAAATTTCCAGGGACGGCGAGTCAGATGTGACAATCGACATATTTTAGCTTTTTACTTCGTTTATTGAATTCCTTTCGCGCTTCTTCTCATTTCGCTCTAACTGTACCTTCTTTCTTCTTCTTTCATTATTTGTGCTTTGCACAGCCCATATTTGATCCAAGTTTACCTCTTCTTCATTTGTCTGTGATTCTACATTTCAACTTACACTCGATATTGGTGTTTGAAGCACCACAGACTTCTTGGAAATAGAATACATATAACATTGCGGACAATTACATCAAATGCAACCTAATAATGAGGCGGATTGACTAAGTCATTCACAATCGAGCATATACCATGTTTTGGTCTTGGGCTTGGTCTTGGTCTTAAAATTGCTCCGAATTTATTGTCGTTTCTCCTCATATGCCTCCTCCTCATCAGCTCAGCTTGCTCTACAAATCATATAATAGCTCATCTCGAATATTTCCAAACATAATTTATAAACCAAACTGAACTCTAAACAATTTCCAACTGAATTTAAATAACTTTTCATGCGCAGCACAATAATAATAAATGAATCTCAAAAAGTTCATGTGAAATGAGTCCAAAACTTGGCGCTAAGCAATTCCAAAAACTTTGCAAAATGATATAACTACTTTTAATACATATGTCCTCGCACATTCAGTTTGTTTTGCTCTTTAAGAATTTCTAGTGTTGCATGTCGTCTCTAAAGAACTTGGCACCTAATGAGCAGAGATTTCTACCCATTGCATAAATCACATGCATCAAAATGTTTTCAATAGGCGTGCATTCTCCATAGTCGAGCAAAAAGTTGCAAATGGCGCACATATAAATCTATTTATGTGTCTAGTGTGTGAGTGTGTGTGCTGAGTGTGTTGAGTGTGTTGAGTGTGTGCCTGTGTGTGTATGTGTCTATGTGTCTATGTGTGTGTGTGTGTCTATTTAAGTCTGTCTCTTGGTTGCTTTGTCTGTCTGCAGAGCAACCCAATTTCCGGTTTTTCTTAAGCATTGCGCACAATTGCAAAGGCACACACAAAGCGCCATAAACAGTGTATGTGTGCGTATGTGTGTGAGTGTGTGTGGTTGCCTTTATGTGTGTGTGTGACCGCAGTCCTAGTGCACTGCACTGCAGCTGGCCTGGGGCGCATGTGTTCCAATTCAGTTACACATAGCTCCACACACACACACACACACACACACACACTCGCACATGCTCATTAAAATGACGCCCAGTCAGTCTGTATATTCGACTCAGGGCTTGTAAATGCATTATGTGAGCTCTGCTCGGCTCATATTTAACTTTTTCATCAAAGAGAAATGGCGTTAAGTAAATGCCCGAGTAGGGTGCGAGATTTGGACTCCCTCTGGCTCTTACTACTATTAATATTTCCGTGACATTTTGCACTTACCGTGACACGACACGCGGCAGCCAATCGCCGCCGCAATACTTGGCCAAAACCGGATCGTTGGTGGAGCTGCCGTCATAGAATATCAGATGATCGCGTTCGCCCGTGCAGTCCGACCAGGCGCGTATGGAGCGCGAGGTCTTATTGAAGCTGGCTATGGAGCTGCAAAACAGAATCGATTTGCCATTTAGTACGAAAATATGTATACCAATAGACCTGAAAAAGAGCAAACTGGGGGAGAGCAAAACAAACTTAAATTGCAATCAGCGCTAAATGCAATGCAAACATTTGCATTTCGCAAAGCCTCAAATAAAAAAAACAACAGCCAAACTGTCGAAGCTGTCAAAGTTAATAAAGCTGCCAGGGCGGCAATTGTTGGTCGGAATTATGCGACTATTGAATGCTCTAGGACTGGTATTTTTAGAGCTAAGCTAGCTTAGATCTATGACGGAAAATATAGAAGTTCATTGAATCAGAACTGAAGATACCACAAAATGTAGGCAAAAGTAAAGTTTTTAAGGCTCAAACTTCTGCTAAGTCTCGCCAGGAGATGGGATGGACCTGCTCGACAGGGTCTTTACCTAATATTTACTTCTGATGTATCAAATATACCCTTAAGCTTTCCTTACGCCTGAACTTATACTTTCATTGAGATTTTCACAGTCAAATAAAATAAATTAGAAAAGTAAAATAAAATAAAATAAAATAAATTAAAAGTAAAGTCAATATATATATATATATATATATATATATATATATATATATAATTCATATATTTTTTTTATTAAAATGAAAAATACAAAAATGATAATTAAATTTAATCCATAAATATTTCATATTAATATAAATATTGGGGTTTTCTGCTTATTTGTTTATTCCCACAAATAACTTTGTTATCGTCGATGCCATATGTCATATTAATAAATAAATTTTTAAGTAGAAAAGGCCTAGTTTTTAGTTTAAGCTCTTAAATTATTGTAGTTTTAGCATGGAGTGAAATGAATTGAATTGAATTAAATTAATATAAATCCAAGGCGAAGGCCTTAGCAGGCAACGCTTTTGTTGTTAGGTTGGCTCATAATTTTAATTATAGCTAAATCTTATAAATAAATTAGAAAATATAAATCAATTCTTTCTAGTCTCCTCATTCACTTTGCCCAAATGCCCAGCCGACCTGGTGTATCCTCGAGCATCCTTTGCATTCGCGACATTTAATATACATTTTGCATTCGAAATGGGCTTCAGCTAGAGCCGCATTTGTTCAGCTGTCAGTTGTGTGGAGCTTTCAGTCTGCTTCTATCTAATTTGATATGCAAACATTTAATTGGAATATACAAAATACATGGGCAACAATAACGGCATTCGCTCATTCACTCATTCACTCATTCACTCACTCATTCATGCCATTGGCCGCTTACAGCGCTTGGAGCCAGTGCGATAAGGTCGAGTGCTGCAAGTCGCATTGCAATTTGCCAAATTGAAATTTGTCATACGAAGGCGACACGCTCCACTCGATCCACAAAATGCTAATGCTTATTTAATGTGCGCCGCATGCACACGGAGGGCATAGCATTTTGTGTATTTCAATAGAAATCCACTGGCAACTCCCTCTCCCTCTCCCTCTCCCCCTTCCTCTGTCCACTCCGGCTTCAACTCCGGCTTTCACTTACCGCTTGACTAGGGCCTTGTGCTGATTCTCTTGGCTGACGGCAATCATGGCATGCTTGCTGGTTGGCACTTCTTTCTGGCGTATTGTCCAATAGCAGGTAACATTCCTTGGATACATACCAGGATAATTTGGGCTTTGCAGGCGACACTTGTTACGATAGCATTCATCGAATTGCCTCGTACAATAGGTGCCGGGTGTGACACGTCCCAATTCCAGTGGCTTATCGGGCAGTCCATACCTGTAATGTATGGTCCACATACCATTACTACAAACATACATACATACAGTCATATATAGAGCGTGTGTGTGTGTGTGTGTGTGTGTGTGTGTGTGTGTGTGTGTGTGTGTGCATTCCAGGTGTCGTTGAGTATGCAAGTTTAGCATTTAATTTAGTTTAGCTGCCTCCATTCAGGCACTATATTTGTTTGGTATTTTGGGTGTATGTCCACCCGCCTCTGCCACGCCTCTCTCCCGCCAGCCTGTTCTGCCTGCAATTTGCATAAAATACATCCTGGCATTTTAAGTTGAAAATCCTCATTTGGCCCAGTGTTTTGGCCATTGTTTGGTTTGCTAATGGTCCGTACGGCCGGACATACATACCCCTACCCCTCCCACCACCCACTCGCCCCACATTCAATGCAATTCTCGGCTGCAGTCAGCAACGAGCTCCAGTCAGCAGCAACCCCAGCCCGCTCGTAAATATTATTTTTCCGTGTAAATTGTATGAAATTTGTTGAGGCGTAAAAATACATTTCAATTTATAGCACTATTGCCATATCCGACACAACAGCAGCCAACTGCCAGCTGGCAGGAGGCAGGAGGCAGGAGCAGGCAAAAGAGTCACAAACAATGAACGCGACACCTATACGAAAATTTGACACACGTCTGAGCACAAATGGATTGCAGCATGAATCGTATATGATGGCATGCCATGTCTACTACGGCCAGGCAGGAGTTGGAAGTGCTGCTGCTGCTGCTCATGTTTTATGCAGCATTTCAACAAAAGTGGCATTGTTCTAGCAACTACAAGGATTTAGCGACGACTCCTGCTCCGCCTCTGGCCGGGCCAAACGAGTGCGTTAAAACAAAGGCCAACACTGTCAGCCGTCAGAGCCCGTCGTTGACATTAGCTCGGCCCTCCCCGCAGCTCTGGCCGCACTTTCAAGGTGATAAATTACAGTTACTGGACTCGCTGCAGGCCGTACAGCAAATACTTATATATTCTATAAACTTCTACGAATTTCCTAATTACATTTCGACAGAATTCTATTTTGGGCAGGTTCAAGAATGCCAATGCCAGAGCTTGGTTTGACCTAAACTTCATTGTCGATTAAAGCAAAGGCTGATAAAGAGGTTCTTTAATGGAAATTGTGAACATCAAATGGGCAAATCTGTTAGATATTTGGCAGTAATTTTAGATCAACTAGATTTTGCAAATTACCAAAAATTCGTATATATATATATATATATATATATATATATATATATATATAAGAAAAAAGAAATATATTTATTCAGCTGCAGCATAGAAAATATTTCGATCCATTTTTGTGCTCACAATTTTTTGTGTGTCAAAGGGTTGAACTGCTATGGCAAATGTCCATAAAAAATAAAATAAAATAAAAATCTCGTAAAGCAAAATTAGAAATTAAAAATGTTATTTAATCTACCCTGGCATTGCCAGTCCAAGCTACAGCATAATGACAGAATTTAATTGGTCCCAGCGAAAAGAGCTAAGCTGCATAGAAATTGGCAAATAAATGAATAACTTTGATTTCTATTTAAATACACAAAAATTTGAATGCCTGTTAGCAAGATATTAAAATATTTCTGGGCTTTTCTATACAACTATTTGAATAAATCAGATTTGAAATAAATAACAAATAAATAGATACAATAGTAATCATTTCCCTCACATGATCATGTTTTATTTCGTGCCAATAAATAAATCTTTTAATTATAAAAAAAGAAGTTCTTGTGATGTATTGCATTAGTTTAGCCGAAATGCTTATAATTTATTCTATATACATTCAAGAAACACTCAATATGATGCCATTCAGTGGCCTGCTTGGTTAGATTCTATAGATTCCTAAGCAACCCATAATTCGATAGGAATTATGCTCTGTGCACTATTAGGCAGGCAGGTGAGTTTTAACTTTATTTTTATACCCTGATCCCATTAAAAATGGGAAATCAGGGTATAATGGTTTTGTGAAAAGTATGTAACAGGCAGAAGGAGGCGTGGCAGACCCCATAAAGTATATATATTCTTGATCAGGGCGACGAGCTGAGTCGATATAGCCCTGTCCGTCTGTCCGTCCGTCCGTATGAACGCCTAGATCTCAGAAGATATAAGAGCTAGAGTCTTCAAATTTTGTATGCATACTCATGTATACCATACGCAGTACAAGTTTATCTTTTTTTTTTCGATAACTCGCCCGATTACTTTTTTATCGCGAATAATCGATAAATTGATTTTGTTTATTCACCGTAATTTCAATACTTTTAGACCTGGAGACTTCAGATTTGGTGTGTATATACGTCTGATCAATGCGCAGATTTTGTCATTTACAGATTTTGGATACCACGCCCCCTTCGCCCCCAATTTGCAAAAAACGTATTTTAAGTACTAGAGACTTGTGCTTTAGAATGTACACACATTTGCACATTGTAATCACATTCTGAAAGTTTCATGAAGATAGTCCTATTACAGGAGAAATTATTCAGCAACAAAATTCTCATAGTATTGCCCACACTGCAGCGCAGCCCAAGCGCAGTCGCTGCTTACTGCGCAGTTAACAGAGCGCGTGCTTATGCGTGCGTGAATATCAGCTCTTTGTAGGGATCAGGGTATCTTCTAGTCGAGCACTCTCGACTATAGCTTCCTTACTTGTTTTATTTAGATTGGATATCAGCCACTTGTTTGATATAATTTTTACCAATCAGGCAATTTATTTATTTCCAAATTTCTCTTAAATTCTATTCCACTCTGATTTTCTTAAACAATTGCACATATGTCAATATTGTTTTATTTATTTATTTATTTTTTTTTTTTTGCCACTTACCTGACAACTGCATCGGATTGGCTTATAAATTTGTATCTGATGCTGAACTCAAAGGGTTTCTCATCTCGTAAATTGCGTGGCGGATGAAATACCTGCAAAGGGAAGAAGAGCAAAACGTATATGTCTTATAAAGGCAGCAGGAGAGCGCAGGCCAGAATGAGCTGGAAATTGAGTGTTGAAATAAAAGTATATATATATAATATATATACATATATATATACATCTGTCGCATGCATTGGCAATGCTGCCAAATGCGACAGGAAATGGTGCGCCGTCAATTGTATGTGACAACACAAAGGGACATCGATCCGGCTTGCCCATCGCTGGGCCAAATTGAAATATTTATTTGGCGAGAATTGAGCGACAGCTGCCAAGACAAAGAACAGTTTCACTTTGGCTCAAGTTGAACGATCTCTGATTGAGCTCGGCCCCGGGAGTCGGTGTAGCAGAAAACAAAAAAGGAGCACAAAAAAAAAAAAAAAAAATAATAAGAAAGATAGCAGAATAAGAAGCAGCAGCAGAGCAACTGTCATTTGCACACGCAATTTTCTTTTAATTATGCAATCTGCAATCTGCGCCTTCGGCCACGTCAACTCGTCGTCACTCGAGGCAATTTGTTGCTGCTGCAGCAGCAGAGTCCAGGCCGAGGCCCAATCGAGCAGTCCGATTCGAGCATGAATTTTTATTAATTTTCATAATTTATGCGCTGGCGCTTTCAGCAAGCCGGCAGGAGGCCAGGCGGGCAGGCGGGCAGGCGGTCCGCACTGTTGTCAATTTGCCTTTATGGCCGCACGTTTATTTAAATATTAATCAAAAAGTGGCAATGGCTGCTCAAGTAAACATTACGCATACGCCACGTTAACGCTAAAGTTGATCAATTTAAAATATAAAAAAAAAGAAAAACAAAAAAGAACAGAAAATTCAATAACAATAAAACACCTTTGATCGAATTCGCTATACGCTTTCATTGCACGTGTCAACTTTCGAAATATTCTGATGTCACACCGATGAATCCGAAGGTAAAAAGCAGCAATATTAACTGAATTTTTGGCCGTTCTTTACTCACCTTTACGGATGCTGTCACCGTGGATGTTTCACTGAAATATAATTGCGGTCCGGTAGCCTTGCCGCACCAGGAGCCGCCCGTGAATGGACGCCCCAGTTCGCTGAGCTGCCAAGTAAATAAATAAAATTTAATTAATTAAAAATCAAGTTTATATCGCACAGAGAATGTTGTGCAGGTAATTTCTCTCCTCTTCATGTTTATCTCTCTCTGTGTGCGTGTGTGTGTGTGTGTGTGCTCTGTATTTTTGACACATTTTAAAGCGCACGCATGCAAATGTGGGTTAAGTTTCAGCAGAAGATTTGTAGGGCGATCGAAATATGCACATACATACATTAATATATGCATTTCAATATATAAAAACGTTTGTCGAGCAAGTGAAAAATAAATAAATACACGGAAACGGCAACTGGCCCGTAACGGCGATCCATCCCAGCCCCAACTCAGAGCGCGCCCAGTTCCGCTCGGGCATCTGGCATGGGTAATGGATTATGACTGTTGTATAAATTTTTATTTGTTGGCGCCATTTGCCGCTTGCTGCGCTCAATATTTGATTGTTTTCCTTTTCACAACTGCAGCTGCAACTGCTCCTGCCGCTGCCACTGCCACTGCAACTGCCACTGCAGCTGGCAGCTAGAAAAATTAATGCTGCAAAAAAGTGTAGCATACATTTGTGGGCCAGGCGCCAATTTCAGCTTACGCTAAAAACTGCTGGCACTTGCCGAAGGTGCAGCAAACTGAAACAACAGCAATAACAGTTAACTCGATTGCTGGATTGCCTATATATATATATATATGAACTGGGCTGGGTGGAGTGGAAGCGGGAACTTTAATTTATATACATATATCCATACGAGCTTGAGCAAAAGCTGTGATTAAATTGTTTACTTTGCAATTGATGATATATTTAGTGCTGAGCATACCACCAGCTCTGATTGATGTTAATTTGAGTAGAAATTAATTAGATATATTTGTGTACGCTATGGAATACGAATGCAGAATAGTAGTAGTAGAATGAATTCTTTAAAATCGGAAATCAGTGTATAATAATGTTAAAATGTATTTTTATTTATTTATTTTTTTTTTTAATGATTGGTTTTCTATTTTTAATGAACTTTATTTTTATTTATTAAGCAAATTGCGCTGTAGACTCTTCACAGCAGTATTATTTATTATTTATTTATTATTCTATTATTTCAGTATTGTTAGTATTTATTTATTCTATTTAATGACCTATTGTACCCCCAACTATTCAGAGTTTGAAGTCTCTTGAATCTTCGCCTGATAATTCACCATCATATTAGCTGTGAGCTGATTTGTGTGCGCTGCAAGTCTGTAAGGTCGTTACTTTAAACTTAGTTGAATTAGTTTATTATATATCTATTTAATATAGTGATCGTAATGTGTAGACACAAAAAAAAAAAAAAAAATAAAAAAAATAAAAATAAAAATAATAATAATAATAAAATAAAAAAAAATAAATATATATATATATATATATATATATATATATATATATATATATATATATATATATATATATAAGCTGCGAGAGCAAGTTCATTTAGTTCATTGTGAGCAGACATCGAATGGCAGACAAATTGAATTTTTAAATAAATATAAATATTCTGCTGCGTTTGCTCAGCATATTTATTTAATTAATTTATTTATTTATTCTTTTTTTTTAATATTTACTTGTACCTATTCTATGCATAAATTCATTTATTTAATTTATTTAATTGAAATCGTCATAAATATATATATATGTTTTATTATAAAATTTTTATTTTTATTTTAATTTTATTTATTTTTTTTTTTTAATATTTTTGTTGTACATTTTCTATGAATGAATATAATTATTTAATTTATTCCACTGAAATTATTTATATACTTATATTTTATTGTAGTTTAATTTTTTGTTTTATTTATTTTATTTTACCTTTTTTATTATTAATATTTCTTTAAAATAGTTATATATTGTTTTTTTATTTTATTTTATTTATTCCTATTTATTTTAATGAAGTTGTTTTTATACTTCTTTTTTATTTATTTTTTTTTTGTTTTATTTATTTTTTATCTATTTTCAATATTAAATTTTTATTTTTATTTATTCTATGAATAAATTGAATTATTAATTCACTAATATATTTCACTGAAATATTTTATATAACTATTCTTTGTTATATTTTTTTGCCTATTTATATTATTAATATTATTTTTAAATATTTATTTATATTTATTCTCAGAATGAATTGTTTAATTTATTTTACTGAAATTGTTTATATACTGAGTTTTTATTATATTTTAATTTTTTTTTTTTAATTTTTATGTTTTAACATTTTTATGACTGAATCAAATTTTTTAATGTAATGCAACGAATATTACAATAAATAGAAAATTAATAGATACTAAGAGTTTATATCAATTCACGACCTATTCACGTGTGGATAGGATTTAGAGCAAATTAATGCCACTTTGCATGAGTTTAATCTTAATATTCTATATAAAAAGCCTTTTGTTGAGCCTTTTTCCCATTTAAACAATTTCACAGAGAGCTCTGCCTGCACATGCGCTCTCTTTCACTCCACCTAGAGCCTATTGGTGCACAGCTCTAACGAATGTACTCCATATGGAGCAGTGCATGAGTATTCCTGAGAAAAATTGCCAGCGCTGGCGATTGACATTCATGGGCAGAACTGTAATGTCGCTAATAGCAACCAAGACCGGTCAACCACATCGTCAATGGTGTAGGTAGGGGAAACCGACTGCAATTTTGTTATGTTCTAGATTTGCCTGTGATCCATTCGTTCAATAGCAGGCAGCAGCCAGCAGGCAGCAGGCAGCAGGCAGTGGGCAGCGGTCAGTGGGCGGTGGGCGGTGGCTGGCGGTTCATTAGCACAGTGGGGCTATTGCTTCTCGATTGGCAATGATTATGAATGGGGCTGGGGTTCCAATTGATTAAGTTTTTAGTTAATGGGTTATTTGACCGAGCAGGTCGTTCATGTCGTGCTCGCTGTCGCTGTCGTTCCACAGCAATGCAGCTGGTCAGGGGCTGCGGTTGCTGCTCCAACGTTCGCTCGCTCGCTCCGGTCCCCCAAAGCTCAAACAACAATTTTTGCTGTAATTGCAAGTCGCCAGAGCTCTGGCCAATATTTGTAGCTGGTTAGAGTTGCAATTCACTGCTGTCATATGAAATGGCCTCGAATAGGAGCAGCAGCAGCAGCAGGAGCAGGAGCAGGAGTAGCAGCAGGAGCTGCAGCAGCAGGCAACGGCCAACAGGCCTGACTACCCGGCATAATGGTAATTTTCTGATTTCGATTTTGTGTAAATTCACTGCAAACTCTCTCTTTCTCTATCTCTTCTCTCTCTCTCTCTCTCTCTCTCTCTCTCTCTCACTCACACACGCTTTGTCTCTCTTTTACTGTCTGTTTTTGTTGGCTTGGCCCCTTGGCGTTCGCAGGACTCTATCCTGTGCATCATCATCATAATCATCTTTAGCATCATCAGCATCATCATTATTATCAACAACATCATCGTGTCCATTGTGTGCAGCGGAGCGTTATTAGCATCGACTTCATAACGAATTATTGGAATTTCATTTCTCTTCTGTCCCCTCTGCTTCCTCTGCTATCTCTGCTGCTGTTTTTGTTGGCTCTTGTGGAGTTTTGTTTGATTAGGTGTTGGTTTTAAATTGATTGAATTATTATTGCGGTCAGTTGGAGGAGGCGGCAGCATGCATAAACCTAACAGGCCTCTGCCTCTGCATAGTCGGCTTGGTTCGGCCTTAAATTTAAGGCAAATCTTGGTGTCTTTAAGCTGGCTCTAGCATAAGCTTTTAAGTAAATCAAAGTGCATTCTGTAATCGCTGTGGATTGCTGTTGCTATTGTAAACGCATGCTTAGCTGATTAAACTTGGCTCCGATTCAGACGGTTTCAGTCAACATGATGCAGCCCGCCATTCCATTGTGCTGGCTCCGGCTCCGCATAATTTAAACAATAGCCGATAAAAAGTTTTATCCGCACAGTTGTGCGGGTGTCGACGTCGTCGTCGCTTCATAATCTGCCAACAATAAACAAAGGCCGCTAGCAGACGGAGCGGGGGCAGAGCGAGCGAGTGGGTGTGACAGAGGGAGAAGGAGCCAGTGCAATGGCTGGCCGTAACTATTCTTCTTCTACGTTTAATTGTGCAACAATTTAAGCGCATAATGACATATTTCGCTTCACTGTTTACAGCCGAACAGCTCTCCCCCGCTCCAGGCTTGGCCAACTGTCTGAATTTCTGTTTGATTTACTGTAATTTAAAACATTTGCCACAGTTTTTTTTCTCTTTTTTTATTTGGCTGCTATTAAAAAATCATTAAATGTAAATTATGGACCAAGGCGAAGCTTTTAATTTGCAATTCAATGCGAGCCTGAATAAATAAATAAATATATTAAGAAGCAAAAAATAAACGAGTTATATGCACTTGACTTCCAGATGCTCTATGAGTTGTGTTTATACTCTTTCAATACAGTTTTATGGGTATATTGGTTTGCTTCAGTACGTCCGTATGAAAGCAAGAATCTTAGACTAAGCTCAATTTATACTGTTATAATAAACAACATTCTCAAAATTAATTCCAAGCGCAGCAGACGTTGCAGTTAACAATTTGGTTATTTATTTCTTTTTTGATTGGACAATACACATTGGCTTCTCCATAGTTTGCAAATATTTGTTGACCCTTTCTCGCTGTCTGTAAATAAGTACCTTTCACTCACACTCTAAGAGCAAACTCAGAGAGCAACCGATTGCATCAGCTCTTTAGCGAGTTCGCTCTCGATCGCTCAGTAACCATTTCATCTTTGATTTGTTGCGCTCTCATTGTTCGCCGATCCCTTCGTTGAGTATAGGCAAAACGTCATTCGTGTATGTATTGGTATGTGTGAGGATGTTGTCTTCGCTAAACATATCAAGAGCGTAAGTAAACTGAGTGTGTGCATATGTGTATGTGCTCACTTTGACACTCTTGACTCTCATTACACGAACGTCAATCGTGTCTCTCCCTAAACGATGCTCGTTAAATGAGCGTCACACGAATAGTTTAACTGAAGGCGCTCAACAGAAAGTAAATATGAACCGAAGTCTGTTGCTTAGAGCGTGAGCGAGTGAGCACGATTGAGTAAGTCTTTTAACATTGCCGAGTGAGCATTATTTTGTTTTCGTTTGATCTCGCGAAGAGAGCATTATTAATAAAACGCTCAATTGTTTTGTTGCTTAATTTTAAATCTATATTTAGTCTGGTCTTGCTATATTTCACGACTGATAACGCTTTGACCACGAACGAGTATTTTGCAGTCGTTGGCGCCCGACTGTAAAGTTCTTATTCGTTCTGCTTATGCCTTGTCTTGCCTATTCCCGACTTGAAATGGAATATTACTCAATGGCCCACATCCGATTTAACTCATGCCTCTCACAGAGCATAAGACACAGAAAAACTTGCTAACCTTTTCTCTTTCTCTTTCATTTTTTTTTCCTTTCCTTTTTCGTTTTTGGCTATGACTCGTAAATTTACGACACAAACAAATGCCGCCAAAGGGCAGAGCACGGCAGAGCAGTAAAGGAGCAGCAGTGGAAAGCATGTCCAAGAAGTTTGCTAACGTGAATTATGAGCTTGTCTATGGCACACACGCACGCATATAGTCATGGCATATATATGTATATATGTGCTTATACATATTTATAGATAGAAGAGCTTAAACTGCCATTGACAAACTGGGTCTGTTGTTCTTGTCTTGGCGGAGCAGCAGAACGAACCATGAAGACTAAGCGGATGTTATGATTGTCAAATATTGAGTCATTTACTCAAGCTGCCCTGACCAGGCCAAAGGATAACGTGGCCTGGCCAGCTCGCAGACTACCAATGTTGCTGTTGTTGTTGATTTAGGTTAATACGTTTATGCATAAACTTTGTTATTTATGATTAACAATATTAGCAAATAAACAATGCAAATGGCGCTGCTAGCCCCCCAGTCGCTGGTCAAGTTTAAAGCAAAAAGTGTTGCTGAATTATTCAGGGTTATCCGGAGCGAGCGAGAGAAAAGGTCACACCCAGAACTTTGCCTCCTGCAATATGTATGAGGCAAACTGTCTAACTAAATTGAATAACTGATTAAACTCTTACTTTTGGGCCGCCACGGCTCGCTCTGCCAAACACACCCATACACATATATATATATATATATATATATATATATATATATATATATATATATATATATATATATATATATATATATATATATATATATATATATATATATATATGTATATATATATAAATATACATATATATTACAGAAATCACATAGGTAGATTGGAATAAATATGAGATGGTCAAGAATTTATGTTGCCGGGCCATGACACGAATAATTTATAAGGCTCGACCGGTTCGGCTGGCGCGCTGCAAAATAAAAAAAAAAGACATGAACCAAAACTGCAAAATAACTGCGAATAAAAACTGAAACCACGTCAGCAGTTAAAAATGTTTGCCTTAAATAAATAAAAACAGGCGCCGCAGCGCGGCAGCTACGATAAAGCTCCGGCCACCAATCCGCCGGACGGGCTGAAGCGCCCAGAATGACAACACAAACCTGCGGTTAGTTACGAGTTTATAAAACTGCAACAAGGCTCGCGCATAACCCCAAAAAAAAACCCAAACAAGAAAAAATTGCAAATATTTAACTGCATTTTAAAAACCCACCAAGAAAAAAAAAAAAACAAAGAGGAAAATCAAGAGGAAGATGATGAAAAAACGCGGCCAGTTTCCATCATTCCTCAAATCCGCCGCACAACCAGTTCTATTCCAGCCGCAGTTTTTCGTACATACATATGTCAAGTGCCAAATGAAACCTCAACAGACGAGCTGACCGAACGGCGAGGGACAGCCGGACACAGCTGCCAGGCCAGTCGAGGCCAGGCCAGGCCGATCTGGATGAGCTGGATGGAGCTGGACAGCACCACAAAATGTCAGCGCACGCCCCACGCTTGTTCGCAATTTATTGTCGCAAAGTGGGGGGCGTGGCAGAGGGGTTGCACAAAACTGCAACATCAGTCGCCAGCGCTAAACTAATAAAGGACCACGGAGCAGCAAGTCCGGAGAGGAGCAGAGTTCACTTTCAATTGGACAGCAAAACTGCGAGCAATGGGAAACATACAATACACATGTTGGCATGTTGGCGGCATCCAAAAGTGACAAAGGGAGGGAGAGAGGGAGAGAGAGGCGGAACTATAAGAGATAATGTCAGCTGAGTAAAAGGGAAATCCTTATGCACTTATCTCAACCGGAGCAAAGACAGAAGCAGCAGCTGCAATCCGAAAATCTTGGGGACTCTTTAATGAAAGCCAAAGGCAAAACTTTTGGCTTAGTATTATAGAAAATATTTAAATGAAAATAAATAAGTAAAATATAAAATTGGAATATAATTGAAAATGTTTAAATGCTAAATTGAAATATATTTTAATTAATTTCGATATTTGAGAGAATTTGATATTGAATTGGTAGAATACTTAGCAAGTGCTGGTGCTGCAAGTGGGCGTGGCAACCCTAAATCTGTATTCTTCATAATATGTGAATTCAGCACAAGAATTTACATTTTTTTTTTATGAATTTCACTTTTTTTGGACACATAAAATCTGAATTTTTATTTTATATTTATTTGATTTTTATTCATAAGAAATAAGTTATTTATAGGGAAAAAGGTAGCAAGAAAAATGATCAGGTTTATCAAGGAAAGTGAACTAGTTCTTACTTTAAAAGTGAACTAGTTCATTAAGGAATCGTTAAAAACTGCTCCGCTTGTGGCTAAACTGAAAGTACAATTTATATTCATTTTTATATATTTTGTATATTATTTTATTTCTATTTTATTTTATTTTCTGCTTATTTATTTCATTTGATTATTTTCTATTATACTTCCAACTTTATTTTCCTCTTATTTACTGCACATAAACATTTTCAATTTAATTGACATTTAATTATTTTCATTTAAATTTATTCAATTCTAGCTCTAGTTTTATTTTCGATTTTAAATTATTTACGAACTGCGCTTTCGTCTTAGAATTGCACAAGGATGCATAATCACACCTGAAGGCATTACAGTGGAGCAGCTGTCCTTTGTGTGAACCTTTGGCCTAAAAGGAAAAAACTCTTTGCCCTCTGCAATTCAACACTTTGGCCCTTTCTGCGATGGCTCCACTGGTTCGTGGCTGGCACCGCTGCCCGCTGCCCGCTGCCCGCAGCCCGCAGCCCGCAGCCCGCAGCCCGAAGTGCGCACAACTTAAGCTTTGAAATTAATTCGAAAGGTAGATTAAGGCAACTAAAAGCGCATGCAAAGTGCACAGTCGGAGCTCTATGTACTTGTATATATATATATACATACATACATATATATATATATATGGACGAACTATATTGAATGCTGGCTACAAACCCAAGCTCTAGCCCCAGTCGATGGTTATTTTGCTTTTACGGCTGCAAAACTCCATTTAATGTAATGCAGCAGCATTGGATTATCAAAGTACACACACACACACACACACACACATATATATCTATAAATATATATATATACCGATTTTAGTTTGGTATACGAGTGTATGGCACATATACAACTGTGCAAATGTATATTTGAACATATTGCACAAGTCAATTACAGGGATTTGGTACATTTTATTTGGGCAGTGCCCGTGCCGGGGCTTTAGTTTTATTTTAGCTTCCATCTAGCCGGAATGTCAAAGGCGGGGGAAATGTCTCGACAAAGTAGCAATGTCAACAACGTGGAGCCGCAAAAGTTGTGATAAAAATATATGTATGTTAAATAGTTTGCTGTTCCTTCGTTCGCTTTTATTCCGCCCTTTTTTTTTTTCTTGTTCCGCACTCAAACTTCAATCTGCGGACACAAGACGTCGGACATGAGCACAGCAATGGAGTACAGCACACACACACACACACACACACACACGCACGCACACAGAGCGGGCGAGAGAGGGAGGGAGTCGGACAGGCGCACAATTCAATTCAATTTGCTGGGCTAATGTGGCATTTGTCAACAGAGCCAACAGAAAATTACAGAATTACTCGGACATTGATTGAATCGAACGGAGCTGAGAATCGGAGCACGGCGAGGGGAGGTGAGGTGGGGCGAGGCGCCGGTCAAGCTGGAGGCGAACGTGGATATAGTACGATTCAGCTGCCATTACACCCTTGTTCTCGCCCAACTGCCTCCCGCCCCTCCCCCTCCTCTTTCTGAGTGTGCGCTTGGCTGGCATAAAATTATCGCTGAACGCAACGTTCAATAGCAACGGCAAATGGAGTGCAAGTGGAACGTGGCTTACGTAATATTCAATTCAAATTTTAATAAATTAAATTTGCACTCACCTGCATGAAGCCCTCGGGACAGCCGGGCAGCTCGCTGGTTGGGCTCAGATTCGTTTCATAACCATCCACATCCGTATCGACCATGCCCTCATCGAAGCGGCCCACCGTAAAGCCATCAAATATGATCTGCAAATGCACAAAATGCACAAATATATTCATATACATATACATATACATAACAGACAAAAATGCAATCAACGACTGCAAGATGCTCTCCTCAAATTGTTTGCCTACTTGAGATACTTCACTGCAGCTGAGCATACCCCAAATTGTTTGCTCTGCCAGTGTATTGAAGTTATATATTTTATGTTAGTTTAGCTCTGCACACGTTAAAGTTATGCAAATGAAATTCAATTGCGAAATGGCAACCTTAAGCATGCCCACGCCCACGCTCATGCCACGCCCATGGCCTCTGTTTGCATATTAGATTGGCCATAAAAAAGACAACACACAGCAGGCGTCAAGGAGCACACGCCGCAACTGAAGCGAAGGTCAGGGCGGACTCGACAGCAGCAGGCGCCGAAATTGGAGAGAAGGAGAGCGAGAGCGAAAGAGAGAGAGAGAGAGAGAGAGAGAGAGAGAGAGAGGTGAGAGAGAGAGAGGGAGAGAGAGCGAAAGAAAATTAAGAACGTCTGCAACGTCGAGTACTACCGACTGCAGAATATTTATAAATAACACACCAAAATATATATTCTTCCGATTACTATAGAAAGGGTCGTGAAATTTACCATTAGTAATAATAATTTATCTATAAAACTTTTGAAAATGTTGAACTATATTAAGATGCTCCTAACGGTGTCCAGAAACTATACCAATTTATTATATAAAAAAGAAAAAATGGCAAATAAAAGATTTATTTCTTCCGCTTTGCTGCGGCTCAGATATCTACACAGATCCCTACATCCGATAAGCCATACACGTAAATGTAACGCGAATATCAAAACACTTTATCAGATGATATAGTGACGATATGCTTATACATATATACAAAATTGCTACTCTTTATAAAGGCGACATTTGCTTTCATACAGACAGAGCAAGATTTCCACTGAACGAAGCCAATATGCTCGCTTCACTTGCATGAATGAGTACAAGTGAAAACAGAAATAAGCATAAGACGAGGGCTAAGCGCACGTCAAGTGTCTGTTGCTATATACAACACACATATGAACGCACACATACACATATACAGCGATATATTTATATATATAAATTTTAATAAAATATGCAAATAAAGTTGCGTGTGCCTCGCATTTGGCAAATTGCAAACAAAACTTCGGAAAAGGGTTGAAGTTGGTGAGGCGCCCTCTTTATACATATTTTAACACCTACCACATTAACAGTCACAAACAGCAAATATAACGAAACACGATTTTAATTTCGAATATTAGAGAAACTCAACGCACGTACGGACTGCACACACACGCACACACACATACACACGCACACAGAGAGAGCTCTGTCCAGTGGCCGCCGCAGCCTGGAGAAGTTTTCAAGGTGCCCGGGACACCAGGAGACCACGGACATCATGGCTAGCTGGCTCTACCTGGACACTGGGCAGCAGACTCCAGGCCTGTAAATTTATGTGTATCTTCTTTATGGAGTTTTGCATGTTAAATGAAACTTGTGGCAAAGTTGTTGCCACATGCAACGCCTGTAAGTGGGCAATAGTCTTATTTCTGTGCACTTTACAGCTCAAGTTTTACAAGCTGCTAAAAGTTGAGAACGCATTCGCAACTGAACTGGAACTGGAAATGGGAGGGAGGAGCTCTTATTATTAGCTTTTTATGCAAATTGTCCTTAACTACGAAATAAGAGAGCACTGAGAATTTATTTCCATTTTTTTCCATACGAATGCGAATTGATAGATGATGCTAATGCCAGAAAATGTACTGTTGACATTGCGGTATAACTCCCGAATTTGTTGTACATACAGCATTATTAGGAAATATATACTTTAAAAGTAAAAGCTAGTAGATGAAGTTGTGTGAATCGCAGAGAGAGGTGTGAAATGTGAGATATCCAAATGATGGGAAGGAAAATCTAAGAAAATGGGTGGAGTGTAAAGAAAGCGAGAGAGTTAGAGACAGACAGAGGGAGAGAGAGAGAGAGGGACCGTAAGGGAAAAAGAGGAAGAGAGAGAATGAATAAGAGAAAGATCGAGATTCAGAGAGGAAAGAAGAAAAGAGAGACTGAGAAAAAGTTCGAGAGAAACCTAAACTAGAATAGTTAATAGCAAACACTAAGGCAGCAAGAGAGAGGGAGAGAGAGAGAGAGAGAGAGAGAGGGAGCAGCAGTATATATAAAAGGGCTGAACAAATTTAAAAAGATAGCTAAGGTTGGCAATGATAAACAGAGACAAAAGCCCATAGAGAGTGAGAGAAAGGAACAGGGATAAATGGGCGCTTTAATCATATAAAAGCTCAATCATTCGATAATTAATAATTCTGATTATTAAGAGAAAACCTGCACAAATAGTAAAATATATAAAAAATATTAAAAAATTATTAATAAAAAATATAATTTGCTCGCATGAAATTTCAAATACAGGAAATAATTGAAACCCAGTCCGCTCCCGCTCCCTGCGCTGTGTAATCAACAACGACATAATAGCAAACAAAACACAAAATACTCCGTCATTAAAGGCATTAAGGAAAAAATACATTTGCGTATGAAAATTGCTTACAAAACAAACAAGTGAAAATCTCGTTGGCAATGCATAAACAAATATAAAGAGCACATTTAAAATATTGTAAAAAAAAGCGGAGAAAATATAGGGACACAAAATAAAATGCAAATGGAATATAAAAATATATTTATATATGTATATTCACATAATGCAGCTATGCGAATTTTTATATGGCAAAAATATCTGTTGATTTATGTGGCCGGTAAAATTCGCATGGCTTTTATTGCTAGCAATTTAATATTGCTGCATGCTAAAAATTTGAAATGCTGCGAAAAACGAGAGAAATGCGAGAAATGCCCGCAGCATTTACCATATCTATATAGATATATATATATATATATATATATATCTATATATGTTTATATATATATATTCCATTTAGCTAAAGCTTTAAGTCGGGCGATCGAAAACATGAATCCATTGGGGGTGTGCAAAGTGAGCTCAGCTTGTGGCGCAAATTACAGAGTGCAACAGAGGATATTTGATTAAAGCATAAAAAATTGAAGTGTAAACACAAAAAAAAAAAAATAAAAAATGAAAAAAAAAATGAGTAACTGTGAGAAGTTTGGGGGCCAAGTTATTTCCATTAAAAATTAGCCGCGAGCAAAGTTGCAGCGATATGTACTTTAGCGGTAGGTCGGGTAGCTAGGGTAATTTAAACTTTTGCTCTCGCTGGGAGCACACTTACACACACACACACACACACACAGAGAGGCACACATACAGCGACAATCATCAATCAATATGTACAGCAGGACATGCTGACAGACAGGACGATTGCGTGGCCCAGGACGTTGTTGCTGCTGCTGTCCCCTCCCCGGCCCTTAAGTCAATGCGTAACATTATTATTTCAAGCCATTTCCCACGTAGACAAGCAGCAGCAGGAGGCAAGAAGAAAAAAAAGAGAAAAATATGTAGAAAGGGCGTAGGGGCGGGGCAGCGCTGAGCAAAGCTAACTGGATAAAGTGAAAGCCAAGCACATGATTTATATGCATTGCCAGGCAGATTCTGCCACGTTTATCAGCGTGGTCTACAAATGCGGAAACACAAAATAAAAGTTATAACTTATGCATGACAGATTTGGTGCAAGGTGCAAAGCTGCCGCAGCAGCCAAAGCAGCCGAAGCAGCCAGCTACACTTTGCATATATCATTCCATAAAGCAGGAGGCAATGCCAATGCTCAGGATTTGGGACGACGTTGTCCCCAAGTCAACTCAACTCAACTCCAGTCAACTCAACTGAACTCACCTCGCCTGCCTGTCCTATTTGCAGGCTTGCCAACTGCTTGACTCAGCCCCTCAGCCGTGCGAGGGTCGCAGTTTTGGGCCACCCTAGCTGAGAGACATCTCAGCTTAGCCGCGGCTGCTGCTAACTGCTCATTGCGCCGTTACGCAAATTGCATGGAAATCAATTATTTTCGAAATTGAAATTGACGTTTTTCCGACAGTTCGCCAAAAATGTTGTGAAGCGTGTCTAATTTTATTGTCAACGCTTATGCCCAGCCCCTCCCCCAGCTAGACCGTTTAAAGCCAAGGCATTGCTTAAAGCGCAAAAGTGCCCCTTGCTTAACTATTTGCGAGCGAGCATTGGGGGCGTTGCCTCTGCGCCACAGCCCAGACTAGAGTCATACCCCTAATTGAGCACGCACATAAGCCCGGAGTAACGAAAATGCCAGACATCCATCATGGCGTAAAAGAAACGGAAGAACATATACGGACGCAACGAAATCAGTAGAGAAACGAAACGTGAATACACTGAGATTCGGACGAGATAGACTTAATGAGAGCATGTGAGTTATGGATACCATTATGGAGCATTTGTGAATATATTCTGCGAGTATTTCTCTTTTGTATGAATTGAAGTCATAATTTGAAAATCGATTTCTATATACAAGAGAAAGGGAATGAGATTGAGAAATAGAAGAGCTGTTAGCTTGTTTTTTAGAATAAAATTTGATGTTCAGGTTATTTGTATTTATTTTACTAAATATTTTCAAGTTATTTCATGTATATTTTCGTCTTTATTGAAGCTTCCAAACTCCAAAACTCCCAAAAGTTTTTTACATTATTACTTTATATAAATTTTATTCTATTATTATTTATATATTATTCTTTGATTCTTGATCATATTCAATGTGTTTTGCAATTTAATTTAATTTTAATTTAATTTAATAATATCCATTCTTTGCAATTTCCAATTTAATTTCCTCGAATTCCCAGAAATATTTTGCAAAATTTTAGTACTGAGTTCATTGTTTATTCATTGTTTATAATTCCCAGTATTGCTTGAATATTATATGAGTATCTGCTAATATATATATTTAATTAGATTTCTGTTGAAATGAAGCCCGAAATTATTAGTAAATGTCTCTTAAAAAAGTATTATTTTCAGAAATTTTATTTATCTATTTTTTTATTATATAAAAATAGAATAGTAGTAAATTCTTGGAATTTAATTTATACAGATTTTAATATAGAAACAGTATATTAATTCTTTAGTAATTTTTTGTTTGAATATAATTTTTTGTTAATATATCAAGGCTATTCCTCTGGCTATATAGCTTGTTTATATATTAAGGGTATTCTCTGTCTTTAGATTCAATTTGTGCTCTGTTCTGTATACATAAGAATAATTTTTCCCCAGTCTAGAAACAGAGCTGAATTTGTTAAAGGAAGCTAAATTCTTAGCTAAATCTGCATTTAATATACTCAATAATCAATTGATTTTTGTGTAACTTTTTCAGGAATTACTTGAGTTGAAATGTGCCTCTATTCTATATTTAGTTATATATAAAAAACTCAAATCTTTTCAAGCATTACTCGAATTTAAATGTCTCTACATGCCACTGCTAATATAATAATATACAGTATATACAAAACTCAAATCTTTTCAATATAACATGACACAAGTATTCCTATACTGGGAGAGGGTATTTCTGCACATATTCGTGTTGGATTTTGCAACTGCAGCATACCGAAATATTTCACGGTGCTGGGTGAGCGAACCAGAAGTGCTCTTTCAGTTGCAGTTGCAACAGCAGGAGCAGGTGCTGGTGTGGGAGTGCGTGTACACACACACACACTCACACAAATAGGTAGATACACATCTATATATCTTTATGTGTGTATAAAGCAGTTTTATGTCGCTGCTAATCTTTGGCCTACGGCAGGCAGAAGCCAACAACAAGCAGACACACAGCAGAGAGCCGAGTTGAGTCGAGCCGAGGCCAGTCGAGTGGAGTACACACGCGCACCACCCTCCCACCGCCCCCCTCACGCAGATGGTTGTTGACTCACCTGGACTATGTCGCCTTGATCATGGCCGGACGCGGTGAATGTCAAGTGACACAGGAACGGCAATTTATTCCACTGTGGCGTTGGCACTTTTATGGCATAGGTGCGTCCAATATCACCATAGTATGTCCGATTGCAGACTGTGCGTGTGCGTGTGCGTGTGCGTGTTGGGATAAGAAAATGCACATAAATAGTAGTATATATATGTATACATGTTTATATAAAGACAAAGCTATTGTGCATGCGACACTAACCGGAACAGTGCTTCGGCTCGTCACTGCCATCGGCACAATCGCTGCGTCCATCGCAGTATTTGTCCAGTGGCACACAAATGCTGCCGCTGTTGCCGCTGCCCTTGCAGGAGAACTCCGAGACGCGACAGGCCAGACAGAGGCTCAGCGCGGCCAATGCGAGCAGCACCACCAGCTGCCAAGGCTGACTGGAGCTGGCCCTTTGACTGGACTTGAGCATCTGCAAAGAGAGCAATTGACAAAGCACTTCAGAATAGGGAAATATTTGAATGAAAATAATATTTTTTATTTGTATTTATTTTGTAATTGTTCGGAATTTAAGAATAGTAAATTATTTAAATGAAAATAATTTATTGATTTTTTTATTCGAAATTTTTTTATTTATTATTTTTCAATATAAAAGGTAAATATTTAGATGAGAACACTATTTATTATTATTATTTTCTTCCTATTTATTTATTGTTAAATTGTTAAAGAATAGTCAATTATTTAAATGAAAATATAAATTTTAAAGGTATTTTTATTTTTTTGTATTTTTTTTAATAGTTCGGAACTTAAATAAATAAATTATTTAAATGGGAATAAAACTATTTTATTATTATTTCTTTTTATCATAAATATTTTTATTTTTTTATTTTAAATAGAAAAGGTAAATATATTAATGGGAACAAAATTTGTTATTATTATTATTATTATTTTTTTTTTTTTGCTATAATTATTTATTTTATATTTTGCGGAATTCAAGTATATTAAATTATTTCTTTTTTTTTAAGATTTTTTTTTTTATTTATCAGTTTTAAATTATAATTTAAATTATATGGGATGCTTTTTAAAGCATTCTTTCAATTCAAATCGAATACTACTGCAGCTATATATGTATATACATATATATGAATCTCTCTAAAAGTCTTTCAAGCGTAATTCTATTAAGTATTCAACTTCAGCTGTGTATTTATATTTATAAAAATATTTCAATTAATTAAAGCAAAAATAATTATAAAGCAAGAAAATTTTAAAGGATTTATTTGAAGTCCAATTTCAATAGTTGATTTTGGATGTTTGCTGTATGTATATATTCGAGAAATCTCTCTAAAAGGCTCTCCAGCGTTGTTCTATTAAGAACTCAACTGCAGCTGTGTTGTTGTATTTATTTAAATATTTCAGACAATTTTCTTTTTATAATTACGATTTTCATTCCATTTAATGTACTCGCCATAGCCAGCACGTACTCGGGGTAAGTGAAAACTTTGGACATAAAAGGCTCATCGGCCGAATATCGCCTTGCTGGGGAGCTGCAAATTCTTGCTGGCTTTGTTGTTGTTGTCACTCTTTGGTTGTTGTTGTTTGTTGTCTGGCTAAAACCGTGCAGACATTTGAGCGTAACTACTTCACGTTTTATGTTGCCGTCAACCCTTTTTTCTCACACACACACACACACACACACACACACACATACATACACTTTATGGTGCACACGTGGATCTGGGCATATTGAAAACTCAGCATTGTTATGGGGTAAATGGCAGGTGCAAAAACTGTTATCGGTAGCCGGTTATCGTGGATGGGGCAAAAGTTCTTAAAGCGTACTTGATTGCTCAAATCCTTTGTGTATCCTTTTAAGCCTTTTGTTTTCCATTATGCGCCGGAAGTGTTGTAAACACTTCAAAAGGCAAGAAAAAAAAGCTCGAGACGATGAAGAAGAAAAAGCAAAAACGAATCAGCTACGGCCTGGAAACAATAACAGCAAAGCAACAACTTCTGCAGACTGGCAGCAGGAAGTCTCAAGCCAAGTCCCTCTGCCGCTGGCTCCGATTGCCCCCTCGATCCCCGCAGCCTGGACTGGACAACATGCCGAGACTGCGAGTCAGCGGGATGCCGTCGCCCTGCCACTTGGCAGTATGTAAATTTGACGACAGTTTTAATAAAAATAAAAGCAGGCACGGAAATAAAGCATAATAATGCGTGATGACAAACCCAACTCAGCGAAAGGGGCGAGTGGGCGCGGCCATTAAGAGGAAGGTGCGTGTCGAATGGGAAGCACTCATAACGCTTGGATTGCCCCACTTCGCCCAGTCGACAGACAACGAAAGGGGCTGGGGTTCCCTTGGCCTGTCAATACGCTTCCCGCATGAGTTATGTTATAATTGTGTGTGTATGTGTATGTGTATCTGTCTCTCCCTCTCTCCCTCTCTCTACTTCTCTCTGTCTGCTTCGGTTGTCTGTTGGGGAATATTTTGCATAAGCAGGAGCTGCGGGCTTGGAGCACTTTAAGTTACTAAGCCAATGCCTAGAGTGCCGTCCAGGGAATGCAGCGCTGCATGGGAGTTGTCGTTGACAGGAACCTGAAAGTGGCCAACGTGGTGTGTCAGAGCAGGGTCGAGATGATTAGTTCGGGGCACAAGAGAGTTTACAAGAAAATATATTAAACAATGTAACATAAAAAGGTTGCACGAACTGCTGCTGCTGCTGAGGGAATTTTGCTGAACACATGACTGAGACATTAAACCAAAAAGAGAATAAATAAACCCAAAGTTGGCTGTTGTGAGAGTTGGCTGTCATAAGTTAGTGGATGCTCGAGTTGCCATTATCTTTCTATAAATGCTTGGCATATGCAGGTGGATAAACATAATTGACAGCATCCAGATTAATTTGTGAGCCCTTGATATCAGCATTCTCCTAACTGCCAGCAATAATCCATGCTTCCGCTTCGGCTATTTCCAGCGACATTATCCCCGCCCAACTGCTCGAGCTTATGTCGCATAGCCTCTGTCCCATTAATGGGCAACTAGGAGGAAGGGGGAGCGGGAGAGAGAGTGCGATGGGGTGGGGTTACTACTGCTGTCAGTGGCGCCGTCATTGGTAATCCAATCAATGCACTCTCATGCCTCGACACAATCAAATTCTAGTTACCAAACTGGAGTCTTAGCCAGATATGCGTGGCACAATTAGAGAGCACGTACAGCCAGAGAGGGAAGAAAAAATGCTTAGCCAAAGGACTCTACACACATGCTGAGGCCAGAGCCAGAGCCAGAACCAGAGCTAGAACCAGAACCAGGACAATGACAATGACGAGCTACAGGGCAAACTGGCAAACTAGCTGAGTGGCAGGCAACAAGGCAGGCAACGAGGCAGGCAGGCAACATTTGCCACAATTGACAAAGAATTTATGCGATGCTTATAAAAGGCTTATAGGGTAAGTCCTTTCACCCAGACAGACACACACCCATACACCCATACACCCATACAACCATACACACATGCACATGGCTGCTGGAAGTGCACAAAGAAAGGACAGAGAATTTCACTTTTTACTCGCTAGAGAAATGACGATGTTGGGGTAGCCAAAGTGACAACAGTAAATAAAGCTGGGCGAGGTCGGGCCAAGGCAAGTGGAAAAGGAAAACTGAAAAGTCGCGCGACTGCTGCCAGCGAAATTGCTGGAAAATGATGTTGCAAATGTGAACATTTGTATTTCTGTATATTTGGCTTCTCAGTCTGCAGCGCGCCAGTGAACGGGCAGGAGGCAGGAAAACAAAATACGCGATACAGAACACCACAAATTAATGACGCGTATTCTATATGCTATATGTATATTTTATATATATGATAACATATTTGATAGTAGGAAAAAAAAAAATAAAATAATATATATATATATATATATATATATATATATATATATATATATATATATATACATATATATACATTTATTTGTTTACAACTTTTAAAGTCAAATTTCCTATTTTGGCAAATTGTTTATTCTGTATACTAAATACAAAATGTGATCGATTTTTAATCATAATATAAAATAAAATTATTTTACAAAATTGAAATTTGAAGCCAAATATAAATAGAGTAAACTTATATAAATATATATTTTTTTTTAGATAACAAATAGTAGTGGAAATATTTTTAAAAATTATTTAAAAAATTTAAAGACAATTATAAGTGAGGTAATATATATATATATATATATATATATATATATATATATATATGTTTTTAGATATTTATAAATTTTATTTGTGTGAGTTAGGGCAGCATTTATTTACTATAAAAAAAACTCCATTTAATCACACAAATAATAGCAAAAAAAACAAACAAAATTATATTTATAAAACCTTAAAACCAAATATGATTTGGGCCAAATTTTATCAAATAGAAATACCCACACGGGCTTAGAAAGAAACAGAAATATAATTAAATTAGCGTCGAGGGACGCCAAAAATGTTGTATGAAAAACAGAAAAATCCCAAAAACCGGCATCAAAGCCAACAACAACAGCAGCGGAGACAGCGAGGCGGCTTCAATGGCCAGAAGGCGTCAGGAAATTAGCATAACAAAGCCATTAGAGGGGCGACGCGAGGGGCCAGCAGCAAAGGCACTAACGGCAACAAATACTACTAAAAAAGCAAAGAAAAATAGCAATAAGCCCAAAAACAAAAGAATAGCGCTTCTGATTTCAAAGGCCAGCGCAATGGCAATGGCGAGGCGATGTCGCTGTGCCACTGACAGTGGACCAAGGACACAGCCCAAACACAGCCCAAACACAGGCCAAACACACACAAATACAAGCGCGGACTACAAATGTCAGCAGCAGCAGCAAATATCACCGGCAGCGGCTGGAGCAGCGGTTGCAGCAGTTGCCACTGTGGGGGCGTCAGTCCGCCCCCTCGTGGCCCAGTCAGCGTCTCTCGTTAACATTGCCTCAATTTCGTGCTGCTCTCTTTTTTTTTTTTTTTTTTTTGGTTTGCTGTTGGCCCGTTACGTGCCCGGCTACTTTTTGAGTAATGGCCAAGATTACGCTGCAGTGTGCAGGCAGAAGATAGATGGAGCCGCAGCTGGAGCAGCAGCTGAGGTGCCGGGTATTAGGGCGTGTCTTTGGACAATTTAAAGTTGGTGTCACGCATCACACTTTGCTCTAATGAGTGTCGTCGTCGTCCTCGTCTCGTGGCAATTGCAACGTGATTTGGCGCCACGAACTGCCGCAGCTCAATCACGCTTGTCTGCAGCGCGGCGAACCATTGTGATGTATTGCAGCGGCCATGCGGCGTATGAGTAATATTTAATTATATATCCGCCGGCGAGCAATAGTTAGCAGCTGAGCATGTGTGTGCTTATGTGTGTGTGAAATGGGAGAGCAACTGAGCAGGTTATGCACATTGAGTAGTCAGCATAACTAGTCTAGTAGAGCTGCAGAGGCAGGGCTAGCTGCTTCCCTCGATTCTTTATATACAGAAACTTATCACTTTTGTGGTAATTTTCAAGCCATTTTTATTCAACGAATATTAAAAATAAAATAAAATAAATAAATAAGTAAATAAATAAACAAATAAATAAATAAATGAATAAATAAATAAATAATTAAATAAGTAAATAAATAAAAAAAATTAAATAAATAATTAAATAACAAAGTAACTAAATAAATGAATAAATAAAAAAATAAATAATAAACAAAACCAAACTAAAATTTAATTTCCAAATTTTTTATGGATAAAGGAAAATAATAATATTTTAAAATACATAAATTATTATTATAAGCTAAATAATTTAAATTTTAAATTTTATCTAGGCGCAAAGATTATTTAAATAATCTTTTATAATTATAGCTATAGATTATTTTTATAATTCATTTTTATTCAAATTCAAGGAAATATAGCAGCAATATAAATGGAGCTTCTGTTAATGTCACATTCCATTAAAAGCCATAGCTCCTCCGCCACATTGCCAAGCTATACTGTTAACAGTGGGTAACATTTTTTAGCATGGCATGACAATGCGGAGGGAGGAGCAATTTCTGTTAATGTAATGTGACATTAACAGTATCAGTATGAGTATAAAATGACCTGTCAGCACACTTGCATATCGATCAGCTTACAAATGTTGTTTGAGCTATCAAACAAGTGAGACGATATATTCAGAACGAATAGAGATATCTAGAGGTATTACTGAATACTCATCTATAAAGTCGTGCCATTTTCGCTGCTCCCTCTACAGCTCATCCAGTCTCTACAGAACTCTTTCACATCAATGAGCTGACATCTAATTCCTTTCAATTCCTAACAACTGCTCATGCACCATAAATACAACAATTCAAAGTCTCAACTGGCTTTTTGCGATCTCTCTCTCTCTCTCTCTCTCTCTCTCTCTCTCTCTCTCTCTCTCTATCATTCTCGCTTACTCTGTCTGTGCTTGGCTATCAAAATTATGACTTATTTGACATTCTATTGTTGTCATTTGCTTGAAATGCTGCGACATGATTGGACTTATTTCCACATGCCGTGACTTTAACTATATCCCAAGCTGACTCAACTAGTGACTGGGCACCGCCTGCTGCTCCTGCTCCTGGCCCCCCTGCTCCTCCTGCTGCTGCTCCTCTAACACTGCTAGAGTCATGGCCATTAAAGTTACAATCATAAAGCTGCTGTGTCAGTGGGCGGAGTTCTGTGCGGCAAACTGACTTCCTGCCAGTAGTTGGCACATTAAAAATGTAAGTTTAATTTTAAAGCACTACGATGCCTTTGAGTGTGAGTGGGTGAGAAATGCGAGGGTCGTGCGTGCGTGGGTGTGCAGCTATAATGGGCGATTCCAGTGGTCTTGAGTCTGGCACTTTTACAGTGCCTCAGCAAACATTTCGCATAAAATGCCAAATACTTTTGTGAGATCGTAAAGCCAACGATTGTTGCCCACAAATACAAACACAGCCAGCTACACAGACAGCGCTGACAACAATGTATGGCCCAGCAAAAGGCAGAGAATGACAAAAAGAAATAAACAAAAAAAAAAAGAAAAACAAATAGGAATGGTAAAATTTGTGTTCAACGATTTTAGCCGCGCTGCAAGCCAAACAAATTGCATATGAGCATTTTCCAATTTACATTTTTTCCGCGCTTCCGGGCGCGCTGTATGCGCGCACCGAGTGTAAATTGAAATTTCCGGCCAAGAAATGAAAAAGAATAAAATGTAAAATGTGATTCATAATAGCAAATGCTCCGGCAGTGCAATGAACTCGCCCGGGCTAATAGCAAAGTGCAAAAGCTCAGCGCTGCGGACGCTGCTCTGCCGTCTTGAGCGGAATTCAAGGAGAGCAGACGCTTAAAGCCGCCAGGCATGAGCATAGGCATAGGCATAGGCAGGAGCCTGCACTGTAAAAATAAATAAGTATAAATAAAAAAAAAAATACAAATGAATCGACAAATAGCTATTATAATAAATAATAATAAAAACAATAAATAAATTTAAAATATTATGAACTGAAATTTAATAAAAAATTAACTTCACTGCAACAATAAATAAGTATAAATAAAATAAATACAAACAATAATAATAATTTAAATTTATTAAAAACTGAAATCTAATAAAAACAACAATAAACGGCGCAGCAAAAATAAGTTGGGATAAGTAAAATAAATAGAAATAAATTAATCGGGAAATAGCTAACAAAATATTAATAAATAAATAAATAAGAAATACTACAAATTAAAATTTAATACAAAATCAACAACAACCTGCACTGCAAAAATAAGTTAGGATAAATAAATATAATAGATGTGTATACAAATCATATATTGAAATATTTTCATTTGGAGCAAATTTTTAACTCTCTTTGAATTGATGTAGCTTAAATAAATTATCAATATACCATACATATTATTAATTAAAAAATGGAAATCTAATCAAAGATATTTCTATCAAAATATTTTCACTCAATTCTCATTGAATTGATTCACATGAATATATATCAAATATGGCCATAAATTTCTCCTGGTGTATATTGTCTTTTGGGGGCGACATAATGAGCTCTGTGCGGGCAGCATATCACGCATACGCCGTGTTTCTCTTGTTACTGGAATTGAAAGCAATGCCATGTACACAACACTTCAGATGCTAAACTCTTCTTGGCATTGCGACGCGTGTCCCATGTCCTATTCTATGGCTCTGGACCAGTCGGTACCTTTTATCGTTGATTTTAGCAGCAAAACCACAAAAACTGAAACAGACAGACACAGAGACAAACAGGCCGAGGCGAAAAGAAAATCTTATGAATCTTTGAACATACTTTAGCACTTTGACACTTTTGCCGACGGCAAATGGCAAATGGCAAATGGCAACGGCTGCGGTTACTGGCGCAGCGGCAACAACAATTTTGGGCGCTATTTTGACTTTGCTCAGGCTGAGGCCATTAAATATGGAGAGCGGCCATGTTGTGGGCGAGGCGAGGGGCGATCGATGGGTTTATCTACGTGTCGTGCAGCTGGCTTAGCGCCTGTCTTAGATTAATAGCAGTCGGCAGTCGGCAGTCGGCAGTCGGCAGTCGGCAGTCCGCATTTGGCGTTGACGATGCCATTGCGTGTGGGCTACGTGCCTGAGTGCGCTTTAATGTATGCTACGTTTATTTTTAGGCTCAGATTCGAGATCTTGTTTATAACTCGGCGCACAGATTAACTGACAATTGTTGTTAGATAAACGAAACGAAATGAAACGAAATGAAATGTAATGTAATGTAATACATATTGCAAATGGCATAGCTAATGGCTCAATGCCAAAATTGCTTTGCTGCATTCCAAACACACGAAATGATGATTGCTGCAAATATATAATTCCCGTATATATATAAATAAATGATCAATAAACCATATTTGCCAAGCAATCCATTCAATTTCACACGCTGCCAATCAAGTATTTATGAATATTTCAAAATCGATATTTTGCATTTTTGGGCAACAATTAAATGAAATATCTCAGAGAGACAGGCTCGGATTTGGGCTGGACTTTTCTGTTTGGCAGTTGGCATTGCAACTAAATAGAAAATGTAAAATTTATAGAAACTCAAATGGAATGTGGAGGCAGAGTTGGACATAAAGCTGGCTTAAAGCGCTCAAACCAGGACTGGGGCAGGTGGCGAACGGGGTCAGGGCGGCAGCTATCAATGGCAGGCGCCGTTGCCGTTGCCGTTGCCGTTGCCATTGCCAAAATGCCAAATTTGCATATAAAGTAAAATTGAAAATGCCAGCGGGAATGGAGAACAAGAACCAAAATCCCAAACTCTAAAACGGGCCCAAAAGAAAGCCAAACCCAGGCAAAAGCCCGTGGAATGCAGCTCTCAGCTAGCAGAGCGCAGCAACAGCAGCAGCAGCAGTAGCAGCAGCAGCAGGAGTAGCAGGAGTTGGGGAAAATGCAATGGCATCTACAACTACTTCATCTGGGCACAGGCGATGGCAACTATTCGGAAGCGTTTTAAGCCGCGCTAAAAGGCGTTCCCAAAATATTTACATTGATTTCCTGGTACTGTGCAGTGCAGTGCAGAGCTCTGCCGTGCTGTGCAGGGCTCTGCTGCTGCACTGCTTTTACAGCTGGAATTCAAGTATAAATTGCAGGCACTTTATATTTGATGGGCATTGAGCGCAAATGCGCGTCACGTACAGAGCCACACAGACTCAAAAACCAACACGCCGCAAATCAAAACGGACCACGAACCACCCAGAAAACCACCTAGCAACAGGAATAAAAAAGAAAGAGGAGGAGGAGAAGCAGCAGCAGGAGAATGAGCATAAAACGAGTGAGATACTGAACGAAATAAATATTACTTTGTGATATAAAGTGATGTTGCAGGCGAGTTTATAGCTAATATATATATATTTGAAGTTTAAAGGAAAGTTTGATAATAACAGTTAAACCATAAAAAATGCAAAAAGAGAATTGATTAGTTTGGAGAGATCTTGCAAAATATATATTCCTTAAAGAATTATTTGTGTTATAGAGCATATACTTTAGAGTGGAGATATATGTAGAGTAAAAGTAAGAATTGTACTAAAAGCTCAGAGTGCAAGCGGAATGCTGAGTACTGTGAAGCAGTAGCAGAACTAGAGTTAGAGTTCTGCTATTAACATAGCTATGTTAACAGCATAGCATAGCGATGTGGGGCAGAAGCAATTACTGTTAATGGAATCTGCTATTGGCACTTATTTTTATTTTATTTTCAAACTTTATTTTTATGAAAAATACTAAAAATAATTCTCTTTAAATCAAAGCTATTTCAAATAAAGACAAAATAAAATTTAAAAAACAAATCAGAATTAGCTATTTAGCTAAAAGTTTTTAATTGAAGAAAATAACTTAAACGTAATAATATTTCAAGTAAACACAAGTTACAATAAGTCCAAAATGCATTTTAAAGAAGTTTCGAATTGACTTCTGAATACATGAAATAGTTTATGCATAATTTAATTTAAATAAGGCTTTAAAGAAGGCTTTGGCTTTTTAGCGTGTAAAAGTTATTAAAAAATTAATTACTTGTTTATAAAAACCTGCATGATTAATATTATAATGAAAAATAAACTGCAAAAAATTTAATAAGTAATATAATAGCAATTTAAATTCAAAATTATATTTATATTAAGGTATCTAAATATAATATTGAATTTAAACTGCTATAATATTACTTATTCAATTTTGTGCAGTTCATTTTTCATTATAATATTAATCATGCAAGTTTTAATAAAAAAAGAAAACTTTAATAAATAATACAATTACAACTATAATCTCATTTTATTTACATAATCCCTAAGTGAATAAACTTTTTCGCTCAGTGCAGCTGACTGTCAAAACGCGTTGCACGCGCTGTGCCACTAACTATTCTGATTCGCCTCGATCTTTTTTTATCTGCCAGGTAAACGCTGCCAGGGAGGCCGCCAACTAACTGATACAAATTTGTTACACGTACAGAACTCAATAGTGCTCCACACACACACACACGCACACACAAGTAGTGGTGGGTTGGTCTGTGTGTACGTGTGTTCGTTAGCCTAAAATCCGCGTTGGCTATACGCCTGCCATTGTTGTTCTTGTTGTACCGAGACGAGCTAAAAACTAATTCGAAATTCATGGGCTCGATTTGCATTTTTGATTACTTGAATACAACACATGCAGAGAGAGGGAGGGAGAGGCGCTGACAGAGAAAGAGAAAGAGAGAGAGAGAGGCCGAGTAAGAACGCCAAGGGAACAAGCCAAACATATAGAGACGGAAATAGAGCAATAGCGAACTAGCATTGTCTTGGCCTGGTTAGCACTCACACGCTCACACTTACACACACTCACACATATGGAGGGCGCACACACTCCAATGGGACAGAGCCTACGTTCCTAGCGAAGCCCTGCAAAGGTGTGATATTTATATTTATGAACGCAAATTGTACGGCAAACGCTTGGGGAATTTTCGTTAGTTTTAAGTAATTGGGCGCCATTTTTATGGCACATGTTGAGACGGTGTGCGTGTGTGAGTCTCTCTCTCTCTCTCTCTCTCTCTCTCTCTCTCTCTGTATGTATGTGTGTGTGTACTATGGCCACATGGGAGGCATAGCGAAACACATAAATATTAAAATAAAAATAAAATTATAATGTATGCGATATGGTTTAATTGGTTGCAGTAAAACGTGTCGGCACAGCCCTCTCTGTCTTGCCCCCTCTCTGCGCTCCCTCTCTCTATCTCTCTCTAGGCAACTTTAGTCATCTCTCCGTCCCAGTCCCTAGTTGCATATGTGCATAAAATGGAGAAGCGTTACAGTTTTTTGCAGCTTTAATTAAAAGTGTGGTCTAGAACAGCTAGGGACTGTTCTGTTCTGGCTGTACAACTTTTAATGCGACTAGAGCTATAAACTGTGCAGGTGGACTATAAAAACCCAGGATTACCAACTGTGTGCGCCATAAAAAGGCAAAGGAAGTTATAGTAAATGCCCTTAGAATTATTTGTAATACAAGTAACAATGTATTTATATACCAACAACTTGACTATTATCGTAGTAAAAGCGAAGAAGTTCCCTCTGCTTAAAAAAATTAATCAAAAGTTGTTGTCAAAGTTCTCGCCAATTTATTAGCATTTGAGCTCAAGTCAAGTGAGTTGACTTTGTCATTTAAACACACATTTATATCAAACTGTTTCATTATCATAGCCCTAAGCACTCTCATTTCCTACATCAAATGGCGTTAATTTGTTTAGTCAGAGCTCGCTCTCGCCCTAGACAAATAGCTCCATTTCATTTCGGGCAGGAAAACTTTCAAATATGCTAAAGTTGCGCCGCGCTGCTTATAATTGTCGACGTGTTTGCGTGTCACCTGTATATTAGGAGCAGCAGCAGCAGGAGCAGCAGCATTGCCACTGTCATTGCCATCGCCAGCAGCGTGCGGCAGTCGATGACTTAATTAGTCGAAAATTTCAAGAATTTTTGCTCGCTCAGCTCCCCCACCTCGGGTTAGCTGTCAAAATGTCATTCGAGTGTGCCGGCAAGACCTTTGTTCTATATGAGCTCTTGGCGGGCAAGCGGATGCGTTGGTGTCACATAAATTACATCAGACATTAGCTTTTTTGTGTGTGTGCTGATTTCTGATTATTATTATGTGTCTGGCAGCGGCACTACTGCTAGCTCCTTCGTAAGCAGGAGCAGCACACGTGCCTGCCAAATAGTCTGGCATGTTGCCTAATCAATGACCCTTGTCAGCCGACCTGGGCGAGTGCTGCGGCTGTCGTGCCGTTAATTAAAGTTCAAACTGTCAGTGCGAACGTAAATTGAATTTGAATGTGTGCTGCGTATACGCAATATCGCGCATACGCCACAGAGGACAATAGGCAAGGCGCCTGCGCTCTTGCCTTTAATGTAATCAATAGACAGGCACACAAACAAACAACTTAGCCCACATTTCCGAGTACTCGCACTCGCACTCACACTCGCACTCACACTCGCACTCACACTCGCACTCGAAAAGAAAGCGAGCTCAGTCAAAGGCTCCCAGGCATGTGTGGCCCACTTTGAGGCAGCGCTCAATCTACTCGCATATGCATGCATGCAAATGTCAGCTGAAGTTTGAGTTTGAATAGAAGAAAGTCGAATTCTGGACTGGGAATGAACCCAAATACCAGCCTAATTGCTACAATTTTCGTGTCCTTAAACACTTGTATAAATATTTTTTATTTGTATTTGTTTTGTTTGTTCTCTCTTCTTTTTCATATTTAACTTGACTTTTTGATTGGCATTCTGGGCCGGCGCGTGTTTATTGTGAAATCGTTCATATTTATTGGCCCTCGATAAGGCCACACTTCACTGACTGCCCGCTCGCCCCTCCATCAGCAGCTACAGCTACGGCTGTCTGTCTGTCTGACTGACTCGCTGTCGAGCTGCCAGCTCTGCATCCTTGATGTTCGCTCTTTATGGATACAATTTTCAATGACAGTTTGTTTATTCATGGGACGCGCTCTTCTTGCATTTCGTCTGTCATATGTTAGCCGGATTTTATCTGTATCATATTTTCGTTCTCTCTACTTTTTTTTTTTTTTTTTTGTTGGCTGGCATAAAAAACTGTGCTAGCAATTTATTTAGTTTTCATGCAAATCAAATTACACAGACAAAAAGCAGTTTTTATTGCTAAGCTCCGCTCGTTGTTGGGCAGGGTAAGGGGGGAATGGGTGGATTTTTAAGCGCTTGCAATTGAAACTCTGTTTGGCTCACACATATTCGCCGGCCGTAAGTGCGTGTCGCATTGCCTGCCAGCTGCAGTTTGTTAGAGGCTTTTAATTAATTGATTGCATTGCTCTGACAGACCGCAGGACAATAAAAAGTCGAATTATGTGAAATGACACACGAAATTGGAAGCCAGCAATTTGATTTGATTTAAATATAAATTGCTTAATTCATATTTAAATCATTTTTGCTCAACAGGCAAACATCTGCACATCTGCAGTTATTTATTTATGTGTCTGCTGTTTTCAATTTGATATTTATTATTTTTTGGCAATTTTTCGCTCTTCTTCTCTTTTGCTCTGTATCAATAAAATCTGTAATTCTTCATAACTTGGCAGCGCCGTTACAATCTCTTGCGGAAACTCGCAATGACAAACTTCAAATTAGCTACGAAACGAAGAAAACTGCAATTCAACAAGCAAAAACTATATAAATTTATCAACACACACACACACGCTCACACACGAACACATGGAAACATATGAAAAGCAATTTCTATAAACGAAAAATTGCAGCCACATTTCAAGTTTGGCCACAGAACTTCAGTTGTCATTTTGGCTTTACTGTGTGTGTGTGTGTGTGTGTGTGTGTGTGTGTGTGCGTGTGTGTGTGTGTTTGCCTCTAAGCTCTTGCCCTAAATGAAGAAAATGTGTGCAATTGTCTAGCGAGTCTGTATGTGTGTATATGTGCAGCAGTCGAAGCATTTGACCAAATGTATGTATAATATCCTTGTGGTCCTGGCCAAAATTCTATGAATATGCAAAGTGAAACTAAATGGCGTGTAACAAGCACACACACACAGAAAATAGATGAAAAAAGTACAAAAAGTATATATCTCTATAAAAATTGAGAAAAAGAAAACCAGCAAAGCCAGCAAAGAAATAGCCACGAAAACATATTAAAGACTGGCGCCAAGTTGATCAAATTGATGCTTGGCTTTTGGGCCAACAGCCAAGCTGTTGCGACCAAGCGAATATATAAGTTATAAACTTTTGCACACACACACACACACACACACACACACACACGTACACACTGGTAAAAAAGCCAAAATTTCAAAATGAAGCAAATGCAATCGCATGTGAGTCAGTCAGAGTCGTAGCTGGAGAAAGAACTTGGGCTGGACTGGGCTGGTCTTGGGCTGGGCTGGCTGGAAAAGCCACGCCACGTAAGCAGAGCGCAACGGACACGTAACATGGATGTTTTCCACAATTGTTTCGCTTGTTATATGACAACAGCTATCTGCACTCCTGTGGCCTGCCATGACACAGTTCAATTTCAATTCGAAAATATGGCACAGAGCGCGCTCATCCAAATGCTGGCCAAGTCGAAATACGAGTCAGCTTAATCGAAATGCCACACAATAGATAGATATGATTTGAGAAACTTGAAAACTAATAATAATAAAGTGAGCCAATTCTTTGCTTAGATTAAAAAGGAGATTAGAGTTTTAATTATAAAAAATAAATTAAATCATAATAAAATAAAATTGATACAAAATAAGCTCAATAAAATAAAATTTAATTTTCAAGATTAATATAATAATATTAAATAATAAAAAAAGGTATGAAAATAAATGATGATAAAATTAAATAAAAAATATAAATAAAATATAGTTTTATTAAAAAAAGAGCAAATATAAGACCAAAATAAAAAATCAAATAAATAAAATAAAATATGTAAATCAATGCATAAAATTAAATAAAATAAAAAATAATAAATAAAAAATAAAAGAATTAAAATAACCCATAAATAAATTTAAATAAATTAAATAAAACTAAATAAATAAAAAATAGAAGATATAAAATAACCGATAAATAAATTAAATAAAATTAAATATCTAAAAAATAAAAGAAATAATATAACCTATAAATAAATTAAAATAAATTAAATAAGAACAATATACCAAATAATTGACAAGAGCTAGATATCAGTCCAAGCCAAAAAAGTCAGCTTAAAAAGAATAAAAGTTTTAACACTAATAGAGAGAAGACAGACTTGGCGTTATAATAACATATATTCACTTATATACAGCCATTTGTGTATGTTTCACTTAATTGAATTGAATTCATGTTTTACTTGAGGATAAATCACACATTTCACTAGATGCACTAATTGGAATATTTGATCAAAGAAATCAAGTCATATGTAGTCCACGTCTCTGCTGCTTTGTAACTGGCGACAACGTCGGTATTATTGTGTCCAATGGCAGTCCAGCAGGAAACAGCAACTGCAACTACGGCAACAGCAACAACAACAACAACAACAACAGCAACAACTGACTGCAGTTGCAAATCCGTCTACAAGTTGCGAGGCCGACGAGCTCGGACATTACGTTTGACATTTGTGTGCATGCAAATTTCATGCATCCGTTTCCTGGCGGGCAGCTCTGGCAGCTGGGGCGACTTTTTGACAGACTTCGGCGCAGTGGAAGCCCGAAAATGAAATATGCGCCTAATTAGTGAGCGACCCTGGGCCGTTTTTCACTCTAGTACGCAGCTAAAGAAAAATTTAATTATTTATGAACACATGCAATGGTCCAAATGGCCAAATGGCCAAACGATAGAGCGGCAAAGTGGCAAAAGTGTGGCAGTTGGAGAGTGAGAAATGTGGCAAAGTGGCAAGCAAGCAAAGAGTCGAGCCAGCATTTTTCATTAGTGCGGGCGTCGAGTGGCCAAAAGCCCCAATGCTTTACAATATAATTGCGAGCGAGCAGCGGCCAACAAAACTCTGGCCTGACCGCCTGGCCGCCTGGCCGCTGCGGCCTTGAGCTCGTACGTAATTTGTTTTAGCCGAGTTTTGTAAGCCCCGCTCCACACGCCTGAAATAAAGAAAAAACACAAAAAAAAAAAAAAAAATGAAGCATTTTCAACATGCAAGGCAAAGAGCAGCGCACATACGAGCTCAGGCAAGCCCATATATATATCATACAGCGCAATATATTAAGCGCATACACGCAAAAGCAACCAAGCAGGGGTAGCAAAAGCCAAGGAGAGATAGAGAGAGAGAGAGAAAGAGAGAAACCACAAAAAACAAAACGAAAAACATTTAAAAAACGAAAGCCAATAAAAATGTTGCCTACACGAGTTGGCTGACACTGGATAGACTCCATCCAGCGCCACTCGGAGTGAAAGTATTACGAATTGAAGGCCAGCACAAGCTCGTAATATAAATGCAGGCATTAAATTATGCCAAAGGCTTTGCTCTATGTTAAATGGGAAGCAATAACAAATAAGAGTTAAGAGTTAAGAGCTACTGAAAGTATTGCCTAGCTGTAGAGCCAAAGTCAAAGTAAAAGTCGAACGGGAGGGGCTCGCAGGTGCATTGAGACGGTATTGGAATAATTATGTGAACACGATTATATATACCAACAAATAGAATGGAGATGAGGGCAAGCATTTAACTGTGTTAAGGCTATAGCTTAAGAGTTAATTATGTATATATGCATCAGAAGTTGAGTGTGCATACTTATGCAAATAGTCAAGCAGGAGAGAGTAGGCGCATATATAGAGTGTATAAATATAATATATATAATATATACACAGTAGAGGTTAAGCGTTATTTATACATAGCTATCAAGAGTGAAGTTTGCTTACATTACTAGTAGTCGAGCAGGAGAAGTTATGCATATTGAGAATGTATAAAATGAGCATATAAAATGAATATATATGTTGAACAGGTGTAGCTGTATGTGTGCATTGTCGCTCAACTGAATCGGTGGCTCTCTCGAGTTGCTCTGCTCTACACAGTCAGCTATTTCATTTATATCGAGAGCTCAACTTCTGCCTATTTATTAAGAGTGACCAAGCAAAGAGATATTATATTATTTTACTATAGAAACTGCTGCAGCTTTAAGGCAATTTAGACTCAAGGCAGATAATGATGCTTGCCAATAAATAATAAAAACAGAGAACTGCTTGAGCTATACATAATAATCAGCTGTTGAAATAAGCAATGCAAAATGTGCCACTCAAGCCTGAATCTTCTTTTATTTTCTAATCGTAGGCAAACGAGAGACAATTACGAAAATTAACTATGGACTTAATACCTCCCTCTGCTCCTTCACTGCATTCCTCTTGTATTAGCTCAAAATGATCTATATAATTTGGAAGACAAAGAGCACTTAGTCAAGTCAGTCAGAAATGTTCGACAGAATAAACTAGTACCAGTTGACACTGCAGGAGTCACAGATAGAAACAAGCAGTACATGTAATATTCAAATGGGCTCATAACCTTCTTGGCTAACCCTCAGTTGCATATAAAAACAAATATATACCAAATCAATGCGACAAAAATGCATGTAACTAAGACTTGGTTACATGTAACAACACAGCGAAAAATATTCAACTTGCTCGCCTGGGCCTGAGGCTGACCCAGAAACGGCGCAACATTTGGAACAACAAATGCAACACTGTCGGCGCAACAATTTCCATTACAATATGTACAATTTGTGTGTTTGGCAGACAGTTTAACAACTAAATTCCAATACAACAAGAGCAGAAATAAAATTAAACTAAATAAATAGAAAAAGGGGCAAAATGCTCAGCGCGAGCTGCTCGTCTCTTATGCAGGGCGATAGGGGTATGTGATTCGGGCTTTTTTCTGTTTTTAGACCAGCTGAGTGTTTAAGCTATCTAAATTGTTGTTGTTGTTGTTGTTGTTGTTGTTGTGACAGTATTGTAGCTGCTGTTAGCTGTTGTTGTTGCTGCTGCTGTTGCTGCTGCTGTTGTGCCACACACATTTAGCTTTTAATGTTGGCCCTTGCTTTGTCTTTATTGATTTTTATTTTTATTGATAAGCGCCTTAGCCTTGTATATACCTAATATTAAGGAGTGAATAAATAAAAAAAATAAATAAAACTAAATTTAGCTGATTTTCTAAAGATTACATTGTTGATAAAGTTTTGTATATTTTTATTTATTTATTTTATTTTTTTTTTTTATGAGGCAAGAGCTAAAATTTCTTCAATGAAAACTCATAAATGAATCAGGAAAATAAATGAATGAAGAAAATAAATAATAGTTTAAGTTATTAATTAATTTATTAGACAGTCATCTTCTTTCTATATCTTTAAAGATATAAAAATAAAATGATTTAAAAATTAAATAAATAAAAAATTAGTTGGATAAATAAATAACTAAAATAAAATTTAACAAACAAAAAAATTCATTTGCGGATAAAAATCAAAAATATGTCTAGCTTATTGTCTTATTATGATTTCATTAATTATAACGCTTTGCAAATATCTCATATGAGGCACATAAAAATATGTTGCATTTAGAAATAAATCGTATATAGATCAATTGTAAATTATTTTAAAGAGGATTTCATTAAAGAGAGAGAGAGAGAAAGATTTGTGTAATTGTATTAGAGATCCGACATTTCTATCTATTTGTGAACATCTCATACATTTCATATGCAAGCTGTATGTATGTACGTCAGCTCTTCTTCTATGCCATTTTATATATGTAAAGCTAGGCAGACAGAGGTCCTGTCGAAAGGCCTCTGCCACATTTAAACGTAAAGCCAGTTACACAAACTCGATTCGGAAATGACCCAAATGCTTAAAATGCAAGTCGAGGCCAACGGGCAACGGGCCTGAACTGTCAATCAGTGTGGCAAAGCGGGCAGTCATTCATTCAGTCAGTCAGTCATTCAATCAGTCGGGCAGTCAGTCGGTCATTCTGTAAGTCACTGAGTCATTCGACTCATTTCATTTTACTTCTTCTTCACTTTCCACTTGGCTTTTCTTTATTTTCCGTTTTTAAACGTCAACAATTTTGTGTGCCAAGTGCCGCCGATGCAAGTGCTACAACTAACTCGGTGGGCCGACTGTCCGACTGTCCGACTGGTTGACTAGCTGACAGTCCGTCCGAGTTTTGTCGTTAACATATGGCAAGATCCGCACGCTGCTTGACTATTCCTATGTGAGACTGTGTTAACAAAAAATCGCATTCCTTTAGCAGTTTTTGTGAGGCAACGGAAATTGAAAATAGCGCCACGTTCGCTTGGCACTCCAGCAGTTGTTGTTGTTGTTGTTGTTGCTGCACAAAATGCTCATATGGCATGAAAATTTAATTGGAGTAAAATGCTGCCACATAACTCTCGAAAACTAGTTAACGTTGCAATAGAAAGCAAAATGGAAAATGGAAAATGGAAAAGGGAACAAGAAGCAGCGTTCCACAAACAGAGAAAAAAACAGAACAAAAATGGCACATAAATCAACAAGAGCTGGTTTATGGAATTGAGTTGTGCATATGGCATTAGCTTTTAAATATACAAGCGCACATCTTAAGCATGTCAAGTGAGGGTATATAACATATAACATATATATATATATATATATATATATATATATATATATATATATATATATATATATATATATATATATATATATATATATATATATATATATATATATATATATATATAAATTCATAGCATAACAGAAATTTTTCGGGTGGAGCTTGGCTAGACTCTCGCTTTAGCTGCAATCAAATTTGATTTTAAATACATTTTTAAATGCTTCTTCTGCAAAATTTCTTGAATTAGGCTTTGAATTGAATTGAATCCGTATCCGGACTGGAGTGTCAGCGACTGTCTCTTGCTCTCAGAACTCCAGTGAAAAGCAATTCGATACTAGTCCCTGAAACTGAGGCATATTTGGAGACTAAAAACAAATCGCGCTAAGCACTTGAGTCTCGCTTAAGTTGCAATTGAATTTCCTATTTCGAGGCTATAAAATTTTAAATTTGTGTAGTCTCCTTCTAGGAACTGTGTATATTAAATAACAAAATCAAATTTTGTAAGAAACAAGATACAAAATGCAAATACTAATTTGTTAAGTTACGATATTTTCAGCGCAGCCCTTATACACATTAATAAGTAAACAAATAGCTCAGATTCTCCTGTTGGGAGTGGCAGGAGTCAGAGACGTATGCAGATGTTACAGTTCAGACTCAAACGAGGCAACCTCCCTCCACCTCACTTGAGCTAAAATGCTGAATATTATATGATCTCTTAATGTTAGCTAACAACAAGTTCGATGTGTTTTCATATGAATAAAACTGAGCGTCTCGAAATGCTCAGATTGTAGCAAGGATAAATTTAAATATTATATGCACATATATATTTCATATATGTTAAGTTTGTAACAAGAATGAGCTCATTTCAATTTCATTTTGAAAAGCTTGTCAAAAAAAAGTTTATCGCAAAGTTAACTTAAGCAGATTAAACAAATTAATAAATATATAAATTAATTTGCAAAATGTTAGACAAATCGCCCTGCAGATAAGGCTACAGCTTTGTCCTTATCAATAATGGATGCCAGATGTTGGTGCACATATAATTTGGCCATGCTGCATATTTTATGATGGCTAAGTAAGTTTGTCGTTTGTTGTTTGTCGTTTGCTGTTGCCCTAAAAGAAAATATCAAACAGAGTTTCGCCCACGTTGCGTATGAGTTATGCATTATGTGCTTTCATTTCTTGCTGGGCTGGGCTTGGTTTGCTTTGGTCTGCTTAGTGCGCTTGTTTGTGCAACGCATTACGACAAATATTTGCGCATTGGACAACAGCATATTTCTGTTGCTTGTCATTGTTGTTGCTGTTGCTGTTGCTGTTGCTGTTGTTGTTGCTGTTGCTGTTGCTGTTGCCATTACTGCTGCCTGGATTTTGGGGTTTTCTTGCCTAGTCGCAGCGCAACGAGGTCAGTCCAAAATCTAAGCCCTTAGCTATCCAAACAGCTGATGTCAGCACAACATGAACTGGGACAAGTGTGTGTGGGTGTGTGGTCAATGTAACGTGTTTTTTGTTCTTAGTCGGATAAATGGCTGCCCTGCGGGGCCAGGCCAAGACCTACAAGTGTCCAAGTGGCTAGGTGCGGGCGTGGCTAAACACTTTTGGCTATGATTTATCAGCAATGCAGCTCGTTTGCCCAGTTTGCCCGTCCGCCCGCCACGCCCGCCACGCCCGCCGGCACAGCACAAAAGTTGCTTACAACACTTGACTCCGGGCACAAATGAAGTGTTTATTTAGATAGCACAGGCTAGAGTCCAACTGAGAGCGAGAGCGAACATCCAAGATATTCTTACATTTTATGCATACTAAACTGGGTGAACCGAATAAATTTTTGCTGTTCGCCTGCTTCAGTTGCCAAAATATGCGACGGCTGCTCAAATGCTCAAATGCCTTTGGTATGCCATACCAATTCGCACTCTCACAGCTCCTGCCATGTGTGAATGGATCATAAAATTATTCACAATCAACTGGCGGCGAAGTGCCTTAAGTGCCAGCCAAGACAGATAGCTGCTAAATGGAGAACAACTCAATTTGAATAATAAATTGATAAACACTTTATTCTGCCTAAGGTTTGCTTTACTATTTTTTATGATATTTAATATTTAAACGAAATATAAAATTCATATTTAATTTAAATTCAAATATACTTGAATGCAAAGTATCATATCATTTTCAAGGTGCTTTAATATTTAAAAAAATATATTAATGAATAACATTTTAAAATATATAATTAATTTAAGGAAAATATTTTTTAAAGAATATTTTAATATTAATTCTTTTTTTAATACAGAACAGAGATGTATAGATTTATATATTAAATATATATCAAATATTAAAACACCTTAAAATATAAAATATATTAATGAATAATATTTAAAAATATATAATTAATTTAAGGAAACAATTTTTTTAAGATTATTTTAATATAAATTCTTTTTTGTTTATTTTTTTTTTTTATATAGAAAAGAGATTATTTATATACATATATATTAAATTTAAAGCAAAATATTTTTTATGATATTTAAATATATATTTTTTAATTATATATATTTAATTGAAACTGCGAGCCTAAGAAACCGTCTGTTTATATATATATATATATATATATATATATATATATATATATATATATATATATATATATAAACAGACGGTTTCTTAGGCTCGCAGCTTCAATTAAATGCGCAAATTCATTCACAGTAGATGAATTCAGCAGCTCATGTGTGAAGAAATTACTCAGAGATAAAGGCAAATATTTTCCTAATTATGTGTATCATCATCATCATCACCACATCATTAGCTCTACATATCCCACTGCTCCTTCAACGTTTTGCAATCTCTAAAATATGTCACAGCTGTAGCTATCAAATTTTGTTCAGGCAATCTCTTAGCACTACCTGAAAAAATTGCCATCGCATTGTAAGCGATTTGCTAGTTTTTGATGGCAGCTTACTCAAAGAGGGACACGAACTGTGTCAGGCCACCAAAAAAGAAAAAACAAAATACAAACAGTAGAAGAAGAAGCAGATGAAAAAATATGTATTTTCGATACGAAAGAACAAAATAATTTTGAAGCTGATGTTCAGTTCGTTGTCCTACAAAACAGGGCCAGTCACATGACCTGTGCCACACTCACATTCAATGGGCTGCTGGTTGCTGTTGTTGTTGTTGTTGTTGTTGTTTAGCCGGCTTAAGGCTGTCTGCCATTTACTTTTGGGTGTGAGTGTCCGCTGCCAAGACTAAACTGAAGGATAAACTTATGGACATACTGTGAACTCTTGCAGTTCGTTGCCTCTGCCTTGTCTGTAATACGATTTCTTCGATATTCACTCGAGCGATTCGACATTCCATTCGCATTCTATATATACATATATATATATATATATATTTTTTTTTTCCTTTTTTTTTCAATTTTGTTTTGCTTACTTTAATTTGTTTTGAAGGTGCTGAGGCGGCTGCTGCTGCTGCTGCTGCTGCTGCTGTTGACTCGTAGTTGCTGTTCGTTTTGAATATGTGACAAATGCTGTTGTTTGTATTCGTTTTTAGGTTTTTGCTTCTGACATTTTGTCAGTATGACCGCACAAAAAATGTGACCTTGAACAGGCGCGCACACACACGCACAGAGAGACAGACTGGCTGGCTGGCTGTCCGACTGTCGTTTGGGGGCAACAGTTTTATGGCGCCACTGCAGCTGCCCGACTTCGGTTTGGTAACATTTTAAAGCATGAGCTAAATATTTCGTATCCTTGAAAGCGACGCAGAGATAAGGTGCAATCAATAAAAACACACACACACACAGGCCACGCGGGCGAGGAGCGCTTCAGCGGTCACACGTTGCGTATACGTAACGCTAGCGTATATCCAACAAATTGATGTGCTGTGCCAGCTGATTTAGCTGCATTTCACTTTTGACTTTTGACAAAACACACACAAATACACTGAGGGACGCGCACACACACACAGCAGCACGCGGCGACACTGAGGATACAAAATTTGTTGGTGTGCGATTTAGGCTTCACTTGGCTTTTTTTTGGGGCCCGTTACGCGAGCACGGCTTTTTGCGCTCGAGCTTCTGCACGCTACGCGTCCTTGTTCCAACTACTGACGTTCAACGCAACGCACAACGGCTACAACTCGATTCGCTGACGGGTCCTGGACGCCCCCGATAGCAGCAGCAGCAGCAGAGCCAGCGACAGCGACAGCATTCGCCAAAAGCTTTTGCTCTCGTGCGCTCTCTCGCTCTCCCGCTCGCACGCTCTCTTGCTCAGTGCTTTCCATTCAGCAAGAGCTGCAAAGCTTAGCGCTCACTGCGCTTTCTGTTAACCCAGAGTACAGCGCGCGCTCTCTCTCTCTCTCTCTCTCTCTCTCTCTATCACTCCCTCCCTCCCGCTCTTGCTGCACGTGGCCAGCCGTCTGTGCGTCTCTCTGTTGTTGTGGCTCTTTGCTTTGGGCCCTTCTCTAGCTCAGCGATATTTTGGCTTTTGTTTTGTTTGCCTGTTTCGCTGACAAGGTTAACAACAAACGCAGCTGCCTGGCGCCAAATGTGCCAAAACATCTGATTCCTGTCAAAGTGTGGCACATGCGCAATCCCCTGACAGCGCCAAAAGTATTTAGTAGCTTGTCTTCCATATTTCATCTGTCCAATATGGATGGTATGCGAGAGTCTACTATATCATCTGTTAGAGGGCTGCAATGGAATGCCAACGCATTGCTTGAGATGTGCTAATGAAGAGGGTAGAAGAGAATTGTAGGAGGTTGGTTGGTTGGTTGGAGAAATATGTTCAGAATAAAGAATTGACGAATGAGAGTTTGAACTGATCATAATTCATATATCTAAAGATATGTCTTTTTTTTATTAAATTTATATCTTGAGATGTGCTAATGAAGAGGGTAGAAGAGAATTGTAGGAGGTTGGTTGGTTGGTTGGAGAAATATGTTCAGAATAAAGAATTGACGAATGAGAGTTTGAACTGATCATAATTCATATATCTAAAGATATGTCTTTTTTTTATTAAATTTATATCTCTGATATATAGTAAACCATAGATGAAACAGAGTGGATGGTCATTGAAGTAAATGGAAGTATTTTTTTATTTTATATTTTATATATTATATTTGATATTTTAACATTTTTTTATATTTATATTTTATATTTTATATTTTATATTTTATATTTTATATTTTATATTTTATATTTTATATTTTATATTTTATATTTTATATTTTATATTTTATATTTTATATTTTATATTTTATATTTTATATTTTATATATTATATTTGATATTTTAACATTTTTTTATATTTATATTTTATATTTTATATTTTATATTTTTTATTTATATATTATATACATATTTTTAATAGTAATAATATTCAGATTTCTTTCTTCGGTTGAGTTCATTGGCCTGATATAAAATTTACATATTTAATTTAAGAGATTCATTATTTTCTGCTCCAATGTGTGGCTTAGTTCATTACCCTAATTATGAAATTTACATATTTAATTCATGAGCTCATAGCTCTGGGAATATATAATTATATACAGCTGCCCAATCACGGTCTTGAAGTCCCGAAAGAATTCAAGATTGGCTGCATGAATGAACCTTATGAACTTTGCCAAACAACCCAAACTATTACCAACTGAAAGTAAATGTTCATAATAAATTACTTGCCATAGATTAGCAGATTTGTATGTATATTCATTATATATGTATATTCATTATAATCCGGTACAAGACTACTAAAAACTACAGCCAACTCCAGAAATCTTCGTAGTTTAATGTTTGTGCTCGTTGCCATTTGGTTGCGGTTGCTGTGAGACCGTAATTGCTACACCTGCACTTGCGGGCCAACAGCTGCCAGCCACATGACCGGAGTCCTGCTAGTCTAAACTAATATTTAAAAGCCGCAGCATTTCGAGAAACCGACCAAGCGCCAATTACGCGTGTGCCAACCCGAAAAAGTATGCTACAAAAACTCGACGCGCCGGTAACAAGCGACACAAAAAGAAAATAGAAGAGAGAAACAGAAAACGAACGAACGCAAAATGTGTTCAGAAACTAGAAACTGGCAAGGGGCAACTGGAAGCTGGATGCTCGCACAGCAGCTGCACCTGCAACTATACCCATTGCCGTCGCCGTCGCCGTTGCTGTTGCTACAGCAGCAGCAGTAGCATCAGCTAGCCGGCCAGTTAACAAGCTCCAAAACCTGGCTGCCAACAAATTTTGTGCATATTTCAGAAAAGTTGCGGCATTTCCAACGTTGTCATCGTTGCTGCTTTTGCGTACATTTCTTTTTTTTTTCAGCTCACCCCAACCCTTCTCCATTTTTTGTCCTCCTATTTTGGCCGGCGCGTGAAAATCCGAGCGGTGACACTTGTCCAAATTATCTTGCAGGATAAACCAGCGCACTTAACGTGTTATCAGCGCAAACGATGCCAGAGCACACCCAGAACTCCACCATGAGGCGCATTGTAATCAAGCGCAGGCAGCTGCAACACTCGAGCAACAATCACTGCACACACCCATACACACACACGAACTGACATGCAGTTGACTCCAGAGGAGTCGCAGCTCGAATACCACAGCCAGAATACAGAGACACCATCAGGATGTCGCGTGCAACGGACGCTTGAGAGTGTGACCAAAGCCGCATCTAAATGTGAATGAGTGTGCACGTATGTGTGTGTGTGTGTGGTGTGTGGTGTGTGGTGGTGTGTGTCTGTGTCCGCAGTCGACAGCTGCCGCATAATGCAGAACATACACTCGGCATGCACTGTGGGCCAGAGCCAAGCTGAAAATGTTGAGCACGAAAAGGAGTTATCACGCTGACAGGAGGCGGCCAGAGCGCGAAAGCAAAACGCGCTAAGGCGACGTGGCCCTAATAAAATTATGACAAGCTCTCTGATGGAGAAAAATTAAGCGACCGCGCTGCCAACGACTAATAAAGAAGCGTCAAAACAGCGAAAGAAATGTGCCTGAAGCGCTCTCCCTCTCGCTCTCTCTCTCCCTCTCCCTCTCTCTCTCTCTCTCCCTCCCTCTCTCTTTCTGGCTCTCTGAAGTGCCCGCTCTAGACATGAGAATTATTTTATTATAAATATAATAAAAATATAGTCTGGAGATGAGGCTGGAGTAGCCAGGCGTAGCTAGCTATAATATAATAATTAGTTTTACTACTTTGCGAATTCCTTTTCTGCACTGTTTTGAAACTTTGCGGCAAACGCTTTATGCCTGCTCGAAACTATGCACAAAGACCGGCGGCTGCTGCTGCTGCTGGCCTACCTTGGCTGGCCGAAGGAGCTGGATGGATAAAAAAAAAAATTAAAAACAAAAGCAAAAAGCAGAAACAGCCGCTGCTATAACCGCAGGCCGTGCGACACACAGCAGACAGCTGGAGCGGCACTGAGACGGGGGCAGAGCGACAAAGCCGCATCCTTCAAGCGGAGCTAGACATCGCAATTGGATGGCAGCGGACGGACGGCTGTCAGTTTTGGGCCTGCAACTGAAAACTGAATGCAGTAAACTGAAAATCTAAAATGAATGCAGCAGCAGCAGCAGTAGCAGTAGCAGTAGCAGCAGCAGCAGCAGTAGCAGTAGCAGTAGCAGGAGCAGCGGCATCGCCAGCTTAACAAAAAATTGAAGTAGCCGCAGTTGTTGGCCGGCAATGAAGTTGCCCGCAGCGGCAGCAACTGAAAGCCACTCCTGCAACTAGCTGTGTTTCTTCTTTTTGGGGCTGGAGAGGTCATCCGGAGACCACTTCACAATGGGCGTCGATTAGCGCAGGCTAAAAAAATGTGGTGCAACTTGAGTTGACTTGCGGCAGCTTTGACCCCACCTCAAAATGACTTTAAAATGTGGCCACAAGGCATTTAAAAACGACAAATACTCACGCCTCAGCATCGGTGCGCCCGCCGCCTCCTGCCACTCTTGCCGGGGGCTGTGTGTGTGGAACAGTTATGACAAAGTCAGCGTCAACTAATTACACATGTGGCCGGAGCCAGCCAAACCAAAGTTGTTGTGTTTGTAGTCCTGCTTTGATGGCCACATAAAAAGGGCACCGCAAGCAGGACTCCTGACAACAACAGCAACAAATATGGCTGCAGATGGAGGTTGCAAACATGGCACATAGGCAACTTAACCCGTTAACGCGTTAAAGAGCAAACGAGTGCTTAAAAGCCATGCCAGCACGCAGCCCAACCATGCGGGGGCGGGCGCACAATGCCAGCCGGTTGACTGGTCGACGGGCTGACTCCTGGCGGGCTGACTCCTTTGGCTGACTGGCCTGGCTTGGCTGCCTGGTTGGGGCTGCACGAGAACACGGCGGTTGTCAAGCGCAGCTTTAAGGGTGGCGGGACCAAGTCAAAGACTTCTCGAGTGGACTGCAGCACACTGCGGAGGTTTTACACTAACCTGATGACGGCAAACACCACACAAAATAACAAACACAAGAAATGCTATAGTCGATGCTCGAAGGAATTTCGAATGCTCTAACTTGAGTCAGACTTGTGACATTATGATACAGCTGGATTGCCAGATAATCATATATAAATATAATAAAAATATAGTCTGGAGATGAGGCTGGAGTAATATGTATCTATCCAAATTAGAGCATTCGAAATTCTTCAGGTTCTTTCCATGATAATGGTAATAGACTTGATTTGTGGATAACACCACTCATTTGATATACAGACAGAATATGATATAAAAACCGGTGAGAAACCATGGCAAGAGATCTAAGATGTAATGATATGATGTAGCTTGTATTACATACAGTGCAATACTCAAGTGAACAAAGTCATGAAAGGAAAATTACTTTACTCAATAACAGCTATTGCACAACTGTTCTTTACTAACATAAACAATAAAGTTAAACTTATAAAGACTTGGGATCACAGATACAATCGAAATATGCCTAACAATCTTGAAGTACCCATTAATTATAATATATTTATACCAAAATCAAAGTCTTATTCTGCTCCATCTTAAGTGAATCTACATTTAGCTTAACAGTGTATACATACATATATTAATATATACTTGTATATATATTTTATAATTATTTGACTATATTTAAAAACTCCCTATAACTTAATGCCTATTTTATAGTCACATTTGCATGGCTAAAATCCATATCGATTTAAATATTGTCACGCCGCAGCGTGCAACAAGTTATTGAACACCATTCCACACCATTGAGTCCAGCGACTCCTGCTGCAGTTAGTGCACAAAAAAGAGTGCTGCTGCTGTTTATGTAAATATGCTGTGGACCAAACGTAGTCGCTGGCTTTGGCTTTGGTGTGCTGCTCGTGTTGGTTATTTAGTCACTGTGCTGGCCATGTTTGGAGTCCACGAAAATCAAGACATTTTTGCGCCTGAGCTTTGCCAGGTGAAAATTTCACTCTCCCTCTGTGTGTGTGTGTGTGTGCTTGACTCCTGCTTGCTGCTCGGTCGGAACATTTTGGACAACTTTTGAGTACCATATTTACCACTTTAAGGGCACATTGTGACATGTACGTGCAGGAAAATGGCGCAGCAAGCATGAAATATGAAAATATTATGACTTCTGGTGCATTAAAAATGTTTTTCGTCAATGTTTTTGATACACATTTCGTTTATTTTGTATTCTTTTATTTGTAGTATTTTTGCTTTTTTCTTGCTGTCTCGTGCTCTGCTGCGACACTAAAAATTATGTTGCCCGACTCCTGACTGTTGTTGATGACTGCCTGCTGTGGCTTCTGTGATGGTCTCTGCTCTCCCCTAGCCTCGACTTGGCCTGGCTCTGGCTCTGCCTTTTTACCAGTTGCTAGTGCCCGTTGCCAGTTGCCATGCCCATTGCCAGCTACCAGTTGATGTCGCCTTGCTGACAGCCGCATGACGCGTCACCAACACCAGAGACGACAACGACAACGACAACGAGGAGGAGAACAACAGCAACAACAACGTAATCACTTTGACGTTGATGAATAACATCAACACTTTTTGGGCAAGCCAAGGGCTGGCAAAGGATTGCAGCAAATGTTTTATTTTACATTTTTGTAGCTTTTTTCCTTCTTAGCTTCATTCTGCCAACGACTTTTTAATGTGTTTTCAGCAGGCTTCATGGAAATGTTGCTGTAAATTTCAATTAATGTGCTCATGTTTACTAATTGTAAGGGACTATGATAAAGAGATATTGCAGTATGGCAAGGAATGTAAATATTAGTATAGAAAATTAAATCAAATTAATTATTTCATCTGATTTTTATTTTAACAATTGTCTCTCTGTATCTGAAAGTTATATATAAATTCGAATTAATTCCCATTATTAATTATTATTATTATTACAAAATCAAATATTGCAATTGAAAACTAAAATAAATCATAATTAATTAATTTTTGTTGTAACTTATTTTGTTCAAAAACCTCGAAAATGTTCTCTGTCTAAAACTATATTTAAATTGTAATAAAACAAATTAATTATTACTAACTTTACGAGATTGTTTTTAATGTAGGTATTACTACTGTACAGCAACGAAAGCAAGTTTTCATCATTGAAATAAATTGAATTTCATTTCAGCATTAAATTCAATTCAATATAATTTTTATGTTGAAAACTTGTTCTTTAACTTTAATAAAAAAATATATGAAGCAGGCAGAACTCTTTATAATTATTTAATATGATTTAGTAAAATTTGATATGCCTGAAACTCTTTCGCTCTCTCTCTTTATCACTCTCCATTCCCTACCCTCTCTCTCGTCTCCCTCTCTCTCTCTCTCTCTCTCTCTCTCTCTCTCTCTCTCTCTCTCTCTCTCTCTCTATCTCTCTCTATCTGTCTATAAAATATATTTAACTTCTAGCCGTTTCTTCAACAGACTTTTATCCTGCTCAAGCGAGAACAATCTCCGTTCATAAAATACAGAGTCTTTATATTAATTCTTGTTTCAGTCTTGTATTAATTCTTGTTATAGAATGCATAAATCGAGCTCCATGTTGTGTTGTCTCTTTGCTATTTGTTGCACTGATAATGGAGATGCTTAAGTGAATGCTTTCAGTTCAGTTCAAAATGTGTGCATCAGGCAAGCCTAGACTAGGCTGCAGCACCGCCATAGCGCTGGCTTTCTCTGGCTCGACCTCTTTTTAGCTAACCCAAATGACTTTAACCCCAAAGCCTCTTACAAAGCCTTTCGACAGCGCATAAAACTAAACCAAAACTACACTCAGCTCAACCTCAAAACTAGCTAACCAACAAACCTTATTAAAATGTGAGCTGCACACCCTAAACTGAACGCAGCCTGCCTCGATTTCTCGGCCCTGCCGGCCCACCTTGCTCATCCCGATGCACGTAAGGAAGCGTATAATTTAATTAAATTATCTGGGGCAGCTGCAGCAGCAGCAGCAGCAGCAACGAAAAATGTGCATCAAAGTGCACTTAAATCATCAGCGAGGCACGGCGACACACAGAGTCAGATAGAGGAACCCCTTCCGAGTGGGACCCCGCCCATCCTTTCAGCACAGCGTTGGCTAAGTGCCGTTGCATTATAAGCGAGAGAGAAGCGAAGTGAAGTAAAGTCAGCCATCCAGCCAGCCAGCCAGTCAGCCAACCAACTTTGTACTTTGACTTATATTAGTGACCGGAAATGCAGCTTTCAAGCAGGCAGGCAGGCAGGCAGGAAGGCGGCAGGCGCAGGATCAGCGCAGGAAGCACGGCTCGCCTCAATGACTTGCCAAAGTGGCATAAAAAGGAATGGGCGAGGCAGCAGCAGCAGCAGCAACGCCAGCGCCAGCGCCAGCATCGCCATGTCAAATGCGTATATTTTGAAGATTTTTATTTATTGCATGCAGAACGGCATTTGAATTGCAGTAGATTTATGAGAATTGACTTGAGCAGCTGTCGAGAGAGAGCGAGAGAGAGAGAGAGAGGCTAACAACGATATTTAAATATCAGAAAGCAACTGGGCGAAAAATATTTGACTGCTGCATATTGCGAAAACGCGCAACAACACTGAAGAAAATGAAAAAATAAAAATAAAGGCGCAGCCGAGCTCAATTTGAGCTTTAATTTATATATAAATGCCTTAATTCAGAGCTGCAGTCAAACGAACGCCTTGACATCAATTTCTATACTTTTTCAAGCTATGCCTGAGAATTGTTCCATTTATCGTCATTTTGTGATGTCTAAAGTCTCTCGGCGAGATATAATTGCAATTCCCCCGAAACAATGAAGCCCCATTGGCAAACAGCTTTGACATTTGCCTTCCATACGCAGCTGGCGGCTGACACACAAAACTGAGCTAATGCGAGTTGCCTGTTGCGGAGAACGAACTGGAATACTGGGACAGCTGGGGCGAATTATCCAGGGATTTGTGCTAAATGAGACAGAGAGAGAGAGAGAGAGAGAAAGAGAGACACTACGACATTTCTTTCTTGACTTCCATTGAAATTTATGGCATTAACAGGTTAACAAGGTAGAGCCTGTTAGCAGATGTGTACTGAGGGTCTAATACATGGACAGTTAGGTCTGTTGAGGTGTCGCTGTACTTATCAGAGTCTCAGCCACGTGTTTATGTTTATTACTGTTAAGAAAATTAACATATATATTCTATATATGTACATATTAAATATATTCTATATTATTAAATTATTTATTTGATTTTATTTATTTAAATCACTAATATATATATGTCTTCAAAAACAATTTTAATAGTATTATATATAGTATTATATATATGTAAATAATATATGTATATGACTAAATATAATAAAAAAATGCAGGCTTCGCAACTGGCATATTAATTTTATTTATTACTCTTACAGCTTGACAATATCTAGTTGACTCTCTTGCTTTACTGTTACAATTTCTAGTCGCTTTTGCTCGTACACTGACAAGCATAACGAACGCACACGATCAGCCTATATAGCCATCTCGCTCTCACTCAGCAGCAGACGAGTCTACGTTCGACTCAAAGGTCAGCCATACACACTCAGCAGCCAGCAACCAGAAAGCTACAACAACAGCTATGCTTGTCTCCCTCTCACAGTAAGAATTAGAAGATAGAAGCCAGTTATTCCATCTCGCTCTCTCTTAGCAACAGCCGCGGCTACATTCACATATAGCTCGCTTTGTGTTTCTCTATTTCTCCTTCACACACGCAAAGAGTAGCCAATAGGCATCATGCAGCCGAGACGCAAACCCACTCTGATCATATTTTAACAACAACCCAATGCAAGCGCTCAGCCTTACTCTTAGCATACTGTAAGAGTGAATAGCGTAATGCTGAGCGAGCAGACTCTGCTAATGATTTGACTGTATTTCTTTTATATTAATATATACATAATTATATATAAATATTTCTTTATTTATTATTATTGTTATATAAATTTATACGCACGAAAGTGAAATGAGTATATTGGTTTTGTTTTTAAATTAATTTTAATTTAATTGAATTGAATTGACAAGTTTGTCAGACTAGACTCTCTAGACTTACATTCAATCAAATATATTGCAGAGAGTATTGTCTCATTGTCTCTTCTCTTTCTGGTCACATCATGACACCCGATTCGAGCCTCTCTCGCATTACCATTTAATTTCTTCTAATGTCAATTAATCAATCACACAAATATCTGTCAAATATATATACAACTATTATAAATGAAAATCAAATAAAAGTACGAGATATGCATATATCTTATTTCACATAGGACTGCCAGCAGAACTTGCCTATTAAATATTTATCTACCACATATAAAGTATCCTTTGATATAAACGAGAGTCGAGTAGAAGGACTATCATTCAACAACACGAAGAATTTATCACAGAAATGTAAAGTGAGCTTGAACGCATTCTCCGGCGTAAATGAATGAAATTGTTGGCCATTTGACGTCGCGCTCTGTTTTTCACGCCCTCAACCACTTCAACGGCAATTATTGTTGAAGTGTCTGCCCCGGTGCTCGCATTGCGCACACCCACAATTAGCTCGATAAGCGGCGGTCGGTCCTCCAAACAATATAATGTTAGAATTCATGAAAACTTAATTAGAGGCTTATGCGGCGCATTTGGCAAAACGTCAACATTTGCATACCGCATTTAATGTGCTCTGTGCACAGATATCGCAACCACAACAAACCGACGCGCTTGTCTGTCTGTATGTGTGTGTGCGTGTGTGCGTGTGTACACTGTGCAAAATACTAAAATTAAATGAGCTAAAATTAACATAAACAATAAAGCGATAAGCAACAAATTTGCAAATGCCGGCAAATTGAACAACTAATTTGCTCGGACCGTAACAAATTCCGAACTTTATGCCGTAATTGAAATGTGCAGTGCGAACAGCACCACAACAAAAGCAACTAATAATAATGTGATAAAATGAAATTAAAAAATAACAAATTGAATTAATTATTCAATATTCATTACAAACGCCGCAGCTTCAGCCCCACTTCAGTTGGGGTTAATCTCAACAATAAACTAATTGCCATTTGGGCACATGAAATATGGCCGAATATCTCTATCAATGCGCTGCAAAAACAATGCGCGAAACGTATTCAAATTTGAAATACATTTTTTTCCAAATAATCGCATCAAAGTAATCTATATAAAACATAAATAGGCCAAAGTCGTCGAGCGAGGCTGTCAAAGGATGCATGAGCTGAGGCTCTGGCGCTGGCAGCAATGTGATTAGTACAGCATCCACACAATGGCCCACAGAGACTCGCTGCGTCTACATAAATGAGTTGTTGATTAATTTTGAAATCTTTTAAACACACACACACACGCACACACACACGCACACACTCTTAGTAACATATTGAAGTGCGAAGCATGAAAATGAATTTTCAAGTTGTTGTTTGGCTTGTAATATTTAATAAACTCGTGCGACTTAATTAAAATGAAATTAATTAACATTTTGGTGACACTGGCGTCATTTTTGGGCCAACCTCTCTTAAAGCCGTTTCTATTCACACACACACACACACGCACTTAGCAGATATATGGCATAAGGCGTATGCGTAATATGCAGCAGCTCATTGCGCATACGCCGCATTGTCTTTGTGCATAAAAGATTTGCATTAATTTCGAGCGAAAACTTTAATTTTATACGCAGCTCGGTTCTGGTCTTTGTGTCTCTGGCTCTTTGTGTAATTTATACGCGCGAAAAATGTTTGTAAAGTTGCTAAAGTTGTTGCTGCTGCTGGCCTGGTGGGAGCTGCGGGGTCTGCGGGGTCTGAGGGGGCTGCGAGGATTTGGGGCTGGTCCTTCTTTGGCTGCTGCCGCCGCATCTTTTGTTTTCACGCTGCTTCTAATTAAAAACAAAAGTTTTTTAATCTGCTTTATGGCATAAGCAAATAATTATTCACAATTAACTTGCACAAAAGCACGCAAACATGTCATAACTTCTTCGCCTTGCGCTTCTTTTGTTTTTTTTTTTTAGGAAACTTCTAGCTTCAAGCATTTGCATTTGTAAATGTGATAAACATGTATGTGCCGATTTTGCGTTATAAATTAAATGAAATAATGTTTGGGCGAAATCCAGATCGAAATAGTTTTGCGGAACATTCAAGGCGCACGGCGCACGGCACTGGGCGCATTCCCCGCATCAAAGTTGCTGATTAGCTTGCGAGGCGCCTACGTGTTGGCCATAGATTTGCTGCTCGGCCAATTGGCAAAGCAGTATTTACTGTTACATAGCCAAGAGTTATGCAGCTGCCGCTGCTGCCCTGCTCAAATATGTATGCAATCCATTAACCAGAAACTTAATCAATTGAAACTAGTTTGGAATTGCAAATGCAATGCCAACACAGCAAAAGCCAAATGCAAACGCCTAGGCTCCCAGGCTAGACACTTCCAGAAGCCAAGCTGCCCCGGAGTGAAGCAAGCCAGCTGTGTGTGTATTTACCAAAGGTGCGTATACTCAATCTACTTTCTATTATTGCCGTATCTCTTGACCAAAAATCCAACAGAGACCAAGCGACCAGCCAGCCAGCCAGCCGCTGCTCCGTCTTTGATACGGCTGCCTCTCGTTCGTTTGCCAAAAGGTAACAGATAAGTTTTCTGATTTCAAATTGCAGTTTGAATTGGGTTTTAATTGTATTTCAGCTCCGGGCAAATTTGCCAAGTGCCAACTGATGACGAAATTTAACGAAAACTCAGCCCAAACTATTTCCCAACTCTGCAACGTGTTGAATTAGCCCGCTTAACTGAAAGCTGCTCACCTGCCCCTGCTGGCAGGAGTTTATATGCAAAGACAATGTGTGCCAGCATAAAAAATCATACATAAATCAATTGATTTTTAAGCAGATGAATAAATATTGCTAATTGCCATTAAAACAAATTGAGTGAAAGCAAATAAACTAGGCATATAAAACATGTTGCGGCGCCTGCAAGTGACTTTCACTGTTATACGTATAACAGAAAGGCAGCAGAAAAACAAAAATCAACTTTAATGTATTTTGCCAGAATTTATGTGCGCAAATATCAAATGTGATCAAGTTGAGAACATATTGGAATGATATAGGACCCGTTGCGTAAATTAATGTTATCAAAATTTGTGATTTATATGGTTGGAGGAGGGGGCGAGGCGGGCGGCAGCGGAGTCTATTGCTGCTGCACAGTGTGCATGGGGCGGGGTGAGAGGGAGGTGGCTCTTAGCAAAACGACAACGGCAGCAGTTGTAGCTTCACACATTAAAATATTACAACATGAACTGGAAACATGAGCACAAGACTTGGTCACACACACACCCACACACACACACGCATACGCATACGCCACACCATACACATAACAACAGCCAAATTATGATGTGTCAGCGCACATAGAAGCACACAAACACACACACACACACACACACACACACTCACACACACGTACAACATCAACAACAACATGTATGTAACTTCGGTGCTCATATTTTGGTAGCTATAAATAAACTAAATTGCCAAAGTCGACTCAACTCGAGTCGAGTCGGGCAGAGTCGAGGCGAGGCAGCGGAGGGGGCCATCGGCTTAACAGCAGATTAAACAGAAACGCATTTGTGGGGGAGGGCGGCAGGGCGGCTGTGCAGAGTACACGCCCACCCACATTGTTATATACGCAATGCTGTTAACGTTTATTAAGTATGCACATTATCCATGTGATGCGAGCCAAGGAGGCGATGCAGGACTCGAACGACAAGCGTATCCACACCTGGGAATACAAGCAAAATGCGCTCATTAGATCCAGAGCTAATTGATTTGTGAGAGCCATATTACTCAGACTAAAGCCTATTAATTGCTACCAACAACGAACAGGCATGGGGTTCGATTCTTTAAAAGACAATGAAGCAGCGTAAGTATATTATATATAAATTGAAGCATATATAAATTGCAGGCAAATCAAACTGTCAATTACAGGTGTTGCGAAATTCCATATAAAGTGTGGCAAATAATTTGAGTTTGATGAAATTTCTGCTCCATTAATAGAATTCAATTGAATATCATAATGAAGTTTGTTGCTTTAAACAGCATGAGGCAACGTATAAACGTATATATTTTCTTTATAAATATAATTCTATATAGAACTCGGGCAAATAAAATATCCAAATATATATATTAGACGTATACAAAATGTGTATATAAATATCAAATTTAGGCCTAAATACCCTCAAAGTGCATTGGCCAAATTAGCTGCTGTCAAAGATCCTGGCCAACAACAAGAAAATCATGTCAAGCTGAAACATTTTTAAGCCCAAATGTTAATTGGGCTCGTGACACGGCTCGACGGCACATAAATCATCAAAATGCGGAGCCAATGCACCGGACGCGGCAGCCGGCAAAACGAAAAAGCTGTATATATATATATATATATATATATATATGTTTAAAAAAGAAAAAATTTTATAATAATACCAAGGAAACATTGACCAGGCCAAGAGGCAGTGTCTGCCGGGCGTGGGCAAAAAAAAAAAAAAAAAAAATGGAAAATTATAAAATTTTTTCTTTAGGGTCTAACGAAACGTAACGACAAACGCAAAAGCCTGAAAATAGAGAACGTAATAAAGTAAAATATTTAACGGCAAGTATCAAATGCTCAAATACTCTTTTGCTTATTGGAATGTAGAATATATAATCTAAAAATAAATAAGAGGTATGAAATGATTTAGTCAAATACTTGATATGATGATATGAAATGTTAATTATATTTTTCTTTAAATTTTATTTTTATTTAAAGGATATTGACATTCAGAGGGTCAACTAGCCTACAAAAATGATAAAGAATTATTCAAAGAGTATCACCAACCCGGCGGAGGTATTTTATTTGTCAGTCCGGCCAGCTATTTTAGATATATATAATGAATAGCTGAAATATATAATGGGCAAAATAAATATTAAACTGAGTAGAGCATCAGAATCCGTGAATGCTCAACAAATTCAGAACAAGTCCAAACAAGCCAAAATTTCTCACAGCAAAAAAGATGAAAAGTAGAGGGGAACAACAAAAAGAAGTGTGGAAAAAAAGTGCGAAGCCAAAGTTGAGGACTAACAGATGCCCTAGATATGTGAGGGGGAAAAGATAAATCGCACAAGCTTATTTGAATACTAAGATATAAATTCAACCATAAACATGCATAGACATACAAAATTAACAAATAGAAGATTTCAATATTTAAATATTTTGTATGAAGATAAAATTAATATATATATATATATATATATATATATATATATATATATATATATATATATATATATATATATATATATATGTATATATAAAGTTTATTTTTACTTAATTAGATATTAGTTGTTTTTTTAATTTATCTAATATGAAAGGTATATATTTATATATATATATATATATTTATTTTTATATATTTTTTTATATTATATATACTTGGTGTTTATTTATTTTTTTATTTTATTTTATTTTATTTTTTTTTATTTAGTACCTATTAAAATTCAAGTAAATATATCTAATGATTTACTCATGCACAATATGATTCATTTTAATATATATATTAAATTTTGTTAATTTGTATTATTTATTTACTAAATTTGCTATATTATTATTAGGCCATATTATTATTATTATTTATAATAATTAGTAAGTAATGTAATCATATACAAATATGTAATAAATAATTAATATACGATCATTTTCATTTTATTTTTATTATTGATTATATATTTATAGAAATATATTATGTTTTATTGATTATGTATACAAATTCAAAGACTACACGACTTATACTTGATTATCCCTATAATCGCTGTTCCATATACATATCAAGCATATATATATTTTTTCTCTTCCCTCCTTTCTGCCCTTTATCTGCCTCTGTCACTATTCCTTGCTCTATAACCTGCCTCATCGTCCTTTTCAGACGATATCCAAATTGAAGAACTTTGGCTCGAATAGAGTCTTTGAAGTGAAATGTAAGTACAACGTAACTTAAGCAGTTTTACATCGCCAGGCAGCATGAAATTGATTGATGGCCGCGTGCTACGTGAAAAAATGAAAAATGATCTGCGTGTTTGGGCGGGCGGGGATTACGAATTGCGGGCAGCACTTGAAACTGGGAAACTATGTGCGCGGGGCCAGTGTGACACTTTAACCTTGTAATGGAGGCGGCGGCTGGCCGAGAGGACGTGGCATTGATTAAAGTCGCGCTGTCACCAAAGTCAAAGTTAAGCGGGCATTAGCCAGGCATCAGCCGAGGGAAGCAGATAGCGAAAGGAAACTTGAGATGAGAGACACATTTCCGACGGCCTAGAAAAGAGAAAAACTCAAAACAAAAAATGACAGCTGATTGGCTTCCCGTTTGACTGCGGGGCCTCTCGGGGCCACTCTGGCAGGTCGCAAGGTTGCCTTGGCTGGGGCGTATTCTATTTAAATGCGCTGCCGTTGCTAAGTTCAAGGCCGGCGCGATTTTGCCTCGGGGCCGTTTCTCTGTTAGGTAGCATAATTAATTTTCGTTTAATTGCCAGGCGCTAGTTAAACTAACAAGCGTGCAAAACACACGACTTTCCCCCTGCACCACCACCCAACCACCCAACCACCTAACCACCTAACCAACCAGCCACCCAACCACCCACTCGGCCGCTCTCTCGCACAAGTCCTGTCCGCTTGCCATGGCCGGCAGCATTTCAATTAATTAATGTGCCAACATTTGTGGGCGTGCGCCGGCTGCACGGGTCGAAGGAGGCGGTGGCACTGATGCTGATGCTGATGCTGGTGGTGGTGTTGGTGGCGTTAGCTGTGGGTGGTCTGTGGCACAGCTGTGTGACAGCGGCAAACACAAGTTAGCCTACATATAAAGCGAGAAATCAAACATGGCAGCTCTCTCGCCAGTGTGTGGGTGAGTGACAAAGACACCGCATGGACTTGCTGAATGGGATACAGCACTGACGGCGGCCGCTGTGCCCATTTAAGAGGGGCGTGGCAGCACTGCTGCTGCTTGTGTGTGAATGCGTTAACGACTTCCGATAGTTGCAAAAGTTGATGCGCCCCTCCCAGCTCTTTGGCAGCGATTCCCAGCCAAACCCTAACACCACGTCTCAAAAAGCGCCGCAGGAAATGTCTGATAAACTGAAAAGCAAACATCCACACATGGAATGCGAGGGGCGCACTTAGAGTTGTACTGGAGCTGAAGTTAAATATTTATAAATTTATATCCATTCCTTTTATATTTTTAATACATTTTAAATACATTTTTGTTTTTCGTTTGTTTAATAATTAAAATGTGTATTACATTTTGCAAGAGCCTCAACTAAGTATTCTCAAATATATGTAGATAATTCAAAGGAATTTTTATTTTTATTTTATTTATTTAGTTTTTTTTTTTTTTTTTTGATAATACATTTATTTATTATTTATTTATTTTCAAATTCCGTTCTCTTTTAGTATTTTTTTTTTATATTTAAAATAAAATATTTGCTATTTCTTTCAGAATTTATTAAATAAATATTTGGCGAATTTACATGAAATTGTTTTTGTTTTTTAAATTATAAATTTATTTATTGTTGATTTATTTTTAAAATTATGTTTTCTTTTAGTATTTTGATTTTTATATTTAAAATAAAATATTTGTGAAATATTTACAAATGTATTAAATTCTCTGCTCTCAGAATTTATTAAATAAATATTTGCCGAATTTAAAAATCAAATATTTAATATTCGGCGATCAATGAAGCATTTGCTTCATTCTTAATCAGCCCACTTTAGGAATTAAACACACAAACATAATGAACACATATTTCTACAAGAAGACACAAACACACACACACATACACACATGTTTGTGAGACACATGTTGGCAGCTTAGCGGGCAAACTCTGTGCTCATTATATAATTGCAACTGTTTGAAGTTCTCTGCTGCTGCTACTCCTGCTGCTGCTGCTCGTATTTCTTGGCAGCCTTTGCCATGGCCACGGGTTATGTGTCGTAATTTGTAATCTCAAAAACAGTGACATGGAAAATTTGTTAGCGTTTTTATGTTCAGTTTATTTATACACATTTCTTTTAATTTTATTTATTTTTTTATGTTTCCACAGCAACTTGGCCAATGGTAAAGCAAAGCCACAAAAGATGCCAAAAGGGTTTTATGCGTCTATCATTTTTCTTCAGCTGTTTCTTTATGCCAATATGTGTGTGCGTGTGTGTGTGTCGGCTTGTGGTACGTGTGCTTCGTCTAGACACTGTTCTTTGCACAGGTAGCCAAGCAAAAGTTGACTGAACTGCAAAGCTAAGCACAAAATACTCTTAAGTAGAAAAATGCCAGGTAACTGCCGACTCCTGCTGCCGCTGCTGCTTCTGCTACTGTTGTTGTTGCGCTTGCTACAAAATATTATATTAGCAAACAAAAGCATCTGCAGCAAATACACACAACAGACACACACACACACACACACACACACTCTCTCTCTTACACATTATAGGCAAACACAAAATACCACAAGCGCAATGCGTCGTATACTTAATACGTGTGGCAACAAAATTATATTGAAATTACAAAATGCTTATGTCGGCAAGTGGCTGTAAGTGTGTATGTATGCGTGTATATGCGTGCGTGTATGTTGTGGGCGCGGCAGCTTGTTAAAGTGTCTAGCCGTGAAACCATTACAGGTTGCCCTGCGGTCTCATTGGCAACGCTCAAGCAGAAGCCAAATAGCTCATACGCCGCGTTGTCTATGAATATATGATATGCTTTGTGATATCAGAGAGCTCCAGGAATAAACTTTATATCCATGACTTTAAGTTATTCTCAACATCTGTTTCGATTTGCCATTAATTGTTTCTGATCGACAAATCACAACCGGCTGGCCTCTGTCATAGACACATTAGCAACACTTGAATATGCACAGCGAAAAGCAATTATAAAACATATCGGCGGCACTGAGGGCCGTCGACATCAGATGCAGCCAAGTGCTAAGAATATCTGGCGCTTTTATACAAATATTTACGCTTCGTTAACTGTCAAAGACACCAAGGGGCGGCACTTTCAAACACGGCAGGCAGGCGAAGGAGGAGCGCTTAAAAACCGCCGATTTTATTATAGATATATACACATCTTTCACTATAGATATATACACATCTCTTGCTTATTTGTTATTATTTTTCTGCTTTGAAAAGCAAGAGACAAAAAAAATAACAGCAACTGCCGTAACAACATTTTCTGGGCCAACGCGCAGAATGGCAACAACAAAGCAAAGCGAACAGAACCATTTTAGGCCTTAAACTGTTTGCACCGCGCCCCCTCGAAAAGTTCATTTGGGTTCATTTGGGTGCCTGGGCGAAAGAGACGGAGGCAGAGAGAGCGAGAAAGAGAGAGAGAGAGAATAGAAATTATGCCATTAAAATGCATATTCAATTAGCTGAAACTGGACTGAAACGCGAACGTGTGAAACAGCAGAACGTGTGCCACCTTTCGGCCAGCTGGCGAACACTCACACACACACACAGGCACACAATGGCACTGCAGCCGATACCGAAAAACCGTCGAGAAGCAACCGCAAACACCTGCTAAAAAATTCCTTTAATTAGCGCCGAACAATGGCGTCGCCCACGACGCTGGCTGACCAAACAATGAGCGTTAAATTCTATTCAATGGCAGAACTGAAAGCACAGCAAATAATTGAAGTACTTGACGTAACGATGAGGCAGCGACGGAGGCAGTGGCAGAGCGACCTGTGCATAGAACCGGGACAGCCAAACGGACGGAAAGATGCAGACTAAATGGCGGACAAAAACATTAATGAGCTGCTTTCCTCTGCGTCGTCGATGGACGGGAAACGTGAGCCAGGGATATGTCATCATTTGACGAGGACGACGACGACGACGACAACGGCAACGACGATGATGGTGATGATGAAGTTGCTGATGATGATTAGAGCTCCCGTTTTCACGTGGGTCTTTATTTTAGACTTTTGCCACTGTAGCTGCCTTTGTTGAGCCCGTTGATTGAGCTCAATTGGCAGTTTGTGCCGTTGACAGGTATTGAAAATGATTATGTTTAGTTTTGTATGTTGCAAAAAATATGATTGGCTAGCAGAGAAATTTATTACAGAGTGAAACTATAGAGAGAAAACTAGCTGAAAAAATAGTAAAAAAAATCTTAAACAAAAAGAGAAAACAGAAAAAACTCCTTTTGGAATGACAAAGAAAAAATGAAAAAAAAAAAAAATGCAAAGAAAAATTAAAGAACTAGAAAAATTAATATAAAATAAAAATCTATATATATATATATATCATAGAAAGAAAACAAAATTCAAGTAATTTAAAGAAGAATCTTTGAAAACTTGCTGGAAATAAAAATGAATATACAATTAAAAAATAATAAATAAATAAAATAAATAAGAAAAAAGAAAACAACGCTTGCTTAATAAAGCTATAAATAAATTAAAAATTAAATCTAATTAAATGAGAAACTAGTCTATAAGAATACAAGATTAATATGTTAAATAATTATTTAATGTTAAACTAAATAAACAATATGTAGTAAAAACAAATGAAAAAATTAGAAGAAGAAAAATAGAATAGAAGAAATTGTGAGTAAACTAAATCTTTGACATTTTCCACGACATTCTCTGACTTCATAAAAGTCAAGTAAACCCTTTTCAAGAGAAAGCTGACTCGTAGCTAATCCGCTGATAAAAAGCAACGTCAATGTGTCTCCGTGGCGGATCTATTCATTTCCCCGTACGGCCACTTATCTATGTATGAAGCCGTAAACCCTTTTAATTTTCCGCACTGAATCACAGGCCAACATGCCCAACTGGCGTAATAAAATTAAGCAGCCCCAGCAACTATTTTTGTAAAAGTGACGAAACTACAAGTCAACTGACGAGCCCCGAGGCACAGCAACAACAACAACAGCAAGGCGCAATCGTAGGCCGGAATCTAGACAGGTGTTTGGGTCAGCAGTTCAACGTACGCACAAGAGCAACTTTGACTAAAATAAAGGACTACAGCGATGTGTGTGTGCGTGCGTGTGTGTGTGGCCACAATAATTTATTTTTAAATGCAAGCACCGCTGCTCTGCTCGGGGCTGCGTTGAGCCGCGTTCCATGCGCTGCCAAAGTCATGGGCTAAATGTGGCACAGCTGAAACATGTGAAACAGAGCAAAACAGAAACAATGAAAAGAGCAGCAGCAACAACAACAAGAACAGCAAAGGCAACAGCAACAAAAGTGCAGAAGAAACAACGGTAAATGTTTCAACTTCCAATCAGCACAAAGAGAAGCGAACGCCAGGCAGCTCGTGAGAGTGCGCACAAGTAACAGTAAAAGCTCAGCTGAAAGAGCGCAAGCCAAACAGAGAGAGTGAGAGCGAGAGAGCGAGAGAGCAAGAACGAAAGAGAGCTCGAGTCACACTGGCAGAACACGTGCTGTGCGTAAAACTGTTGTGATACGAATAGAAGATGCGGAAAATAAAGCGTACGGCCCCACAAAACAAAGCTTAGATAGAGCGGAATGTCGGCAGAACAAATCAAAAGCAGAAAATGAAAGAAGAGCAAAAAAACTATGCTATAAAATGTGATATGGAATAGCAACATATGACAGCTGTCATGTTTAAGTCCGCAGCAGCCAGACCCAGAGCCAGAGCCAGAGCCAGAGCCAAAGCCAGCGCCAGCGCCAGCACAATGCAAGTTGGGTTAGGTTGTGGAATTGTAAGATTAAAAAGAATGAGAAAAAAAAGAAGGAACAAGCAGAGAGCAGAGAAATGTGAATTGAAAGGAGGAAGTGCCTGGATGATGTGCCGGAAGAAGTGATGCGGGATTAACAGATACAAAGGATTATAAAGTTGTCAATGAATAACTGAATGAAGACAGATAGATAAGCTGACGGGGAAGTGTTTTATGCCAGAGCTCTATGAACTGCTGCAGGGCGTTTGATGGCATGAAAGAAGTGGTAATTAAAATGGCAATGTGAGAGGCAAGAGAGTAGGTATACAAGTATATATATGAGTATGTATGTACATCTTTTCTATTATATATACACGTATTAGATTATTCCTTATGTGAACCAGCAGCACTCTAGCTGGTTATCATAGAAACTTATATATAATTGAACTTGGCTTTGATTTCAAAAGAAATAAACCCGAAGGCAATCGATTCACTGCATGCCGAGTGTATCACAAATTACTTTGTTTATCTTATTTATTTTTTTTTTTTTTCTTTATTCCGCTGTCTGCCCTCACAGCATCCGTTGCCAGGTTCAATTCAATCCCATTGGCAGCAGCTGGCGGCTGCGAGGCGCTGAGAATTTGTTGCATTTGAAACCCAAATCGAACGGGTTAAATGACGCGTAAAATGCCAGCAGCAGCAGCAGAAGCAGCAGGAACAAGAACGGGAGCAGCAGCAGGAGCAGCGGTAGTTATAGAAAGTTATACTGAGTCGACAGCGATATTGAATACGTTGGCCAACAGCATAAACCTGAGTCGATGTCGCAGCTGCCACTGGCAGCGTCGCGCGCAGCGGGTGAACAGGAGGTGGCAGTGAGACCACAAAATGCATGTCAACCACAGCATCAGCAGCAGCAGCGGCGGCAGCGGCAGCAACGGTAGCGGCAGCGGCAGCGATGGCACAAATTAATATTTTATAACTTAATTAAAAACAAAATAAAAGCCTCATATGAATATGTGATAATAAATAAATAATAAAAAAAGGCTAAGCGGCAGTGCGTGGCGCGTGTGTGACGCCGGAGGTCAGTGCGAACTTGCAAGTTGAGTCGCGGCGGCTGCGGCTACGGCCATTTGCATTATTCATACGCCGTGTGGCACGCAGCGCGCTTCTAACGTGCAGTCGGGGCACACAGTCAATTTAATTTTCATTTGCAGCTCATGCATAAAAAATAAATTGCAGGCGCAGCAGCGTCTGCTGCGCCAATTGATGAGCAAGGACGCAGCTGATAGCTACTAGGTGTGCGTGTGTGCGTGTGTGTGTGTGTGTTTGCATAATATTTACAAAAATGATTTCCTCGCTGCGTTTGCCCCGTTGCCACAACGCCAGCCCATTAAGCATGCCACACCGCTGCGGTCGTGTCGACTCGAGTGCAGCGGAAACGGAATACGAACATTTTGTGGATAAGGTCAGCAGGAGCAGGAGCAGCAGCAGCAGCAGCAGCAGCAGCAGCAGCAATAACTGTAACAGTAACGGTAACTGCTCAGCGGTGTCAGCTTAAATGCGACGCTTGACAAGCTTGTTAAACAATCTGCCAAGCTATTTCATATGTGATGCCAAGCCCATGGAAAGAGTTCTGCCAGCTAGAGCTCGCATTAGTCTAGCGGAAGTGAACCCTCTGCAATTAATCAGTCTAAGGGATCAACAATTAACCAAGTTTATGACCCAGTTTCAAAAAAGCTAAAGCAACATTGTCATTGCTGGCGCACTGACTTCCTTCCGCCTCACTGACCCTAGCATCAAATAGTGAACTCTGCTCTATATGGCTGCCATGTGAAGCACTAAAATCCAAACAATGAAGACAACCAAAGCGACAGGAGCACCAGCAGGAGGAGGAGTAGTAGCAGCAGCAGCAGTAGCAGCAGCAGCAGTAACAGCAGCAGCAGTAGCAGCAGCAGCAGCAGCAGCAGCAGCAGTAGCAGGAGTAGAAACAACAACGTTGCATACGCAATGAAAATATTCAACTTGTTGTTGTTGTTGTTTTGGGTGGAGTACAAAGCAAACAAGACAGCGACTCGCTGCGGTCAGATGCGAATTGCTACTACATAAACAAACCAAAATCGTAAGCAAATTTATCTGTTGCAGGCAATTGAATACAGCTCAGATTGACAATCGCTTCAGCTGATTGATGATAGCAGCCACCAAGAAGTGGAGCCTCGGAGCAGAGCAAACGTTTATCTTCATTGATTGGGTTGTGAGCTATGGCACACAAAATATGATATAGATTTTTAATTTGTATTCATTTCATAAAATCTTAAAGTGAATTACAATTAAATTGAATTAATTATGATTTGTTGACTTCATCTGAAGTATGGATAGAGATAGATAAAGAAGTTATGCAAAGGGCTTAGCACATGACATTTGACTGATTTTATTTCTATTTTATTGTAGAGCATTCATGTGAATCAAACGTGAAAAAACAAAACGTGTTCGACCTCGCTCTCGATTGAAGCTGATTCCATAAGACTTTATAGAAGATATCCGATTAATAGTAGTATAATATTTATAGTTCCACCACAGCCCCACCTCACATTGATTTTGTCTTACAACTCTCAGTTCTTGCATGGCTTTTTCTTACTGTTCTTAGAGTCGGAGGCCGTCACAACTTCATTTATCGACTTGGCCACATAGTCGATATTTTTCGAGTTCAGTCCGCAAACATTTATGCGACTAGAGCTGAGTAAATATATATGTTTATCCACCCTAAGTCTTTCGCATTGTTGCGCTGTGGCAATGGGAGAGATTTTAGAGAGATTTTAGAGATATATTACTTCCGTTTATTTACTACTTTTACTACGTTTCTTTACTTACGAGTCAGCCCCAAATAGGCGAACATTCCATGGCCCTGTGTTATGTGATCCCAAGTGCCTGGAGTTTCCAGCTCTTCAAGTTTTTGAGCTAACTCGCTTCGCATTTTCTTCACACGGTTCGTCATTACAATCAGTGTTCTCCGCCTACAGTTCATATACGGCGTATGTTGTAATAAAATAATAAATTTTATTTCCTTTTCCAGTTTCACTTACCATTTCTTTCGATTGCTTTTGTTGCTCAGCACCTTGGCGATGATACGACTCCCGAAAGCAGGGGGATTTGAATAGTTTACTCGAATCAGCCTGGTGAACTCCGAGGCGACAGCTGCCGCATATGATTCATTGTTTAACACTGCAATTAAACTGCCGACGCGCTCATCTGATTTCAGAAAAAATCGACAATTAATAAACTGGCTTAATGAATTCGAGAAGCCACTCTTACTGTAGAGTCCCATGTTTTTGGAGAACGATTGCGCGATCAGGGTTTCGTGGCCCTGTTTAATAAAGTATCTGATTCCCCAGGCGTCGAGATCCGGATTACCGCTTGAGAAGCCTATGTATGCCGCATCAAAGAAGGGAAACAGACGACGCATTTTCACAACTTCCGAGATCTGTTGCCATTGCTTCATTGTGGGGTCCAGGCCCGTGGGATTGTGGCCTGAGGCTTGGAGCAGTACCACAGCTCCCTCTGGCGCATTACAAAGCCCTGCCAAGAGCCCAGCGATGTCGACTTTCTTCTTCTTATGATTCCAGTAAGGATATCTTCTGAGCTGCTTGAAGCCAGCTTGCTTAAGAATTGTGATGTGATTGCCATAAGTAGGGTCTGACAGGAGGCAGATGCGTTTCTTCAAACATTGATGCAGAAACTCCGATCCGATGCGAAGCGCACTGGTGCCCGCAACAGTTTGAGCTGAAACAGTCTGAATAGATATATATATATATATATATACTCGATGGTCTATCATATATACAGTCGGGCAGGAGTCTCGACTCACGCGATTCTCCTTAATTGCCTGGCAGTCCTTGCCCAACACCAGCTCTGTTGTCACCTTCGTAAACCCGGCATCGCCCAGTATGGGCAGATATTCATGATTCAATTTTCTATCATTCGCCACTTCTTGCTCACACTTCTTAACGATTGGCAATATGAATGGATTGTTCTCCTCAGTTCGAAAGGCTGTCAAAGAAGTGACTGAGATGCAGCAGCTGCGGCGTGGCCAACGGAGTCAACTTACCCCCAATTCCCAAATTTACTTTCTTCTCATGCGAGTCTAGTAGATAGAGATTTCGTAAGTGGAAAATCTCAATGGGCGGGACGAGCTTGACATCTGCAAAGGCCGACTTGTCCTTCGAGTCCCCATAATCACGATTTACAATTTTCAAAATACTGTGAGGAAACCCTTAAGAACTTAAATGATTTTCATGACAGCTGAGCTGGGCCCTTACTCTGTTCTAGAGGCTAGACAATTGCTTGCCAACCTGAGCATGACGAAATATACCAAAACGTTAATTTAGACTTTAAAAAACCAAAGCTAAATAGCAAATGTAATTTACACAATAAAAAATATTTCAACTGACATTTAAGCAAAAGTCTAGATCATTTCTGATTATAAAGATTCAGATATAAAAATAATAATTAATAACAAATTTAAAATTTATTTCTGTGGAAATGAGTTCTAAAATTAATAATTGAATGAGTCTAACGCTTTAACTTAATAAAGATTACTTTAAATATTTTTTACATATTTTTACCAGCTTTTAATAATAAAAACTAACAGATCAACACGTATAACTTTTTTTATTTATCCATTGAATCAATAGAGAGAAACCTTTAATTCTGTTACTTTCAAGTTTATATTTACAAATTTATTGAAAACTATATTCAAAGCTTCAGTCTCTACACATATTCAATATTTTATTAAAGCATTGCAAATTTCATTGCATTTGCAGCTTGATTAAAGCAAAAATAAATAAATTCCTCAGGCTGTACATTCAATCACAGCCAACACGAAGCAGACAGTCGTAAATAAATCAATACAGAAAAATGTTTTATGCCAATAATACATCATATACACGCGACCCACATGCGTGAGGGGCCCCTGCTCAGCACATATTTCAATATTTGCCGACAAGCATTTTTTGGTAATGTTTCAATTAACTTGAGCAACAATATTTATGAACGGGAAGCACATGAAATTGTTTTGCAGGCATACGAAAAAAGCGTTAGGCAAACAGCGAACGTACAACAGTCAAGCACATACACACACACTGGCTCACTCACACACTCTCCGCAGGACAGCATAATTTGAGTCCATTTGGCGTATAGCATACTTTTCCGCGCTATAGCAAAGACAACAACCACACCTGAAAGCAATCAAGTGTCGCTGAAAACAAAACAAAGCGCGGCCAAAGAGTAAGCAGGACAGCCATAGAGTTGAGTCAGAGCGGTGGGGGCTGAGGAATGGCAGCGTATGCGTAACCCACTGCAAATCGGTAAATATTTATGCTTGGGAGTGACTTTGAAATCGTTAACATCAGCAATTCAACAATGAATACGAAATTATTAAGTTATATATATAAATATATGAAATAATGAATTTAAATTTATTGTGCAATAACAATGAATAAGCCGAAAAAATCAAATAGCATCAAATATATTGAAAAATAAATAAATAAAAAAAAATACGTAACTATACAAATAATGTGTTTATTTATACAAAATTAAAAAAAAAATGTAAGTAAAAGTCGAACAAAATATAAATAAAATATAGACAAGAAAAAAGTTATTAAAAATACATATATCAAAACGAAATAAAACTAAGAATAATTACCAAATAAATATATAAACAGAAAAAAGCTAAGAAAAATTGCTAGAATTTAATTTATTGATTAAAATCTAAATCAGTTTAAGTTTATACATAATAAAATAAATACCTATTAAATAATGATAAATATTTTAATAAAAATAAATTTTAAATATAATAATATTTATACATAATAATATTATACATATTTATAGAGAACTAAAATATAATATAAAATAAAGCCGAAATTTTATATTTATTCCCATTTCAAATATATAAATTAAAATGAATCCAAATTTACTCAATAAATCAATAAATACACAAAAAATAAATATTTTATAGTGTAAACGAAATTTATAATAAAATATAATATAATGCAAATACATATATATATATATATATATATATATATATATATAATTTAAATATATTCCTTAAATTTATTTATTTTAAAAATATACATAAATTAAATATAGATACATATATTAATATATAAACTAAAATGAAGGTAAAAACTATGCCTACTATTCAATTAAAATTAATTAATAAAATAAAGAATTGTCTATGGATAGTAAATATATACATACAAATATTTATCGTAGACTTTTGCTCCACCCAATTCTATTATAAAGCCAAATCATTTTGTTGAAATAATTCAGAAGCTGTTGTATGGAACACAAGTGCACATATATGTATGTATATTCGCATCAGATGCTCCTGCTGCTGCTGCTGCTGCTGCTGCTGCTGCTTCGTCCGTCCGACATCATCAACATCGCCAGCATCCACAGCGACCAAAAATCAATGGACTGGAAAATATTTATGATGCCCACATATGGGCGACTAGGAGGGGACGGAGCGATGGAGCGGAAGGCGGCAGACAAGCAGCTCCTGGGAGCCGCCTGGTGTGAAGTTGGCCAAAATGGCAAAAGTTGACATTTGGGTATGCAAAGTGCCGGCTCGGAGAGGGTCTGCCTGACAATTAACAGGCATAAAAATAAGTTGCAACTGCCGTCGATGAATAAATTTTGGTGCAATATATATATATACATGTACATTCATGCAGATATATGTATATTCTTTATTCTTTTTTTTTTGTTGGGAGGGGTCCTCGCTCCATTTGAAGCAATGCCGCAAAAGCATTTGCCGCTTCAGTGGCCACCCAAAGGCATTTCAAATATAAATCGCAGCTAAAGAGCTGCCATTTTGTGTTTGGGTATTTGGTTTCAGTTTTCACTATTTTTTTTTTTTCTGGCTCCCTCCCCTCACCCTCTCGACCTGCCTCTCCCACTCTTTCGCTGTCTTCTTCCTTTTACTTTGCTCGACAATTTTCTTCTTTTGATGTTGCCACTCGATGAATGTGTTGCCTTTTGTTCGAATTTATTGTCTATCCTATAGCATCAGCAGGATGTGGGCGTGGCAGGTTCAACACACACGCACACAAACACACACTGCTCCTTGCAAAGTTTATCGATCTAGAAACCATTTGTGTGTGTTGTTTGCCTGGGCTGCATTTGTCTGCGTCTGCTCTCCCAAACAAAGACTCCTGCTGTATGTGGCCCGCCAATAATTTTCCTTATGCACCGCCCGCTTCATATATACGATTTTCAATAGTGCAGCAACCAAGCTGAGTAATTATTTATGTTCGAGCAGACACAAAAATGCTGAACCGAACAGAAATCTGCCGAATTTCATATCTGCTGTTTGCAATAAACAATCATCGAGTGCTAAGCTCTTGGGAATATGATTTTAATTAAGGACACAGACACCAATTCAATTGATGTCTAAGCTACATAAATTAATTCATTTGCCTTGCGACACACTCCACCTGAGTCTGAGTTGGCAGGCCAACAGGTAAAAATGGCTTAGTTCGAAGAGCAAAGCCTCAGCAGCAACAATCGGCAGGAGAAACTGTATATATATGCTTAATTGAATGAAATTCATAATTAAAACGTGGCCGGCTGAACAGGTGATATTTGTGTCGCCAAAGCAACACTGTAAGCGTGAAATTAATAATTACTATTTTGCTATTATTTGTATGTACACATATGTGTATTTACTTCAATGAATATTCTGTGAATAATTACTATTTCGTCATTATATGAACATACATATATATTTACTTCAAAAATGAATATTTAGTTTGGTATATATACATACATATATTTAGTTCAGTATATATTCAGGGAAATTTTTCATTATTATATATACACATTTACCTATATTTATATATACAGTTAAGCTCTTTTTATGTATATTCATGCATGTATTTATATACATATAAAATCATAGACTCAGCGAGTTTCAATTTAACATAAGTGCAGTTAGATATTCAGATAGGAAATGCTTTCATACTGAAACGAGTTAAGTATAGAAATATTATTATAAATTAAGTCCGCACTCAAGCCTTTGCATTAATTCAACTACATTTATTTCTGTACAAAAAAAAAGAACGGATGTAGTCAAAGAGAAATGCTTCAATAGACGTCTGCCGTGTGCGTTGTAAGCGCTTAGAGTAAACCTTCACATAGCAGACAGCTTACAGCTTACAGCTTACAATTTACAGTTTACAGGCCACATACCACAGAGCTGAATCCAGCAGCTTTGAGTGGACTTTGACGCCTCAACTCGAGGCGCAAAATCAATAGCTAAGGCAGGAGCAAAAGGAAAAGGAAACGCTGAAGCTGAAGCTGCAGCTGAAGCTGAAGCTGAAGCTGATTCTGTAGCTAAGGCAAAGCATCTAGATGAGCCCGAGGCGAGCAGCCGACACAGTTCGATTATTTGGTATAACAAATTTGTTCAATCGCCTGTCAGACTGTTGAGATGAGCGAAGCAATCTCTGACGAGACGCTGCTAATGCGCTGTCATTGAATTTTTAATTTAATTTAGCTGTGGGCAAACGCCAGCTGGAATGCACAGCAGCCAAATGCAAAGCAATTTCTTTTATTAAACATAAGGCGCCCCGATTTTGGCATACAAATCGTCTAATCAAAATCAAATTTCATTTGAATAGTGTTTGATGTCATCGACGTACGCGCTAAGAACGTGACATCTTACCTCAGATTGTGGCCAGGTGATAGCTAGGCTAATAATGAGACCAGCCCATCAGCACATCAGCCCAACAGCCGAGCCCTGCCTAACCACAGCAAGCCCAACCGCCTGTCGGGCGATTTAAAAGCTGTCACAACCGCAGCGCCAAAAATTATGCTATTAAAATGTATTTTTTCAATTAGCCTGCCCCCCTCTCACTCTCACTCTCAACCCACTCTCTCCCTCTCCCTCTCCCTCTCTCTCTCTCTATTCAACCCACTCCTTTTCATTTCTCTTTTATCATGTTGGTTGACTTGGCTTTCGCAACCCTCTTTCATTGTTGTGCGCAGCCCTTTTTCGGCTCTTGTCTGTCAAAATGTTGTCGGCATTATTAAAAGGCGCACGCTGCGTATACGCAATGTAATTTTACTCTGGATGTGCCTCCTAATTAGACGGCCAGACATATTTGCCCCGCCACCACAACCACCAGTGCACCATCTAACATTCCAACCAACCCGTCGCAAGACAACAACAATCAACAATGGCAAATGGCAGCGAGCAGCGAGCAGCGAGCAGCGAGCAGCGAACAGCGAAACGTTGCTGGCTTTATGTTAGCAAACAAATTTTAATTAAAAACCACAGCGCAGCATTGTAAAAAAGTGCCAAAAAGTAAAGTTCAACCGCAAAATGTTGCAAAATTATGCGGGCACCCGAAAAGTTTAATGGAATTTTGATTTGCTACGCGCAACACGAAACTGAAGCAGCCAAAAGGCGTCAACATTTGCATAAGCATTGATAATGACTCCTGCCACTGTCGAATTGATAACGCCGCGCAATTTTGGCAATAAATATATAGTTGGCTGAGGCATGTGTGACTTGGGAATGCCCTACATGAGGCAATCGAATAGTGAGTATGTTTTGAGTATAATTTGAGTATTGAAATCATCTAACAGAAATTATTTATATATTTAATCTAAAAGCAACAGAAAATGTTTCTATAAGAGAAGCAACTGGATTTTTACTTTCTTTGTAGGTTTTTGCAATAAATATATATACTTATACATACTTATTTGAAATTTAATAAATTCATTTTTTTTAAATATATATAAATAAATAAATAAGTAAAGTATCATTAAACAATTTTTCTATATTGTCTATATTAAGCTGAGCCTGAAAGTAATTATGAAAAATATTTGTAAATATATAATAAATACATGCTTACTTGTTATAGCTCGCAAATAACTGTAGCTCGTTGCTCTATGTGTGCACACATCAGAGAGCAAACTCGAAGAGCAACCGTTTGCATCGTCTCTTTAGCGAGCTCGCTCTCGATCGCCCAGCAACCGTTTCATTTTTGATTTGTTGCGCTCTGGCTGTGCTCTGACCGTTTCGTTGAGTTAAAGCATTTGTGTATGTATTGGTATGTGTGAGGATGTTGTCTTTGGTAAATATATCAAGAGCATAGTAAACTGCCTGTGTGCATGTCTGTATGTGAATATGAAGCCATGAGCATTGCCTTTTGGAGTTAGCTCACTTTGAGTCTCACTCATTGCACGAAGCACAGTCGTGTCGCTCTCTCACCGATGTTCGTTAAATGAGCGTCACACGAATTATTCAACTGAATGCGATCGACAGAAAGCAAAAACGAAAAGAACCGAAGGTCTTGCTCAGAGCGAAATCGATTAAAAATATTTTTCGCTTGATCTGCTTGATCAATATTTGTTGTAAGTAGGTTTAGATATAGTTTATATTAAGTTACAAATATAATAAAATATGGACTAAATATTATATATTTATTTTAAGTACTATATTTATATACTTTAAAATTTAATTTTAGCTCTCAAATAGTTAGGGAAACTAAATAAAAGAAGTTGATAATTTTTTTTTAAACCTAAATGCAATTTTAAAAAAATATAAATATAGAAATCAAACATATGTATATATTTTGCATATCAACAATTATTTCTGACTTGAAAATACTTATGAAAATGACTAAAACATTATCCAGCAACTTAAATGCATAGTTTTCGATGAATATTTCAGCAGAATTGTAACTAAATGTCAAATATTGCACACAAATTGCAAATAAAAAAATATTTAAAATGAGTTATATTGTCATTGCAATGTTAATTATTAAAAATAAATACTCAAAATCGTATGACAATTTAATGCAAAACGAAAATGCGTCTATCAGATCCAATAAAAAACTACTATGACTTAATATATGCTGACAGTACAAATATAACTCAATCAGTTAACAAAATGTTTATACAATACTTGTGGTAAACTCTACAGAAAAAATAAAATAAAATAAATAAAGTAGTGTGTAATTATTTTTCTAATTAAATCGCATTTGGCAAGCCCGTGGCAGCAGATTATTAAATTTGAAACAACAATTTGATAACATCAACATTTGGTTGTGCTCATGCATTTCGCTAAAAAGTTATTATCCAAAGGGCAAAAGTTAAATGCTCGGCGTCAAAAGCTACAACCTGTGTGTGTCCTGGCAACGTAATTGAGGGGCCAGAGTGTCTAAATATGCAGGACTCCTGGCAAATATGTGTGTGGGTGTGTGTGTGTGTATGTGGGGGTGGGTGTGGGAGGACGAACTTTGCTGGCATCTCCAATTCTGGCACATGCACATGCGACTCTGTGTAAAGACTTTAAAGATATGATAGAACTTTACATGCAGGGGACAAGTGCGAACGTATGTGCATTTTGGAGCACTAATCCGAAACTTCATTAGGCCAAGTGGCTGTCGGGCCGGCCAGTGGAGTTCGGGCCGGCAAAACTTTGCCGTCTAATAAATTGAAATATAAGTAACTGCCATGTGAGAGCTGGACCACAATTTTCATTTGTGTTAATAACGCCAACGGTCAGCTTTGATTGTGCATTTTGTGCCCAACAAGTTTTCGACGAGGGGGCGGCCATTCTGAGAGAAACTTTGACTGCAGCGCCAGTGAAGAATAAGAAGAAAAAGCAGAAGAATATCAGCCCGTGCAGGAGGAGACGCGCACTGGCCGACGGATGGAGCCGAGGAAGCTCTATTACGCAGCGTCTTGGCGACGGTGATGCCACTCGAAAACCACTTGGGCAATTAGAGCTAAAAGTTTGCCCCTGGGCCCAGCAGCTATGACAACTTTCGTCAGGCTCCGGAGAGTTGAACTTTTCTACACAAATTTTGTCTCTCTCTACTTTTTTTCCTTGTGTACTTCTGCTTGCTCCCAACTGCGGTAATTGCGTGCGTATTGTTGAGCATAAAATCGGAAATGTGAGAGCTGAGGGGTAGGGGACCTAGAATCGAGTCTATGCAGCCTTACGGTGCGCCCCAAAAGCAATTACCGAACCGCCGGCACTGCCAGCAGTAACTAACTGCAGTATGCAGCTCAAATGCACTGAGCCAGGGGCATCAATCAAAGCGATTTGTCTGCTGGATAGCCACTGGGCGGGGTTTTTGGTTAAGCACGATGTGGCGAAGGGGCGAAGGGGTGAAGGGGCGATGGGATGACGGCAGCGGGGCAGCAAGATCGAGTGCCAAAAATGTGAAACGTAATGCGTTGCAATCAGTCAGGACTCGATGACGCTTGAGTGCATATTCATGACTGACCCCTGGCATCGGCTACACTCGGAATAACCGAGGTGCACCTCAGTTCGAATAGTCATGAAACTGAAAATATATGACAAATAAATGTGAGCTAAGGAGTTGCCTGAGCTTACTCACGCACCTAATGAAGCCAACTTACCTACAATCTGTAGCTAGGCCAAAGTCAACTCGCATTTTTCTCAGTTTAGTCAGCCTGCTGAGCCAATGTGGCGTATGATTGCTTTGATTTCCAATAAGTTGCACAGCCATCGCATTAACTTAACGCATTGCCAGCCCAGTTTGCGGTTCGTGCGCAGCTCAATACATGAACGCATATATAAAATGCATGCATATCATAAAGTGCACGTACCACGAGCTCAAATTTAATATCCTCAGTCGACGCACAGCCAACAATAACATTGTATGCCAGCAGGCAGCCAGCGCACACCTCTGTATTGCATCAAATGAAAACAATGAGGCAAAACATGGCATAGGACAATAGTGTGGAAGGAGGCGGCATAAAAACCGTGTATTAAACTCCAACTGAGATGCAAAAAGTGATTGAAAGAGAGAGGGAGAGAGAGTCAGGCTGGGGTGGTATTCAGACGACGCTTGGTAGGCGGAGCAAGTGAAGTGAAGCTGCATCAAGCCACAAGATTATGACAACAATAAAACGCAGAGCAACAAAAAGGCGGTGAGCGATATGATCAGGAGATGAAACTCGAAAGTTGAGAAACAAACTAAAAGCGGATGTAAATGTGTGCAAAAAATATAGAAAATAATACCAAAAGCAACACTATTAATGCTTGCTCCAGCACTGATATATAATAAAAAATAAAAATAAATAAAATTTTAAATATGTAAAATATAATTGGCAAATGCAAACTTACCAATCAACCCGCGCTGGTAGCACAACCTGATATTAACGTTAATGCCAACATACAAAGAAGTTGGGCAGAAGCAGGAGGCGGCATCCACTGCAACACTTCAAAGCTGCTATAGTCTTCTCTAACAACAACAACTAGAACTCTGAACATGCAACGAGTGAGATGAAAAGATAAGCAAAGATTGCGAAAATTGTGTTTTTCTATGGAAAGTGCTAGCTGGGGGTGTCTAAAGCAGTCATCGCCAAAGCCAGCACAAAACAAAAAAGAAAATAGGAAAATACAAAAACACAAAAAGAAAACAAAAATGTTTCAATTCCTAGAACGGAACCATGCCCGAGCAGCACAAGCTCCAGAGAGAGAGAGAGAGAGAGAGAGGAGGGGGGGGGGTCAGAGAGGTTGAGCCTGGGTCCATTTGGAGCAACCCTTTCACAAGTGCTCAATGCTACTCAATTTCCGTTACACGCCAATGCGCGTGTAAGCAGCATGTAAATACGAGAGCCGGCCGATAGATGCCAGAGTTATGAGATGCAATCGTTGTGCGTGGCAACGGGGAGTGCGGAGTGCGGCGAGGGGAGTGGTGGGAGCTTGAATTGGGATTCGAGTTTGCGGGCAGCATAAATCAAAATCAAATTTGAGTGCTGTTTAGTCAAGTGGCTGCAGGGCTAACGGAAACAGTGCCAGAAGTGACCAATAAGTGGGTCAGCCAGTCAGCACAAATCGGAGCCCAAAAAACTATTGTGCTGACGATTCCCAATCAAAGGGCGGCAGGGCGAGGGTCGAAGGGGGCCAGAGCAAAGAGTGAAACAGAAAAGCGACCACTGATTGGGTTGCTCAAGACAATTAAAAGCCATCAAAATTCAACAGTTCACCATTAAAGAAATGCGATAATAGGAACAATGATTGCCAAACAGAGCGAGCGGCCGAGTGGCTGGGCGTGAGTGAGCCAGCAGAAAGTCGTGGCAAGGCGTGAGGCACGACAATTAAAAGTCACGCGAGGGTCAAAGAAATTGTCAGGGGAATATATGAAATATATTTAAATTAATTATAGTTAACATTATTATATGTCAATTTGTTTTAGTTAATTGTATTACGATTAATGAATCAATGAATTAATAATAAAAAATAATTGCAAGAAATAGTTTGAGCAGAGATTTTTGTTCTTGGAGAAATACTTAAAGAACATCATGGAAAATTAAAATGAATTAAAAATTTAATAAAATTAGAACAACTATATATAAAAAATAATAATAATAATAATAATAATAATATGAAAAAATGAAAATGCATATACAATAATAATTTGATAATAATTACAAAAAAAAAATAAATAAATAAATAAAAAAGCCCTGGAAGTTTTAAAAATTAAAAATCCATTCAGAAATTTAATGTATTTAATAAACAAAATAAATAAAAATTATTTTATTCAATTCATAGCTTCTTAAATTGATTCAGAAAAAAATAACAATAATATATATAACAAAATATAATATATAATTCTTGCATATGAATTTAACAAGCATGAAATATTTCTCTTCGTAACCAAATTGATTTTAGCTGAAGAGAAATATTTGTTCAGACTTTCTTAAACTGTGGCTCTACATATCATAAGAAAGAGATGATGCGAGATCTTTAGGTCTATAATGTTAAAAACAAATTTTATAAAGAATATATATTTTAATATATATTTTAATCTATGTTTACCTAATCAAGAGGCAACTTGAAATCGTAGAGCTTACATTTATATAGAGATATATATATTTATCTTATTGTATCTCTGATTGCAATCGAATTTAATATAAAATCCAGCCTCCCCTCACGCGCTCACATCTAGCTGATGGCTTCATTAAAATCGTTTTGTTTACGCGGAAAACAATTTGCATTTTATTGGCCGCACCAAAGGCTGTGTAACCCGGGCAGAAAGGCCAAAAGTGATAGCAGCAATCAATGAAGGATAGGCAGCCAGACACGCAGACAGACAAATTGACTGAGAGCAGGAGGAAGAGAGAGAGATAGGCAAGCAGATTGTGCGCCACGATGGAGGCCAAGAGATTTGCATTACAAAGTTACGAGATGCTCAATGAAAATCACTTTTGTCGGCTTTTTTGAGGGTGCGTCCAGCAAATCAAAACGTTTTAGATTGAAAGTGCCCACTCATTGGGGTAGGCGAAACTCCTTCAGCAACTCCTTCTCTCGCTCTGTGATATTTGTTGTTATTTCAGCTATAAATATGTATAGTTCAAAGTGTATTAAAGTTGTGTTTCAGCTGGCACAAAAAACAAATCAGAAAAAAAAACATTAAAAGTTTGTTCAGAAAAGCCAACTTGCCTGATTGCAGCTTGGACAAAACATTGAGACAGCGACAAAAAGAGAGAGCAAGATAGAGAGAGAGAGAGAGAGGGAGAGAGAGAGAGAGAGAGCATGAGAGAGAGCATGAGGGAGTGACTGATATAGCGGTTGTGTGGGTGAAACCCATTTGAATTTCATTTTCGTATGCAAATTTTCAATAGGTTTTTATGCTGTTCGTTTGGTCTGCTCGGAAAACGGAAACTAAGCCACAGAAATATGCAAGTGAATGGCTGTTGCCGCTCAGCCGCAGCTTTGGCCATTTGTGCACACGCTTTGCCTTGACTTTGGCAGGGCAGCGACTCCAGTCCGCCCACTCCTGGGCGCCGACTGCTGCTGTATCGCTCCTTAGTCGGTTACGAAACAATTGAAACAAGTTTGCAATCAGTGCACAAAGTTTTTATCACCCCCGCACCCCCCGCAGCAGCAACACAATAGAGCGAAACAGCAACACAAAGCGGGCAAACAACAGGCAGCAGACACAGCAAAGATACAAAAAAAACAAAAAAAAAAAAAACAAGCGAGCAAATTGTGCGGCTGCTTTGGCTTATACATACCAGGCTCTCTCTCTCTCTCTCTCTCTCTCTCTCACTCTCCCTCACTCTCTCTGTCGGTCAGCGTGTTTGACTGTAAACAAATCGAGACGCGCCTAAAAGTATGCAACAAAGGCGCACAGCACTGCAAAGCGAGGCAGAGCAGCCGCAGAAGATGCTTTAAAGTGCCCTTTAAGGCTTGCTAGGACAGACCTGGGCCACACCTGGGCTATGAATATCCTAATTAACCGGAGCTATATAGCCATTAAATAGCAAACCGCTGGAAAAAGCACAGCAAATCGCTCGCTGGAGTCAAGCGAACCGATGTGAGCGTGTTTGGGCACTTGTTTGGGGTCGCGCCTGATCCAAAATTAATAAATCAAAAGGCAAACAAAAGTCCATTTTTTGCTTCTTTTCCTTGAGCAAGTTGAACAACAGCAATCAGCGTAAACAAACTGGCAACAAACTGGGCCAAGCCAAGCCAGGCTAAGCTCTCAAATTGAAACTTAAGTTTGTTATTTAAGTTTGTCAAGTGGCGCACAAAAAGCCGATATATGGATGCCTGATGGATTTGCCGCCCACAGACAAAAACTCTGTGATTTGTCAACAAATTTAATGTTTTTTAATTACGCTTCATTAGGAAACACAATGGAGCATTGCGTTCTCATAAATATTTAGCATAATGAGTGTAGCATGAAATGAAATTGAAATTGACAGCATCGAGAATTGAATTGAGGGATGTGATTGATTGTCCTCTGGCAGCTGCAGTGGCACTGCCTACACGTTCTCCCGTTGCCTGTCGTTGTCGACACCATAAATGTCGACTTGTGTCACAGTCACACCTACACACACACACACACACACGCACAGACAACGGAGGAGACAACCGTATGGATGGTGGGATTTTTCGGGCAAAACATGACGTATGAAAGTCGTAACAAAACACTTTGATTGATGATTGAAATGGCCAAGCGTATTGGTAACTGTAGTTGCTTATGTAGGTGTGTGTGCGTGTGTATATGTGTGGGTGTGCATATGTCTCTGTATATGTTTGGCTTTGTATGTTATACTGAACCGCAAATCGTTGTCGCAACCACAGCTATATCACAAATGGAGTTCTGCTACAGGTACCCCCTCCCTCTCCTCTCTCTCTCTCTCTCTCTACCCCCTTCCACACACACACACACACACATCACCGCACAACAGCAGTAAGTTCATGATTCCATAATGTCTCTGACATGTGGCTGACTCAGTTCGCACCTCTCCGCACAGCCCCGCACCACTCAGGCGCCCTCAAATCACCCTCAGTTATTGCCTCTCCTGCTGCGTGTCTGTGTGCGGTCATTCAGTTACAGGTTTGAGAGTTAATCCGTCGTTATTGTTGTTGTAGTTATAGCTGCTGCTGCTGCTGCGGCTGTTGTTGTTGTTGCTGCTGTTGTTATAGTTGATGTTCTTGCTGTTGTTACTGGCATGTCTTTAAAATGTATCAGCGGTTGCTGCTCTGTGGCTGCAAATTTTCTTTTTGACTCTTTTCGGCCACACATAAGGCACCAAATGCAGCACTCGACTAGCAAATACCCTAACCAAAGGCAGCCATGCAGAGTGCACTACCTTTCATTTATGTATATACATACATTTTAATGCGTTCCTCTTTATCTCGATATATATATCAGGCAAACAGCTTACAGTCCAACGAATTTTAACAGTCGCAATTTGCAGCCGCGTTAATTACATAAAAAGACTGAAATGCATTTAATTGCCACATAAGAAGCTTAAGACGGAAATGACACTGAATATGAAAACAGAAAATAATTGAATGTTAACAGCAAGAAAAACATTTCAATTTTCATTTCCATTTGCATTTTACAGCACAAAGAGTTAACAATTTAAGTAGATTACTGTTTTCTTTTCTTTTCTCTTCTTTTTTTTTTTTTTTTTTTTTTTGTTAATAATAAATTAATTCTAAGTGACTTCACATATGCAAATGCATCTGGAGTAACTCTTATGTATTTATCAAGAGTCCGAGAGTAATGCAGAGCTAAGATTTATTTAAGCAAGCTTTAAATTAAATCAATAAAAAACAGATATACATTTGAGCTATGTATAATATGCCAAAATCTAAATGAAAAATACATTTAAGTAGATTTTTCTTATTTTTATAATTAAATAATAAAATCAATCAATCTAGAGCAATCGTTAACTCTACATAATAAATATTAAGACTAAGAAACAAATGCCTATATGAAGGCTTTTTTAAGAGAATAATCAAATATATAAATAAATAATATATATATATAATATAATATAAGAAGTCTCACTTGAGAAAATTCTCTGTCAAGTCAAGTCTAGCAAAAATCAGCTATAAATTTGATTTATATCAGCTACCAAACTCAAGATTTAAGCTGGACAAATAAACAAATGCAATTAAAGTGGCACAAATTATTCAATTCGATGAGGGAAAATCGACGCATGCATGATTCATATACAACAGCAAATTAAATCAAATATATGTTAAAGCCAATACAAAGGCGCATTTATGTACTCTTGCAATCAATTTATTATACGCCTGATTTGAGCCGGACTCGATTTTCCATAAATAAGGCAGGCGTGTAATTAAAAATAAATAAAGCTAAGCAGATGAGCAGCAAGAGGAGACACAAAGACTTTATACATACATTAATATTCTTATATATGTATATGATTAAGAAATTCAACTGAATTGTCTCTCAGCTTTTACTGAACTCTGAGGCTTAAGCTTCAAGTGCAGCTCAACTCTTGTTGAAGTTGTGGAAATTGCTATTTATATTTTACGTTTATTTTCAGCAGGTGTCATTGATACTTTGGCTGTCGCCTTTGTCCGCTTGGGGTTTATGCAACTAATTATCCGGCCATGTCCGGGCTAATTGCGATATTATCCGTGCGACAAACAATGAGCTGACAATTACATTAGTATTATGCAACACCCCGAGTCAGGCGGGCAGCCCGGTTTAGTCGAGCTTTCTGCTCTCAACTTCAAGTCCAGCTGTGAGCAGCCCCATCCCAACCCACACAAATGCCCCCAACTACCTGCCCGACCGCACTCTGTTTGTTGTTCGTCCCCTCGATGGCTGTAATTGACACTTTGGTGCGGCCCGCAAAGGCAAAAGACAATTGTGCTTATTACGCGACCAGCTCAAAGGTCAGTGGGACCGGAGGTTCACAAGGTAACGCTGCTGGGCATGTTCAGATTAACGGCCATTTTCGCCCCACGCACACACACACACTCGCACTCGGCAAACATTAGTTGTCCCGCACATAACTCATACGCAGTGTTCGCCCGGTGCCCCGAAATTAAGCAACCCCCTTCACACCCAATCGGCAAAGAACAAAGGAATTCATACAAATTTAACATGGCTTGTCGACGACCTTTTTTTTGTATTTTTGTATTTTTTGACTAAGGCCATAACCCGAAAATGGCAACAAGGCTATAAAAGCGAATGTTGCCAGCAGAGGCGTCGCTGCAGGGGGCGGGCAGGCTGTTGGTGATGAATTTTAAATAAAGTCAAATGAACTTTTGATTAAATAACTCTATGAACAAACTGTTGTTGAATTCATAGACTTGTGAACTCTTTGCGGGGTCTATTGAATGTCTGCCCCAATTTGCTGCTGCTTCAGTTTGTCTAATCGAGCATTTGCACTTGTGCCGCCTCTGATAGGCGAACACTTAATAATAATTGCGCTGGGCAGCTATGCCGAAAATAAAATATAACCGGACTACATTAAAAAACAGGCCAACGAAAACGAAGAAGCAGACGAAGAAGAAGCTGAAAAGGTTTCACATTGGATTTCTCGGCCATAAGCTGCACGTTTTTGCAAAATATTTACAGCTATGCGCCGTTTAACAACTTAAACTGGGAAAGGTCGAAGCTGAACGCGCCCCACCCTGAGCAGAGCTGAAATGATGATGGCCAGTGACTGGGTGGTTGGGTGGATTTTGAGTGGCTGGGCGGCTGGGGGGCTGGGGGGCTGGGCTGGCCACGCACATTTTTCACATAATTTCCTTGGGGATTAAGTTTCCACTTGGCTTTGCCTTTGCCGCTACCGTGCACCTCGCCTTTATTAATTTTCTGCCACAAAGTAAATAGAAAGGCAACCCGAGTAAATTTCATTAAAGACGCCGAGCCGAGCACGACGAAGAACGAGGGACGAAGGACGAATGCTGAAGACCCAACAGAATGAAGGCGGCAATGTAACTAATAGATAAAGCGCGATTACGATTACTCAGGTCACAAATCACAGGACGATAGGCAGAGGCAGGGGCCGACGCTAGGGCAGAGCCATTCAGCCAGGCAGGCTAAAGGAAATGACATTTCAAGTCGCTTGGAAAATGAAATAACCAAAATCGGTAATAGGCACCAACGAGTGCCGCCTCAAGGTGGGCGCTGCGCCACTTGGGCTGAGTACCAAATGAAATTACAATCAGTCTGGCTTTAAAATGAGTTTTCTCGTCGACCATTTCGTCGAGTTGAGCCTGCAAGCTCTGCATGCAGCTCTGTATGCTCTTGCTGCTCTAGCTGGCTTCTCTGGCTGGCTGGAACGATCTGCCAGCACCCCCTTTGCATAAGTGTTAGCTGCAGGGCACAGGCGCCAAAAATTTATGCGCACACCTCTGTGGAATTTAAACGTAAAAAAGAAATGAGACGACAAAAAAAAAAAAAAAAATAAAATAAAACAGAGCTGCTGAATATACAAGCGTGAGCAATGCAGGCAGCTGAAGCTACGGAAGCCAAGGCGTGCACGAAATGGCGACAAAAATGCCAGGGAAAAAAATACTTCTTAAAGCGTTAAAATTGTAATGCTGCGGTCTGCAGCCCAGCCTGGGTAAGCGAAAGCGAAGGCGAAGGCGAAGCCGAATGCGAACAGCGCCGCGGCAAATATGAAATATTTCCGCAATTTTTGTGTACGCAAGGAAAAATTAAAAAAGAAGTATAATATTGAATAAAACAAGACGAAGAAAAATAGAGCAAAATCGAATTTGTCGTTTGACAGAAAGCGCGCTGTGGTAATACCCTGTGGAATAGTAGGAAAATCAGGGAAAACTGAAAAAAGACAATTAATTATTCCTTTAATATAAAATTATATTTAGGGACTCAAAATAAAATATAAAATATAATATATAAAATATAAAATATAAAATATAAAATATAAAATATAAAATATAAAATATAATATATAAAATATAAAATATAAAATATAAAATATAAAATATAAAATATAAAATATAAAATATAAAATATAAAATATAAAATATAAAATATAAAATATAAAATATAAAATATAAAATATAAAATATAAAATATTAATAATATAATATTATATAGCATTTAAACATTTATATTGAAATAAAAATATGTTAAACAAATATCAAGTAAAAAAAAGATTAATAAAACTAAAACAACAATATAAAATTATTAATAGAAATTATTTTTAATATAAATAGAAGAATTAAATTAAATTCTGATGTCCTGAAGATAGCAAAACCAACTAAAAGTCTAAGTAAATTCTGAACATATTGTGTTGTTAATGCTGCTTAAATCTAAACATACATCAACTGCTCTGGCTACCCACAGAAACTAAGCTCTGCCACCTGTTTCCTTGCTTTACTCCTCATCATCTGCCAGATTCTCCGGCACAGCTTAATGCACTGGTCGCTTGGCCGTAAAACTCCCAGCGATTGCGAGCGGCGACAGCTGCATAGTTAAGCGGAATCGCGGCGACAAGCTCAGTGCGGCACAGTCATGGGAAAATTATACGAAATATTTGCTGGCAGAAAGTGCAATGCAAAGAGTAAAGCGAGAGTGGGGAAGAAAACGACAACGCAAGACAAAGAGAACTTTAATATTGAGGCGTCAGCATTTTTTTTGGCGGGGGTTTACTGTTGTCGGAAATGACTCAAAATAAATTATAGACAAAATCGAGGCAATTAAATCAAAGCCACGCCAGTAACTCAACTTCAACTCAAACAGGCTGGCGGCTGCGCTCATGAATATGCAACAAATGGGGCCATGGCCTAGGACAGGGGATCAGCAACGTTTTCGTGATTGAATTCATTGATGAGCAACAACAGCAGCTGTTGCTGATGCTGCTGCTGTTGCTGCTATTGCTGCTGCTGCTGCTGCTGCTGCTGCTGCTACTGCTGATGTTGCTGTTGCTGTTGCTGGGAGGGTCTGCAATCGCATCAATTGAAGTGTATGCAAGTGATTGGCCACATGTGGTAAGCAATGTGGAGCAACAGGAAGCTGCCACCGCTAGCCGTATGCGAAGCAGCGAGCTCATCGACGGAACGGCTGCCAGTGTGTGTGTGTGTGCGTGTGTGTGCGTGTGTGTGTGTGTTCCATGTCCATCTGCAGTCGGAACAGCGTGAAATCTGTGGCTGGGGCATTGAAACAAATCACCTTGATTGATGATTGGCATTTTGTTGGCAAGTGGATTGGGCAGGGATGGGGCACTGAAAGCCGCCAGCCAATTTCCCCCCAATGTGAAATCCTGCCTGTCTGACGTTCTGTCTGCCTTACTGTCTGTCTGTTTGTCTGTCTGTCAAGGCCTCAAAAGTCAACCGCAATTAAATGAAAAGCAGCGGCTGCAAAGGGCGTTGAAATGTGCGGAGTGCTTCTGCTGGTGTTGTCGGCCAATTTGAGCTGCTGTTCAGCAGCAGCAGCAGGAGTTGCTGGTGCAGGAGGAGCGCCACAAAGGTGGGCAGAGGACGCACGCTGATGGGTACTTGAACTGCAGTTGTCAACGTAACATGCGGCCCAAACATCAAAGAGAGACGAGCCCAGCCGACACTTGCCATTAACTCTGCAGTTAATCGAATCAATATCAACATTTGACAGTTTATTCAACTAATTAAACTTATTCGAGGGATGTTTATGGTTAAATAATTGCTGATTAACGGAGAGAGAGGAGAGGAAGGGGGCGGAGCGAGGAGGGCTGGGTGCTAGAAATTAATGCAGTGAAATAAAGCAAAATGATAGACATTTATATAATATGTAGGTGCAGGAGGTGTTATACATATGTGGAGAATAAATGCTTCACATTTGCTATTACATTATTTTATTAGATATATGTGATGGCAATTTAGTCATTAATTGTACATTAAATGAATCAAGGCATAATTTCATTGAATTGAAAGTATCGCTTATCGATCTCCTGCAAATTTCGTATTGCCATAGCGGAATCTCGCTTTTCGCTGGGCACATTTAAAGCCAACGCCGTCTCGCACATCGATTGCAGCATAATCAATTAAATGCGGCGGGGAAAAAATGAAATCAAACAACGCTCAACAATTTATTCAGAGTCGCCAAACCCTGTTAAACGTCAGCAAATTGTATTTTTATGTTAAGACCATTAATGAAAACCGGAAGCAAACAGAATGAAAAAATTGGAGGCCAGCACGGGCAGTAAAGTGAAATAAAATAATATAATAAAATGCAGCACGGCCAAGACTGGAACAGGCAAAAAAAAAAGCAGAAGAAGAGAGAAACAACAACCATTTTTTTGCATTTAATGTGAAGGGGACAAGCAGCCGGACGAGCTGCAGGGCATTGGCAGCACTTCGATTAAGTAGCTCTGTAAACAGCAGGCGGGTGACTGCTCTCTCTCTCTCTCTCTCTCTCTCTCTCTTTCCTGCTCAACGCTTCAGACTGCAACTGCAGACCCCGACCAGACACTTCAAAATGCATAACTTCGGAATGCCCGGGAAGAGTGCGGAGCTTAATTCTCGCTGGGTAGCCATTCAGTCCGTGAGCCAGCCGAAGGGGTTGTTCTGTCCACTTCTGGCAGCTTGTTTGCCACGCTTTTAATGCATTTTACGCTTTGCTGGCTCCGCTCTTCGCATTGTTTAACTTTGCAGCAACGTGAAAAAATGCAACGCTATCAATGCAAATAAAGCTGATTAAGCTGTTGGCCTGCTGTACACACGCATTGCACATACTAGATTCAAATAGAGTCTCCTGCAACTGATGCTACTTGGATCAGCCTGAAGCCGCAATGCGGCTTTCTCTTCAATTTTAGGCAATTTGTCAACAGTTTTGTGGCCTAAGTGCATGCAGCCATATTTCATTAGTTTCATTCACTCAAAGCCAAATTAATGACGGCCAACACAGATGCACACGCACAAATACATTTCCGTCGACCACGAAGGGCCGACTGAAGCAGACTTAGTATATATATTTTGTTTTTAATATGAACTAAAATTTAAAGTCCCAAATGTGAAAAGGTCTAAGCGAAATATCTAAGGTAAGCTATATATCATATATTTATACATAAATATAAAAATATACATAAATAGATAAATATATTAATTTTGTAAACATATATAGTAAATATATTTTTGTATTTTTGAAATATTTACAAATTTGAGGTCTGCTACTTTTTGAGCAACTTAATACAAACTCAAATAAATTAAATATATATATATATATATATATATATATATATATATATATATATATATATATATATATATATATATATATATATATATATGTATATATATATATATATATATAGAGCAAATATATTTTGAAGGATGTGGAATATAAGAAACACAGAATTCATTATCATGAATTATCAAAGTATATTTCAGTTCGTGCTGTAGCAATTATTTATTTATTTATTTAACTATATATGAATTTGTTTTCATTTTGTAAAAAAATAATTTTGTATTTAATTACTTATTAAATTATTTATGAATTTGTTTTCATTTTGTAAATAATTAAGTTTGTATTTAATCATTCATTTAACTATTTATAAATTTGTTTTTATTTTGTAAATAACTGATTTTGTATATATATATATGGTTATTTAATTATTTGTTTTTTTTTTTTTTTAATTATTGAATAAATAAATATATATATATATATATATATATATATATATATATATATATATATATATATATATATATATATATATATATATACATATATATAACGAAAATAGATAGCAGCAATTAACGTCGTCTTATTGTCAATAAATTTTTAATGAGATTGACCGCAAATTCAGAAATCTTTCCATCAGCCGTCAACAACAATTTCATCTGTTCAGAACAAAACTAGTTCCGAGCTGCGAACTAGTTCGTGGATTGCAAAGCCACGCCAGCCCTTGATTCTGAAAACGTCTTTCAAGTGGTTTCCCATAGCTGTTCGAGTAACTAGCGCAAAACTTTTCGGCTGTTTGCTTATTTGTCGTGTAATTAAAAGGCTAGAACATTAATTTCGACTGCAGCGAGAAGTGCGCAATGCAGACGTGGCCCCGGACCAGTCATATAGCATCTACACTGAAAAAGCCTTACAAAGCGCTCCATGATAAATCCCCAAGATTTTGGGGCCAAGTCACAAAGCCGCCGAACGAAAGGACGGACGGACGGACGTCTTTGCCGTTCAACTAACTACAACTTATTTTTATTTTCAATCTCTACGTTTTTGGCTGCCTGCACAAAGTCAACAAAGTGCCTGGCGCAAAAGTCCGGCCAAAGGGAAAACTCCTTGCAATTAGCGCTGGCAAAGTTCTTAGTTTGTAATTGATTTGCAGCAAACTGTTTGACGCGCCGGCCGGACCAGCAGCAGCACCACCACCAGAACCAGTGCAGCTGTAGCAAAGAGACGCGAATTCCCTTTAAAATTTAATGCCATGCCCCGAACGCACTAAAGTATGCAACACAATTGTTATTGAACACGTCGCAGCCAACAAATGCAAGCGGCAAGCGGCAAGTGGCAAGCGGCAAGCGGCAGCAGCCATCGTCAAAAGCAAAACAAAGAGCTTTGGCCCTTACCCCCAGCTCTCCGTATACTAAAAAGCGATGCAAAAAAGGTGCACGGAGTGGACACACGAGGGCTGTCAGAGAAGTCACTGATTGGGCAATGATTGGACTCCTCATAAATCACCCTTGAGTTGATAAGGTACTAAATAATGACACTTAATAAATAAATAAATAAAGAAGAAAGCAGATACTAAGCAGTTATTAATAAAAAAAAATATATATAACTTAAAATGCTTAACAAATATTTATAATATATATCAAACATACAAAAATAAAAATAATTAAAGATTAAAGAAAAATTATATAAAAAATTGAAAGAAAACAACTATAAATAAACATATAAAAAATTAAAAAAAAAATGAGTTAAAGAAAAATTTATATATGAATTATATAAAAATAAATATATAATTAAAAAATAAATAAATAAATAAAAATAAAAATAAAAAATAACGAAAAATAAAGTATGTATCAAAATAAAAATTATATATATATTAATAAGTATATAGCAAATAAAAATGTCTAAAGCAAAAAGGATATAGAGAACATGCAAATTGAATTAAATAAATATATAAAGAATTACATAAGGGTATATATAAAATATTATATAATAATATAATTATATAGAGAATATAAAAAAAAATAAATAAACAAGAAATTACATAAAAATATATATAATAAAAATTTAAAAACACACTTAAATCACATTCCCTAAAAATGAGTGAAAGATAACACCCAAAGTGTCTATACAGATGATATAAACTCTTATCATTGGACGCACCTTTCTCAAGCACGGCACATCAACACACAGTGCAACCCTCGCTCATTCACCTCTGCACCTAAAGTGCAACAAAATGCACGGAAGCATAGAGAAAAGGCAGCAGCAACAACTGTGGCAGCAACAACTGCGCCAGCAGCAGCAGCAGCAGCAGCTTTACCAAATGCTTGTTCGGTGGACGATTTGAAAAATTCAGCGCAAACAAACAGCAAGTGCAACAAAAGCAGCAACAGCAACGACAACTGGCATAGCTTTGCACTTTGTTAGGTGCGGCAAAGTTGCAACTCCAGCTGCCCCATTGATGACTTAAAAATCACACAAAAGTTGCCCTCACGAAACAATGGCTCCCAACACAGCAGTCGTTCAATTGGAGTTTAGAGCGCCAGGCTGAACCACTGGCACCTAAACTTGTTTACAGCTCATTCCGAGATCAGGCCAGCCGGGCCGGGGGACATATCGCTTTAAAGTGAGCCAAGGCGGTAAATGTATATATGTAGTAGACAGCATAAAAGCGCAGCGAATCCATCAAAAAATTAGCTCAGGCCAACGTCGATGCCGCGAGCGACGACGACGCAAGTTGGAACTCATTTGCGGCACGTCGTCAAGTGACGCGTCCACGACCGCCAGAGGGCGCCACTCAAGCAGCAGCAAAAAAATAGGTAAATAAAATTGTTGGCTGAATATTTTGACAAATGCTGCAAATTGCAAAGGACTGACAGTCTCGCAGTCCGACAGCCTGGCTGCCTGGCTGCCTGGCTGCCTGCCACAGTAAGCGAGTTACATTTAAAGCTATGCCAACGCCTTTGACACGCATCGGGGCGCGAGGCTTTGATGTTAGGCTCTGCGCTGGAGGGAGGCCCGTTGAGTCGAGTTGAGCTGAGTCGAGTTGGCGGCTTGGTTGCCAGCAAATATTTGCTAAATGCAAATTACTTTTGACGCTCTGCGTCATGAAAACGCAAACGAAATGTTTGGCTCCGGCAGACTCTACGAGTGCCCACCCGCCTGCCTTGGCAATCAAAGACCCCAGCAAAATAACAAACCAGAGGAAAAAAGCAAAACAAAAATAGCTGCCTCCAAGATCACAGGAGAGTTTCGCTGAGGTGACAGATTACACAAGAGTCGAGAGCGTGCGACTCCGGCCTAGCCATTAAAAGTGACACCTGACTGGCTTACACTTAATATTTAGAATGTTTTGTTCTTCTTGGCTAAAAGTAAAAGTGAGAGATTTGAGTGAGGACAACTCAAAGGAAAGTTGTATTTTAGATATATGCCTCATATAATATATAATATAATAATATAATAAGTAAAAAATGCATTTAAATAAATTTTATATTTATATTTGTTTAATGAAAAAGATAAACTGGATTTTTCTTAAATGGAGGAAGAGCTAGACTTAAGAAGTGAAACCAGACTGCCTTTTTAAATAAACCAAATAAATATATAAGTAAATAAATAAATAAATAAATAAATAAGTAAATAAATGATAAAATAAATAAATGAATAACTAAATACATAAATAATTAAATAATTAAATAAATAAGTCAATAAATGAATAAATAAATAAGTAAATAAATAAAAAAGTAAATAAATAAATAAATAAATAAATACATAAATAAAAAAAAAAAATATATATATATATAATAAATATAAAAATCCATACATTAATAAAGAAATATTTTGGACACGCCAACTCAAACTGAATTCAAAGAAACAAAATAAGGACACCAATCAAATGCTTTAGAGTTGTCCTGGCGAGTCTATTGCAATCGCTGCGGATGGGTAACAATTCGAAAGTTTTCAAGCAGTTGCCATGCAACAGCTAATCTGATTCGAGCATCCGGTGGCTGGCGCTGCCGCGGTGCATATGTTGTGCCGCAGACAGCGAGATGCCAAATGCAACTTCATTGCAATTAAACACTCAATTTGCAGTCCCTCGCATCGCAATGTTTATAAATGAAATTTGGGCAAAGGTAAAGTTTGTGTGCCGCGGGCAGCAGTAAGCGAGCAAGAGAGAGAGAGGGGGAGAGAGGGAGGGGGGCTGCCAGCTACATAGATGGGCAACTGGCAGTGAGAGCTGAAGGACTGGAGACAACGTCAACAGAAGTCGCAAAAACAAATAGTAAAAGCAAAATGGCGCCCCGGAACTTTGCTTGTTGTGGACTCCAAGTCGAAACGGTGGATGAGTCGATGGGGAGGGGGAGTGGAGGAGTGGGGAAATGGGGGTGGGGGCCAGGTGAAGACGCTGATGCTGCGCATTTGCTGTAGATTATTACAAAAGTTTAAATACACAGACAGATAGAGCGACGGCAAGTTGTGCTTGTATAAAGGCCTCTGGTGTTTTGAGTTCTGCCTGTCGACGACGACGACCAGAGCGAGTCGGGGCCAGCCCAGAGATGCTCTCAGCGAAAACTATATTCGAGTTGAGGCTTTCAAATAGCCTTGGCAGCTACAATTGCACATGGCACACAGTTTTCAAAGAGCTCGTGGGCTCGAGCATGTCGTCAGATCGTAAATTGTTTGCTTCCAAGTTTGAAGATGTCAAAAAGCAGGCAACGGAACAGCCAGCACAGGTAACGGCAGGTAATTGCGCTCGGTATCGGTGCTGACATTGAGCAGCCAACTAATTGCCTGAGGTTAGCCTTTATTGATAGTTCAAGAAGCAGCCATATGTAATTTAGATAGATATTCTATGTATGTATATCTTGTCTAAGCATTCAAAACAAGATGAAGCAAAAATTTTCCTGCTGCCCTGAACAGAAAAAAGGGGAAGTGCTAATTGCTGTGTCAGGAGCTAAGTTGAATTTCTGGCAATTTCCTGGCAGGAGTTGCCAGCTCGAGCTCCCTTCCAGCAGCAGCCAAGAGTGTGTGTGTGCGGATGATTCAAGCCTTTTGTGTATCTTTAAGCGATGTCTGGTTATTTCCGGGCGTCTGCTGCTGGCGTTTACTTTTAGTTTTAATTTGACAGCCCGCATAATTCTGCTATGATTTGCACTTCTTAATTAATTATTTTTCGCTTTCGCAACTAAATGCGGATCAGAGCTGTGTCAGCAAATAGAAGGCACACACGCACACATACTCCCACCACATGTGGGCCAAGCCAGGCCAACCCTTCAGCACAGAGAATGGCAAAACAAACTTCGACAAAAACTTTCTCCTTTTCAATTTTTCTCTTATTTTATTACTTTTTTCTTTTCTCTCTCTTTTTTTTTTTTTTTCGTTGGTGGCAGACGTGAAGATTGGTTTTGTGCTGAAGGAAAATTCATGAGAGAGATTCGCAAATGCAGTTGGCATTTCTTGGCACCTTTGACACACGCGGCGTATGCGTAATATGCGTAGACCAAAATCAATCCCCCAATGAAATGGCTTAGTGTGCAAATTCCCAGCTTATGTCAATTGACGGGCAACGATGCAGACACGCCGAGCGCTTTTTGTTTCATTTAAATAAGGCGCCTCCTCCCATATTCTCTTTTCCTTCCAATATATATGTATATGGCTCTCGGCTTGCCAGCACTGTTAAGCCCCGTCACTGTGGCTGTGACTCCGCCGTCAGCCCCGCACCTACCTCTCTCCCACGGCCCGCCCGTCTGTCAATTGCATTTAGCTGGCTATGCAAATTGGCAAAGCGTTTGCCATTTTCCATTCGACGGCTGCTCATTATTTAGACGCTTAACGCGCATCGCTCTACATTAGGTGATTAAGTTTTGCAGCGCCACCTGGCGTTGCCTGCTCAAATTACGCTTTGTGCGTTTTTCCGCCATTGCCGTCCATTCACATTTTTGTTGGAGCAATGCGGTTTTTGTTTTCGCTTCCAATTGTCGAAGCTGCCGCGCTTTACACGCATTCAATTTTTCCCTCCATTGCGGAATCCTTGGCAGCGGGTGCCAAATGTCAAAGTGCTACCAACACCCACACAGACAGAGAGAGAGAGAGAGAGAGGGAGGGGAATATGTTGTTGTCATCTATACATCTCCAACATGCCCGGACATGTAAATTGCTCTGGCAAACAAATCACGTAGTCGGTTTACCGAGCACCGTGCAAGGCTTGTTGTCGTCCCCATATCAAAAGCCAGAGGCCAGAAGCCAGGAGCTGCTGTTGGATTTTCGCAGCGGTGTTTTAGCTGAAAGGCTGAAAGCCACTAGCACTACCAACCATCACCACCCCCAACACCACTTAACCAAAGAGTGAGGTGGAAACGCCGAGCAACCGCAACGAGAGCCGTCATGCTGACTGTTCGCTTGCCTGGCAAATCTTCAGTATTCGAGTGCCAAATGTTTGCTATGAAAATTCTTCCACGAGTAAAAATAGATATCAAACAACAACCTGCAGTTCAACTCCCTGAAAAAATATTTATCTCTTATAAATACTCACTTAAATAAAAGCCAAATTGAAAACAAAGTTCCACAGGAATTCTGATATTAACTGGAAAATGCTAACTCGAATTCTTTCGAAAGCCTTTCTAATTACACGTGAATGTACATTAAAAGTTTGCACAAGAAGTCGATGTAAAATCAATTACCAAATAGGAAGGAGTCGGCAGCGCAATGATGCAATAAATTAGAAAGAAAAAAAAAATCCCATGTGAAGAAAGCTAATGAAATGTGCCAAAGAGTCAACGAGGGGCTGAGCCTGCGCCTAGGCTCTGGATTTTCAGATGAAATAAGTGAAGTTCATAGAATTTCTTGTGTCGAGCACTTGCCAGAGGCGGAAATTACCAAAAATGTGCCGAGTACAACAAAAACAAGAATAATGTGACTGAAAATTAAGGCAAGTGGAGTTAAAAGTTAAGCCAACAAATGAAGATGAGGCTGCCATTCGAATGCAGAAAGAGAGAGAGTGAGAGAGAGAGAGAGAGAGAGGGAGGGAGGGAGGGAGGTAGGGAGAGAGCGAATAAGTGAGAGAGGCAGATCCCTACATGTGGCTCTGACGTATGGCCTATCGTACACACACACACACACACACATCAACTCCCCTCACAGCAGACAAACTGAACTCTGGCGCAATTTTACGCAACAACAAAAAGTTTAATTGAGGATAAACTTTGCTGCGTTTGCGCTGCTGTTGAGAATCAACCAAGACGAAAGGGGTTTAGGGGCTGGGGAATAGGGGAGGGGGAGGTGGAGGGGTGTGTATGGCAAGCGTGTGCCGCTTATCTTTGCCGTTTAAGTTTTCGCTTTCAACTTTGCATTAGTTAGTTGATGCAGCCCCCACACACGCGGAGCTCTCACTCCTTAAAGTCTTAAAGCCCACACGAGAGAAATCGAATGAAATAATTCGAACATTTATTGGCTCGTCCGTTCGCTCGTCTTTTGTTTGGCAAAGCCAAATGAATGGCAAATATGAGGGAAAAGCGCATGAGAAACGACATGAACCTGAACTCCTGCCAGCACTGCAGTCAACTCAAGTCGAGGTCCACTGCAGGAGCTGACCTCCAGCACACACACACACACACGCACACACATACGCCAACAGGGACATGTGCCATAATTCGTTTTAGATGGACGCAAGTGAAAGACGTGGGACAATGGAACACAAATGACCTGAATAAAAGCATTGCGCCACAAACGATTGACTCGGCCAACCTCTCTACCTATACAGGAGCCCAACAAAAAAAACACTTAAAAGGAAAGAACTCTACTTCAGAATTTGTTATACACTGTAAAACATAAGTTGGAAAATAATAAAAAAAAAAAAAAAACAAAAAAAAACAAGTTAATTGCTCTACAGAGTTTTATTTTTATATATGAAAAAATAATGTATAAATAAATAAATATGAAATTTACAGAATGTACGCTGACGAAAAATGAGACAAATATTTAATTTATTTTCAATAAATAAAAATAAGAAGCCAATAATGAATTGTTCACAGGGTTTAATCGTTTTTAAACTTTAACCGTATAAAATATTTAACAAAATATATGTTTAATTTGTAGCTATATATCAAGTAATAAATATAACAAAAAGAATAACATAAAAGTACAATTAAAAATTATAAACCAATATAAAATTAATTGACGGCTCAAAATAAAATGAAAAACTATAAAAATTAATGAAAAAAGATTGTAAGAAATATATGAAGAAATTGTAATTCAATTGTTAGCTAAAAATATAATAAGATATTAGAATCTTTCGATTTTTCTATTTTAACTATTTACTACTCAAAGTAGATCTACAAAAAAATTCTCAATGCCTCTGCACTTCAAGTTTCCCTTACTTCCGATTCGTATAACTCTCCTCACTGCTAACGATTTTCCAGCGTTGCAAAATCAATTATGAAGCTGCTATGGCCAGCAATAAAGCACCGAAAAATTGGCCAGACCTGTGGTCTAGGCAAACAATGAAGAAGCAGTGATTCTCTTCTTTTTATACCAAGCTGAACGATTTTTATTAAAGGCTATCAGTCATTGAGGATACACACACACACACATGGGTTGGGGTAATCCTTGCCGGGCGCTGGCTGCTCTACCACAATGCGGGAGCTGCAGCATAGCCGAGCGGAGCTGCTCCATAAGCCAACGGAGCTGTGTATTTGGCAAACACAGGTGCCGCATAGGGCGCCGCAAATGGAGCAGCCAATGGAGCGGTGAATGGTGAGACTGCCTTGATGAGAGGAGCGGCGAATGGGGTAGCAACTGGTCGGAACACTGGAGCAGCCAGTGGAGCAGCAACTGGTGCTACAGCGCGAACAACTGGAGCAACTGGAACTGGAGCTGCGATCACGGGAGCAGCTGCGATGCCATTGAAGGTTCTGGCCACCACTTGGCTACTGGCAGCCGTGACCACAGGAGCAGGTGCAGCGAGAACGGGAGCCGGAGCCAGCAGAGGTGCAGCGTGCAAGAGACCTGGCTTGGCGGCAACGCAGGCAATCAGAGCGCAGAGGACGACGGCCTGTGGAATGCAGAGAAAGGATTAGTTGAAAGACCACATCAAAGCATACAAGAGCCAAAGAAAACTAACGTATTTGAACATGTTGAATTGATTTGCGTTTGGTTGGGCTCGATTTGCTGCCTTGCTTGATGGCTTGAAAGCGAAAAGCTAACTGATGTCTAACTGGGGCCATGCAGCGCATATTTATACGAGCATAGCCGACGCATTGATGGAGCCACTGCCGAAGCTACTTAAAATGCGCCCTGCGTCCAGCACGCTGCCCATTATAAGTGCTGGCATTATAATTGGTAGCTGAGCCGCTGCTTGCTTCCAGCCAATGTCTTTGAGGGTCTCCCGCTCTGTGGTCGAAAACCCGAAGGGCAGCCAATTTCGATTGCCGCAGCTAATTATACAAAATTTGTATGAAAATCAAAGTGCATGAAATTAAATTGATTAGGAAACTTGCAAAATTATCTAATATATGTATTTAGTATAAACTTGGAAATAAACAAGAATTGAGAATTAGTTTTTTCTTCAAAACATAGCTGCGAAAAAAAAAATATATATATATATATATATTTTTTTTTAAATTTCAATAATATTATAAATTAAAATTAATTTTAGTTTATCAATTAATTTTATCATAAAATTTATTTTTTTTAATTTAATCCACATTTTTGTAAAATCGTAATACATTATTTATTAATAAAAAAATAGAATATGTATTTATGTGTTTATATTCAGTTTTTTTTTTATATATACATTAATATTTATTTATTATTAATCCTTTAATTTAATAATTAATTTTAATTGCATTAATAATGTTTTTTCTTTATATAAATTATAATTTATTAGAATAATATTTTATTTACATTTAAATTTAAATTTCTATAACTATTTTTATTTAAATTTTACTTTTTATTGAAAAATAATCTTATTTTTATTTATTAGCTGTATAACTTATTTATTATAAAACTCCATGTGACGCCGCATTTGCTGCCTCAAGTAAACTTTGAGTCTGCGACTTGAAGCAAATGCGATGAGCTCCTGTCGGCTAAGCACTGCTCAGACGTTGTCGTCTGACAGTGAACACATAATAAAAACTCCAGCATTTTTTCTATCTATTATTTTTCTGCATGTCATTTCCTATAAACCGATGTTCTAAGCTAAGCTCAGCAAATGATCAAAGCAGGAGACGAGGACATAACTGGATTTCCTCCCCAAGCCAATTCGCTTGTTGTGCCAAGGCGAATGTGATTTATGTGTGTGTGTGTATGTGCAAAGCATCTTAAAGGTGTGCAAAAGGTAGCAATAGAAACTGTAATTCTTGATGCAAATACTAAGTTATATTTTAGGTCACATATGTAAATCTCAATAAAAACATTCGTTTGTCATATAAATATTCTCTGCTTTATTCAGATACAGATACTTTGCCTCACAGAGATGTTTTTATTTATTTTAGTAACATTTTAAATAAATGCCTAAGCACTTAAAATATAATTCAGCTCCAGGTGGTTGAGAGAAATTCGACCAATTATACATTTTGAGCACGTTCAACGGCCACAGCGAACTTCGAATGATTTGCTCGCCCACACAGTTCGGGTCAGCAAATACCCATATACGAATATATATGCATACATATGTATGTATGCGTGTGCAAACAAACGAGCAGTTAACATTTTAGCTTGTTGGCACAAAAATGGTTTCATTTTGTGGAACAGATTTTTATCAGGTCAAGGCTGAAGCAATTGAATTTTACTGTAAGGTTTAGTGAACTTATTGATTAAATGTTATAAATAAATTAAATACTATATGGGGAAAAAGAATAAAAGCTAGAGAGAGACAGAAAACAAGGAGAAAGAGAGAGATGAAAAAGAAAGAGAAAGAGAGTAAAAATACCGATGAGAAATGAAAATTGAGAATGAAAGTTTTTCGTAACAGAAAATAAACGATTTAGAGAAAGAAGTCACAGATAATGATGACGACAAAAAGAAAGAAGGGGAAGGAGAGAAAGAGCTAGAGAGATCGAAAATTAAAGGGAGAGAGAGAGAGACAAATGGAACAGAAGAGATAGGAAAGATAAAGGACACGGAGAAAGGAAATGAACGAAAGAGAAATAGCTGACACACAAATAGAGAAATAGAAAGCAAAAGTTAATGATCGAGCAAAAGAAAGAGAGCAAGAAAGAAGAATGAAACTTGAGAAACAGAAGGAGAAAAAGAAAATGGAAATAAGTGAAAGAAATATAGCTGCAACAAAAAGTAACATATAGAAAAAAAAACAGAGCCAAATACAACAATCGATCGAGAGAGAGAGAGAAGTACAGTTAAAGAGATATAATAACATGCAACTAGAAATGCGAAAGAAATATTAAATCGTCAATTATTTCTGTTCTACAATTCTGAAGCCTATCAATCATCTCTCATCCTTAGCTTCATCGATCTCTTGCAGCTTAAGGCTTATGCACTTGAAAATAAAATCAAATTGCAGCATTAGCCAACGCCTCAGCACAGTTACCGTTACTGTTAGCCCAGGTGTGTCTGCGCTTGGGCTGCTTTGCTTTAGTTTGACTGCGCGCTCTGCATGTTAATTTCGACATATTTTGCTGTCTTCTTCTTTTTGGATTTCTTCTTTTTGTTTCTCTCTTTCTATTGCGCGTCCGTCACGTGCGTTTTGATTTGCTATAAAAATAAATCGAAAACGAAAACATGTCATCAAACACAGTTTCGCTTTTCAAGTGGCAACTCCAAAAAGCAATCAGAAATTCCTCAACATGTTCAAATACGTAAGTTGTCTGCATTTTATGTTGTCCTGCTCCTGCTACTCAACAACTTCCACATGTCCCTTTACCTCTTACTCACTGCTTCTCTCTCTCTCTCTCTCTCTCTCTCTCTCTCTCTCTCTTCCTCAGGCCGTTGTCCTCTGCGCACTGATTGCCTGCGCCGCCGGCAAACCAGGTTTACTGCACGCACCGCTGGCTGCTCCAGCCGCCCTCCTGGCTGCACCTGCACCTGTGATAACTGCGACCAGCAGCCAAGTCGTGGCCAGGAACTTCAATGGCATTGCCGCCGCTCCTTTGATTGCTCAGGTTCCAGTTGCTCCAGTTGCTCCAGTTGCCAGAGCTGTGGCGCCTCTTGCTGCTCCTCTGGCAGCGCCCATAGCAGCCCCTCTCGCTGCTCCTCTGATTTCTAGGTACGCAGCTGCTCCTTTGGCTGCTCCTCTCGCCGCACCCCTGGCTGCTCCACTCTACTCCAGGTACGCAGCTGCTCCCCTGGCTGCACCAATTGCCGCTCCCCTGGCAGCTCCGCTGTACTCCAGATACGCCGCTGCTCCTTTGGCACCGCTGAGCTATGCTGCTGCTCCCGCGCCACTTTTGGGTTAAATGCACTCTGTGATTCTATGTAAAAATGTATATAAGTAATATAATAACTAAAAGAAAAAACAAAAATTATACAGAAATGTGTATATTATTTATGGTTAATTGGGAAATTTGAAACAATATTTAATGGATAAGTTCTACTAGTCCGTTGGAATTATATTACTATATTATATTCCTCATGGCTACAGCAAAATGCATCTAAGGGTTCTTAAATTCTTATTCTTAAGTATAATATATATATATATATATATATATATATATATATTTTTTTTTTTTTCCTTTTTTAGTATTCTTTATAATTTTAAGTTTTATAGTAACGTAAAGTGATCGAAAAAATTTCAAATAATTCTTTATGATTAATAATATTTCGTTCTGTTCAATGATTTATCATGTTATTATTTTATTTTATTTTTTTTTTTTTTTAGTGATTTACTAATTACAAAAATATATATATATATATATAAATAATAGATTTTCCATGTATTCATTTGTGCCTTATTTTATTATTAATATCTGAAAATTTAATTACAAATAAAATAAACAAATTCTTCGACTGCAGTTTACTAATCTTTGAGTCTTTTGATACAGCTATATAATATTTATCTGTCACATTTTCCATATGCATATGCAGTTTATTCACTTTAATTAAGTTCGATTTGCAGTTAACGGTTTACTGTCCATTTCCCCATGACCTTGACATAATTGCATGTCTTTTTTCAAAACAAATTCAAAGTTGCTTTTGGACACTTTAATGTCACGCGTCGCTTCGCCACTGTTGACAATATTTTTAACGTGGCCTACGTGACATGCAATCCAATCGACCAACGGTCGTTGCCGTTACGAACCTTTTGCTTATGGCCGAGCCGCAATTCCAATTAGAATGGGCAATGGACGCACAGAAATACGCAAAGTTGACATAAATTTTAATATTACATACATATTTTATATATATATATATATATATATATATATTCAGCATGTTACATCATATTGAAAGTTCTCTATATATAAGCAAGTGTTTAACTCAAGATGCAGCCATTGAAGCTGCTGTAGCATCAAAACTGGTATTAAATATAAATGCGGATAGCTTACGAAAAATAAACAAGAAAAAAAAACATTAAATAAACATATTCCCAGCATAACTGCAGGAACTCAGCAACATTGACCTTCTGCTGCATTTTCGCATGTTTAGTCTCTCGACGTGTTATACATTAATCAGTGGGAAATAATACAAAAAGCCACGCGATAATGAGTACAAAATGTAAAACTTCAACTACGTCTACCAACTGCCTCTGCATTTCAATGAACCACACGAATCACAGCTGAATGAAGACTGATTTCGGGTATAAATATGGACTGCCAGCTGCAGTAGGTTATCAATCAGTCCTCAGCTACTCCTCACAGCAGCACCACCAACAAATCCTCAACATGTTCAAATACGTAAGTATTTCAAAAGGAATATCCTGCAATCACAAACTGAACTCCCTTATTACCAGGCCGTTGTCATCCTCGCCATTGTCGCCGCCGTCTCTGCCAAGCCTGGTCTGCTCCTGGGCAGTCCACTGGCTTACAGTGCACCAGTTGTGGCTGCAGCTCCTGCTGCTGTGGTTGCAGCTCCAGCCCCTTACGTGACTGCCACCAGCAGCCAGGTCATCGCCCGCAACTACAATGGCATCGCCGCTGCTCCTGTGATCGCTGCTGCTCCAGTTGCTGCTCCAGTCATCGCCAAGTACGCTGCTGCCCCATTGGCTGCTCCGTTGGCTGCTCCAGTCATCGCGAAATATGCTGCAGCTCCATTGGCTGCTCCTCTGGCCTACAGCAGTCCTCTGGTCTACAGCTCGCCTTTGGCTTATGCTGCTCGTCCTCCAGTTCTTTTGTAAGGACTCCTCATATGACTGCAAATAAAACTAAAAATGCTTAATAACTGAAACATATTGATGGAATTCAAACTGTTGTGGGGCACCTGAATTTACTTTGGTATTGGAGTCACGTACTCAGGGGAAAACAATTGTTCACAACGTTGTCCAAATAATTGATGTCGACTGTGGCATTGATATTTCGCATGTGTGTCAAGGTCCCAAAGGGCTGGCTGGGCAAGTTCTCCGCAGTTTAATGAACTTTGAAGCAATCGGTTAATTGCTAGACAAAATCATGAGTCAGCTCGAAAACATGTGAATATATATATGTATATTTATGATTGAATTTCAGATAAAATATTAGTTATTGTGTTATTATTTTTAATGTGCATTATGAATTATGTTTAAGACTCTAATATTCTATCTGCAAATTTTTCATATTAAAAATATTAGATATTCTGCGTTACTTTCATTTTATTAAATATTAGAATTAATAAAATGAAATAATAATATTATAATTTTTATGTTAAGCAATTTATATATGTTAAATCATTTTGATTTTTTTCTAGAGCTTGAATTTTCAAGTTTTTTATTTATTTTGCCGAGTTAAATCGTTTCCCTTCCATACAGCGCAATTTTACGATTTTGTTGTGAATAATAATAAATAAATTTGTCATAAATTGGCAAAAATAAAAAAATTTTAATAATAATAAATTATGTTATGTAGACATATTCATTAGTTTAATTCACTGTATCACAGAATTTCCCTCTCTACAATATGTGAATGTATTACCTAAAATATTAGAAAAATTCAAATACATACATACATTCATGTCTACATATAAAAAGCCATTTAAATGAAGACGCGAAAGATTCAAAAAACCCAAAATTGTCACACAGAGTTCCAGTCGTACATTCCAAATAATAAGTTGTGATTACGATTTAAGATAAGCGTTATTTATTTTCATGTTCCAAATAATTCATTTCTTCATTTTACAAGAGAACTGGAGCACGAGCAGCATAAGCCAAAGGCGAGCTGTAGACCAGAGGATTTCTGTAGGCCAGAGGAGCAGCCAATGGAGCTGCAGCATATTTCGCGATGACTGGAGCAGCCAATGGAGCAGCCAATGGGGCAGCAGCGTACTTGGCGATGGCTGGAGCAGCAACTGGAGCAGCAGCGATCACAGGAGCAGCGGCGATGCCATTGTAGTTGCGGGCGATGACCTGGCTGCTGGTGGCAGTCACGTAAGGGGCTGGAGCTGCAACCACAGCAGCAGGAGCTGCAGCTACAACTGGTGCACTGTAAGCCAGTGGACTGCCCAGGAGCAGACCAGGCTTGGCAGAGACGGCGGCGACGATGGCGAGGATGACAACGGCCTGGTAATAAGGGAGTTCAGTTTGTGATTGCAGGATATTCCTTTTGAAATACTTACGTATTTGAACATGTTGAGGATTTGTTGGTGGTGCTGCTGTGAGGAGTAGCTGAGGACTGATTGATAACCCACTGCAGCTGGCAGTCCATTTTTATACCCAAAATCAGTCTTCATTCAGTTGTGAGTCATGTGGTTCATTGAAATGCAGAGGCAGTTGGTAGAGGCAGAGGCAGTTGGTAGTTAAAGTTAAACATTTTGTGGCCATTATCAGCTCTGCTGCTTCCCATTGATTAATGTATAACACGTCGTAGGGCCAACGAATTGACAAAATGCACTATAAGGTCAAACCCGTAGTCCTCTTTTGGTATAAATACCACAGTTCGAATGGTTGCAGGGCATCAAAGACTTTGTAGCTCTCTTCAGACTAAAAAACTAACTCGAATCAATTCGATATGCTCAAATTCGTATGTTAAATTTTGTTTTTATTTAATATAACTGAGTTTAATACTTATTGTGCTTCATTTTTGCAGACCGTTGTCATCCTGGCCATCATCGCGTGCGCTGCTGCCAAGCCAGGTCTCCTGGGTGCGCCTCTCGCTTATAGTGCTCCACTGATTGCTGCTCCTGCTCCATATGTCACCTCTTCCAGTAGCCAGGTGTTCGCCCGCAATTACAATGGAATAGCCACTGCTCCTGTGATTGCCAGCTATGTGAGTGCGCCTTTGGCAGCCCCACTCGCAGCTCCTGCTCCAGTGATCTCCAAGTATGTGGCGGCTCCATTCGCTGCTCCCCTGGCCTACAGTGCTCCCCTTGGCTATGCTGCCCCAGCACGCCTCCTTCTTTAAGCAATGTAACTGTGATCATCGAGACTATAATTAAAATAAATATGAACATAAAACTTAATGATTTTGGTGTTTAGTGCTCATTTCTCTTATCATACTTACTTCTATATACGTAAGTTCAGCTGCACTGCCCCCTTGCTGCTGCTATTCCTTGACTATTTCATATTGTACCGAATTTTGATCATTAAGCCTCTAAATATTATGCTATATAAATTCAGTAGACAGGCTTTCCTAGTTGGACTTCCAAAATTAATTGGAGTCTGAGTTGCTTAAAATGTTAAACATCTTTCAACAGCAATAAATTAACATAGTATTAAAAAAAAGAAACATTCTTTTTGTCAATATATCGCCTTCTGTGCTTCCTCGGAATTTGGATAAGTAGGCATACGCATCTCAGAATATGATATAAAACTTCACATAGTATTTAATAATATATTTTTATGCTTTACTCCCAACTGAATTTCTCTATTTTATTATTATTTTATTATATATTTTTATTTTATTAATTGTAAGCTTCCCTTTTCATTCGATTTCATATTGAAAACGGTTGCAGTAAGAATCATAGAATATAAGCGATTTTAAATATGAATTAAATGGAGCAATCCTTGCAATTCCCATATCAAACAAAAAATATTTCAATAGTCTTTTCGTGAATTTATTTTAATCAGTATATTCTTAAAACAGAATAGGAGAAGCAGCAGCGGCGTATGTCAGGGGGGAGCTGTAGGCCAGAGGAGCAGCCAATGGAGCTGCAGCATATTTCGCGATGACAGGGGCAGCAATCGGAGCAGCCAATGGAGCAGCCAATGGAGCAGCCAATGGGGCAGCAGCATACTTGGCGATGACTGGAGCAGCAACTGGAGCAGCAGCGATCACAGGAGCAGCGGCGATGCCATTGTAGTTGCGGGCGATGACCTGGCTGCTGGTGGCAGTCACGTAAGGGGCTGGAGCTGCAACCACAGCAGCAGGAGCTGCAGCCACAACTGGTGCACTGTAAGCCAGTGGACTGCCCAGGAGCAGACCAGGCTTGGCAGAGACGGCGGCGACGATGGCGAGGATGACAACGGCCTGGTAATAAGGGAGTTCAGTTTGTGATTGCAGGATATTCCTTTTGAAATACTTACGTATTTGAACATGTTGAGGATTTGTTGGTGGTGCTGCTGTGAGGAGTAGCTGAGGACTGATTGATAACCCACTGCAGCTGGCAGTCCATTTTTATACCCGAAATCAGTCTTCATTCAGCTGTGATTCGTGTGGTTCATTGAAATGCAGAGGCAGTTGGTAAACACAGTTAAAGTTTAACATTTTGTAGCCATTAACACTTTGCATGCTTTTTACTGTTATTTCCCGTTGATTAATGTAAATCACGTCGTGGGCCCTTAAAATTCATAAAATTCAGACTTAAGGTCAATTTTCGATTTCATGCAGTTAAATTTGGTTTAGAAAATGTTCAGCCACAAGTCAAATTGCAACTATTTGTAATGCTGCAATTTGCATTCCTAAATCAACTCTCAGCTGTGGGCTGTTGTCAGGGGACTCATCAGCTGCTGCTGTTGCTGGGTGTCGTTCAGTCCGTGTTGTGTTCAGTTACTCCAATCTGAAGTGGCAGCTCTAGGAATGAGTTTTACTGCCATAGAATTTCTACTGCGCCGTTGCCTGAGCTGCCGCAGTTGCCTCTGCCTGCTGAGCTCCTGCCTGGCTGCTGGCAGATGAGTATCAGGCTATTTGAAGCTAAATAAAAACTCATCATCATCATCGACTGCATATCCCTTAAACAGCCTAAATGTTTCAAAACTGTTTACTTAGCATACACACAGATGTTCTACCCCATTCTCTCTCTCTCTCTCTCTCTTTCTGTCTCGCACACTCATATAGCGTTAACCTTGCGCGTGGCTTTTCCACATGGTTATTTGTTAGTTTCGCGAGTTTATCTCAAATGCTTTCATGGCGCATTTCATGCATTGATGCACAATTTCAAAAGCCATTTTTGGGCTCGCGCTTGCTGATAGACGATAAAATCCTTAGCATGCGAGCAAAGCAGTGCCAAATCCCTGCCATATGTTATCGCTTATTGCTTGGCCCCGCGCATTCGCCTAGGCTCTGCCAGAGCTGGGTGAATGGGGGCCGAGGCATCCAACGCCAACGCCAACGCCAACGCCAGTCGGCAGAGTAATTTGATTAGTTGCAACTTGGTGAAGTTGTTTGTAATTACAAAAACCGAACTACAATGACAGCAGCTGCGTAATTGAATTTACCTTTCAGGAGGGCGCGGGGGTGTGGCCAGAGCCATGGCCAAAACTGGCAACTGCAACCAGAGCTGTGCGAAAAACTGTGCGACTTTCGCGCTCGCCTCTAAATAATTAAAAGTTCGTCCTTGCCCGGGCCCGGGCAGCGCGTCGGCGCCCATTTTGCGTTTTTGTTTGCCATTTGTAATTGCTGTTAATGGCAAAAACAAGCAACGGTACATGGCCCTTTGTTAACCTACGGGAAAAAACACCAGAACACACACTCCTCCCCCCTTCCGACCCCGCCCAGGCAAACAACTTGGCAGAGCGCAACACTACACGGATTTTGCATTAAAAAATCACGCGCCCAGCCCAAAACAAACTCCGAATGGCGACTGCATTTCCATGGACTAGTCAAAAAGTAGAATTCATGTATTTATGTAAACAAGTAAACATTTTTTGAATCTTTTTGTCTGCATGTTAAGTGAAGACATTTGATAAATGGCGACAGCTACACAATATAATAATGTTGAGGCAAAGTTTTCGCTGATAATTTGATTAGCGCTGGATATATGCAAATGTGAATGGAAGCGTACACGATATGCCTGCATCTATATAGAAAGGTGAGAATTATGGAGCTACTTGAAACTTTCTTTGGAAGTAGTCCGTTTCGTATGCGGGAAAAGTTTGCATAATTTGATTAGATTAGAAATTTTATATGGCAATAAGATAATATATAGAGTCAATAAAAAGGTGACAGCACGTAAAGTGAGGAAATAGTAAATATATAAATTCTGAAATGAAGTCAGCATAAAATGTGTTTTACAATAAACAATTTATGGAATATAGTATTTAACAATTACAATTTTTTTTAAATAAATAAACATTATTTGAGTAGCCTTAATATAATTATATACGAAGAATTTTAGATACAACTTAAAGTGAATAAAAATAAGTTTAATAAATACATGCATAATTAAATTTAAATATATAATAAAGGACAAAACTTAATTTTCTAAAAACAATATAATACGATCATCTTAAAATTAGAATTGTAAGTAACAAGTATAAATATAAAATTGCTAAATAAATATGCTAACATTTGTTCTTATGTTTATATGGCATAAAATAAGTCTTCAATTATGAATAGATATTTTAGCTGGCGCTGACTATTTACAATTAATTATTTGTATAATAAATAAATATGATATATTTACATTGCATAATAGAATAAAATATAAATAAATAAATATGAAAATTTGACATTGAACTGTATAAACTATTTAGAATGAAGTAGATTTGTACGTAAAATGCAATAAAAAATTAATAAATAAATAACTAATTGTTTTAACTTTCAGCAACTAATTCGAACCACATTTTCCTTAAACTAATCTAATCAATGGCTTTAAATTTACGCACTTTTAGTATGGAAAATAAATATTAGTTTATATATACAATATCTACAACATATATTATACATTCACTTTCAATGATCCAATTGCACAACTCTGTTTAAATTTGAGTCAAAGTCGTGACCGACTCCGACCTTTGGTCGAGGCAACGTCCTTGCTAAGGCGACGCCTCCTGTTCGTCTGTCTGTCGCTAATTAGGCTAAGCAAATTATGGAATATCATTAATAGAGAGCACGGGGAAGCAATTAACTTTTTGTGATAAACAACGGCAGATTTATGTCTATCTCCGGGCTATGCCAAACCCAAACTCTCATTACCAGAGCATACATACAATATATACCCTGGAAAAGAAGGGCAAAGTAGATTTGGGATATTTTACAATTCACGTAGTGACATTTGCATTTTTGATTACTACAATATTTGCTGCATTGCGTTTTGTTTATTCGTAGGTGTCGAGTGGGTTGGCTTGAAACGTGTCAGGCAAATAAAGAAGGTCGATAAAAACCAGAAAGACCGACTGAATAGGTGGGGCATGCGCCTACTCGAATTGGCATACAAAAGGTCAGCCAGGCCCAGCCGCCTTTTGGGTATTTCTTTATGCAAATCATCGCTAGGGATTGGGGGCGCCATTTGCATTTGTTGTGGGCGTGACAAGGTCTGATTATGTTATTGGTGCCGTTGTTGTTGTTGTTGGTGCCGTTGCTGTTGCTGTTAGTGTTGGTCAGGGCTTCGTTCGCGGTGTCATTTGCTTAATTTGTTTGTCGCGCTCACACATTGCCAAAGAGATTGAATCAAAACGCTTTTAGCTCTGCAGACAATGGCCGAGCCAAGCAAAGTTCGACCAAAACAGCCAGACAATGTGCCATGTCTTATATTTCCAGGCAATTGTTGAAGTTGCGCTGGAGCGGTCTCCTGTCCTTCGGGGGTGTGGGGTTTCGTGTTCAAGCAGCAAAACCTTAAAAGAATTATGGTGGAAGTGGCAGCCACTCGAGGGCAGAATCAAAACACCCACACGCTGAGCGAGTGGGCGACAGGAATCGGGACTCGTTCGAACGGACGAACGGTCGGTAGGTCGGACGGTGCTGACGTGTTTCGCTGTAGCGAGCCACACTTAACCTTGGCTATATACGACCGAGGACACGCCACTTAGCTTATGAATTAAATTCTAGCGCTCCGCAAATCCTGTTGTCCGTAGTATCGCATATTTGATGGGCGAGCACTCACAACTTTAACCCAAAAAGCGCTGCGGCTGAGATGCCAGATGCCAGCTGCCAGCTGCCAGCTGGCAAAAGCTCAGCCGAGAGAGCATTACACACAGCGAGAGAGCGAGAGTACGTCTCCTTGCCTCTCTGCAGCGAGCGAGCGAGCTTTCTGTGTGCCTTTCCATTCAGCGCGCTCTTTGCTAGGACGGCGTTCCTCTTTAACTCAACGGGAAAGAGCACAGGACTATGAACAATTTTTTATTAGTTGTCGTTTGGCAAAGTGTATTTCAACGATAATAGGAAGGCTAAATACATATGGTCAAGTGGAATAAAGTGATATGAATGTCCCCTTGAACTCAGGCTTCAGCTTAGGGGGCACATACGCTGTCTTGGGCTTACGATGGTTGGCGGTGAGCAGGTAGAGTTTCTCCAGCATGGTGTCGGCCTGGGATGAGGATATGGCGTAGACGTGAATCGCACCACTCTCATACACCTTGGCCGCCACGCCGGGCGCCGTCTTGTTCACATAGTGGGCATACCTGATGTTACCGTGAATCGGCTCTTCGCGCAATGAATACGTTCGGCTGAACTCCTCGATGCTGATCTGCCACGCGAGCTGGGCGATGTGCAGCATCTGCGAATGCTGGACATTGCACTGGGACAGGTGAATGGTCTGAGCAGCACCCAGGATCTTGGCCAGCAGACGCCTCTGGGTGTCCAAGAGTATCGCCTTGTTGCGCGCATTGATGATCAGTATGCTGCCGTTCTGCCAGATCCAGGCCACGTGGCCGGCATCGTAGTTCTGCTGCAGCACCTGGATATCACTATTGTAGATCGCATTGTCCAGCTCCAGGGCCAGCTTATTCACATCAATGCGGCGATTCGCCTGCATTGTGCAGTACCCTCGGACCATCTTCATTTCGATTGGCATAATGGTGCGCTCCACCTTTCGCTTGTTCGGCTGGCGCAGAATCCGCAGCTGCTGTAGTCGCTGATCGAGATACGTGGGCAGCACCGGCATTTGCAGCACCCTCTTCAGGTTCTCCATATTCCTTTTGACAGGCTCCGTTGGCAGTTTCGTGCGCAGCCGCTTGCCCTGCGGATCGCGAAACTCTCTCATGTTCTGATCAATAATGTCATCAAATTGCTCCAGTCTGCGCTTATAGCAGCACTCCCACTGCCCCACAACTTGCCTCATCTCTGAACTTGGCACTGACAGCTTCACCGTGGGCTGCACCTGGCTACATTCGTTGATCTTTGCCTCGAAATCGATGGGCTCTGTCATGGGCCGTTCATTGGCGGTCATTGACTCGAACCGGGTTTGCACCATGAGTGACAGATTTTGGCTCACCTGGTGCAGCCACTCATTCACGCCATTCTCATCCTTGGGCATAGGAGCCAGCGGCGGCAGCTTCTCCACACTCAATATCACAGGCCGATCCGTGCGCTTGCCGATTGCCCGATTCTCCGCTCTGTCCTCCGCTATAATCAAATCATTCATATTTACCTGCTGTAGGTGCTCCGCCGGTGGCTCCACTATAATAATCGAATCGATGGCCTTCTGCAGATCCTCATTATTGACCACAATGGGCGGATCGGCGTCTGAAATTTGCACAGTGTAAGCTATTCTCTGCGACGGCGGTGGTGGTGGTGTCGGTGGCGGTGCTGGTGCTGGTGGTGGGGATAGTGCCGGTGGTGGTGGTGGTGGTGGTGTTGATGGTGGAGGAGGTGGTGGTGCTTGTATTATTGTCGGCGGGTCGGAGGGTGGTGGCGACTGCCCTGCGAGAATATCTTGCTCTTGTTCCACTGGCACTGTGAATGCGCTTGGGCCTGGGTTCATTAGCCTGCTGCACTTCATCTGCTTCAATAGCTTGGGTCTTAGCAATTCACGCAGCGATTGGCTGTCTTCATTTCTGACCATGCCCAGCATCGTTTCGAAGAGTTTGATATCGCTAAGTGGCGTGTGCAGGCGCTTCGACCTTAGGAAGTCCGACAGGCTCCGCTCCTCGTCCAGACTGAGATCCATGCTCTCGAACGCCATGCCCGACAAATTGCTCATATCATGCTGCAGCACATCCAGATTCCTTTCCCATTCGTCTCTGTGGGGGAATTTGTCGTTGTCGATGCACGCGATGGCCGTATCGATGTCAGCCTTCTGGGCCAGGGTGAACAGGGTCTCACATTCTCTCTCTGGGCTCGGCTCAATCTGAAACGCGGGTGAGGGCAACGGTGAGGGCGTGGAGGGCGGGGTATATGCATTCTCCGAACCTTGTAAACAGCAAATTGGCCACTCGGCAAGCTCACCTCGCCTTTTCGCCTCGTACCTCTGCCAAATCTCTTCCGACGTGGGCAAACATGGAGCAGCGGTATTCGTCTTGGACGCTAAATCCTCAAAGCGCCGACCGTGCATCCAGTCCATATTATCGGTGGTTGTCCCCTCGTCGGCGGTCCTTGCCTTGTGACTAGGCCTAGCGGCGGCAATACGCTCGGAGGTTCTTAGCTTGGGAATGAGGAAGGTCGAATATCGGCGGGCTGGTTGCTTGATGCGCACCGGCGGGGCACCGGGCAGCCCGAACTGCAGCTCGGAATAAGTAAAGAAGTAGGTAATAGGCAACGGTTCGTCTAATCTCTGACATGCTGGCTGTCTATTGAAATATATATATTAATATATATATTAAATAGAAAAATTTGTTATTACTCTTTGAGACACGGTGCTTCCAGCCGCAGTGGCGTCCGCCGCGGTGTCTGCAGCCATGGGAGTTTCAGCCGCAGCGCTTCCTGCTGCGGTGCTTCCTGCTGTGGTGCTTCCTGCTGCGGTGCTTCCAGCCGCGGTGCCTCCTGCAGTGGTAGTTCCTGCTGTGGTGGTTCCTGCTGTGGTGGTTCCTGCTGTAGTGGTTCCTGCTGTGGTGGTTCCTGCTGTGGTGGTTGCTGCTGAGGTGGTTGCTGCTGTGGTGGTTGCTGCTGTAGTGGTTCCTGCTGTGGTGGTTGCTGCTGTAGTGGTTGCTGCTGTGGTGGTTCCTGCTGTGGTGGTTGCTGCTGTGGTGGTTCCTGCTGTGGTGGTTTCTGCTGTGGTGGTTCCTGCTGTGGTGGTTCCTGCTGTGGTGCCTCCTGCTTTGGTGCTTCCTGCTGTGGTACCTCCTGCTGTGGTGCTTCCTGCTGTGGTACCTCCTGCTGTGGTGCTTCCAGCCGCACTACCTCCAGCCGCACTGTCTCCAGCCGCGGTGCCTCCAGCCGCACTGTCTCCAGCCGCGATGCCTCCTGCTGTGGTGCCTCCTGCTGTGGTGGCTCCTGCTGTGGTGCCTCTTGCTGTGGTGCCTCCTGCTGTGGTGTTTCCTGCTGTGGTGCCTCCTGCAGCAGTGCCTCCTCCTGTGGTGCCTTCTGCTGTGGTTCCTCCAGCAGCGGTTTGTCCAGCAGCGGTGCTTCCTGCTGCGGTTCCTCCGGCCGTGACGCTTTCTGCTCCGGTACTGATGACTCTGTCGGGTTATCATTTGGCTTCCGATTCGGAGCTGCAACTCGAGATTGCAACTGCAACTGCGGATTTTCTGATATGGATAAATTGAGCACTCTGCCATTTATGTGTTTGTGGTTTGACTTCATCTGCTCATAAGGTTTGTTATTCAACACCAGATGCTGAACTTTAGTATTGGCATTGCTCGACATGGTTCTGTATTTTTTGGAATGCTTCAGTTTTGTCTTCAAAGTCCGCGTCATGGTATTAAAGCCTTTGCGCACTGTGGACTTATGTTGCTCCTCTTTCCGGGCTGTTTTTAATCAATTTTGACATGTAACGAGTGTTGGGAAATGCCAATGCATTAAAAACGAAAACAAAAATCAGTGTTGACAAGTTGATTTCGTTTTGTTTGGCATTTAATTGAAATAACAGTTCAGGTACATAACTGTTATACATAGAGAATGCTCGGTGTCAAAGGTGTCTTTAATGTATATAATAAACAATGTAAATTAGAAACAATGTTTATAATACACCAAAAATAATATTTTGTTTTTATTAAAACTTAAAAAATATTTTAAAATAATGGAAATTACCTGAAGTGTCCTGAGGGGAGATTAAGGATGCAGATAATAAATGACCACTTTTGGACGTACGCGTGGCACAGGCAATGGAAGTATACGATTGGGCACGTGGGGTCCAGTAAGGACCATCAATAGGATGGCAACCTCATTCACCCTTTATCTGCAATCATCATTTGGCATGCGCTTCAAAGCAGTCTGAGACCGCCTGACCAAGGCATGTTGTCCACAAAGTAGTCCTGCCGACCCTGAAGAATGACTCGTTGCATTGCAATGTCGGGCTCTTGACGTAGATCCAGTTAATGCTCCATGTTGCATCTTCCAGGGGCTGCAATGCTTCAAGTCGGTGCTAAATCAGTCCCTGAATATAGGAATTTATTTAGGTCGACTTCTTACCTTAATTTTAGACTTTCTAATTTCATTTTAAAACAAATATTATATTTCGAAGCAGAAGCTAGACAAAATTGATACTGATGTTGCTTCGCCAAGAAGCACTGAATGAATGTAACTATAATTATAAGAGCCAAGAGCTTTGATTCGTTTCTGACAGTTATGTCAAGGCATCATTGTGCAATAAAAATATTTGTCCATATGTCATAGTATTTTTCTAGTATGGCTTGTCGCCTTGAAAATGTTTTACTGTAATTCATAATTATTATCCAATGCAAAACACGAAATTCACAGCCGTTCTTTATTTTGTATATACAAGGACTTTATTTTATATACATATGGATTAAATCATACATTGAGTTAAGCGAAGTAGTTAAGCTAAGGACTGAGTATTATGCAGTCAGTGCTGGCCGACTGCAACGCTCAGACTAGTTTGAATCTACTCAAACAACATTTACATAGAATTGCTCTCATTACAGTTTGTCTTTTAGTCTGAAACGCGGGCGGAGCCCTCTTACTTGCATATTTGAACAATTTAAAGTTGGCACTAAAATATGTTAACATGCATTTAATGCACTGTTCCTAAAAAACATTCCATAAAAACTTGCTCGACTCGGACTGGCTATAGAGAACTTTTTGTCTTTTTTTTTTTTCTATTTTACGCTCCACCCCCACTTAAAGCATTTAAAACTTTATAGGACTTTTGATTGGGACACTATTTCTTAGTGTCTGACACACACACGCACACACATTCTTATATATAGATGCACGAATTGTCAGGTAGTTAAAACTTTTATATTGAGCCTGAGCGGGCAGGAATCATTTGTGATTTCTGTGCTTGCAACTGGGAATGCGACAGTGTCCTGTCTGGCCAAAGTTACACTGACTGCGAGAGTGCTCTGTCACTGCTCATTTGTTGCTAATAATTATAAAAGTTTACACAATTCACCCAAGTGACACACACTCGCATATGTGCACACATTATGCACCCAAAAAGAGTTGCAGACAGTCAGGCAGTCGACAGGGGCGTGAGGCGTGGGACGTGGCTGTGGGTTGGGCAAAAGTTTAGCGCCCCTCGCAATTGTTTAGTTTAGCTACATTTGCTGTGGATAAAAAATGTTTGCGAAACTGTTTCCTTTTTTTTTTTTCTTTATTTTTTTTTAGTGTGGGCTCTAACAATAACTGCAGCCTCCGATTACATAAAACCGAGTAGCACAAATAGTTTTCAGGAGCAGCAGCCTAAAAGCACGAGGTATTAAATTTTTATTTGCTAACCTATAACAATTGTTCGAGCGCTCTCTCAAGTCGGCAGCCCGATGTGCTGCTGCGCTACTTATAAGTCAACTCCGTTTTGGACCACAGCCAGGCTGCTCAGGTTCCGCAAGTTTTTGCAAACAAGTCCAACAAAGCCATCACCAAATTGCCCTAAAAGCCTTTTCAAGTCGAAAGTTTTCTCTGTTTGCGCATAATTATTTATTTGTGAAGTCACACAGAGCAGGAGGCAGGGGGCAGCGTAACGAAATAAAATCAAATGGCAAATGAAAAATTAAAAAAAAAAAAGGAACAGAAAATAGAAAATGAAAATTGAAAAACAGCAAAAGCAACACAAAGAACAAAAACTAACTGCAATTTTAAAATATTTGCCAGAGCAGAGAGGGCCGCGCCGAGCCCTGCCTATACAATGCTGTCATAGGATGACATCGGCTCTTTGCCCTTTGGGTTGTGTGGCTTGCTCTCCCTTCTCTGCTCTTGAATTCCGGTAAACAGTATGGTCTCGAGTATTTCCATTTGTATATTCAAAATGCGCGAGATGGAGATCGTCAGTTCAATGCGTTCTCTGTAGTCGAGCTGAAGCGAATGCTCGTTCTTCTCAACGAGAGGGTTGGACTCATATCGCTCGCGCTTGTCCAGCATGATTTGAACATTCTCGGCGACCGTGCGTCCGTTGCGCTTATAAAACTTTTCAACGCCAAAAATCCTACCAAGGATTTTGAAAACATAGTGGAACTCCACGCGCAAGAACTGAAAAAATGTGATTTGCTCCTTGAACTTGGCATCACCGAGAACCTTGGCTTCGATGAAATACGTGTAGATCAGACTGGAGAACACATTAAGCAGGAGTACCACGACCACAAATCCCATTGTCGCATACAGAATAACGCCCAAGGACTTGCCACCGGAGAACAGATGCTCGGGCCGGATCTCGGTCTTAAAGCCAAACGAGAAGCACAAGATGGAAACAACACTGGTGAACGCATTAACGAAGTACATGTTGTAATTGCCATTGATGACGCATGCGGCGATGCCGAATGCCCCCAGGAAGATGACGATCGTCGAGCAGGCGATGAGCAGGGGCATCCATGCCGAGGACAGGGTTTGTGTGAATATCTGAAATACCCGGGCGAACTGCATCACCTTCCACAGACGCAACGTTGTGGCTCCGATCATGAAACCGGCGAAAATATTGCACAGGGCATATATGCGAGCCGGAATGCGAAAGTCGAGAAACTCCAGCTTATTGGCGCCCTCCAGCCTCTTCAGCATGGAGGACACAATCATTGTTCGCCACACCATCATGCCAATCAGAAATATATTGACCACAATGATGAACGCATCCATAATATACCAGATTTCACGCAGCGAGGACGGTTCGTACCAAACGTTCACTATGAATGCACGAATGAATTGCAAGAACGTGATCACGTAGTAGAGCAGAATCAACAATCTCAAATACGATGTCTGCAGGCTATTCGCAATCAGCCGTACGCTGTCGCACTCCACGCCGGGTATGGTGCCGCCGAAGGCCGTCTGCTCCACCCACAGCGTGCACACGCTGAACATGTCGGCGTCGACGTTGTAGAGCGAAAAGTCCATGAAGACGGCGCTCGTATTGTATGTCAGCCAATTGTAGTTGGATAGAAACTCAAGGACCTTCAGGCTATTCTGCTTGGAGCGACTGAGCAAGGCCACATAGCCCTTCAGCTCGGGATATTTATGCATTTTTCCATGGTGATTGAAATCGAGTATAAGCGACTCAGGGAATCCGTACTCTTCAACGGGCACCCAGGGATCGTAGACACGCCAGTACTTGTCGGCATAATGGTACTCCTGATATGGCAGCTGCCAATCGGGCTTGTAGGGTTGGTCCGTATATTTGGGATCCCCGTAGCCGAAGTGCTCACTCGCCAGCCGGAGCTGGCGCAGCCGCACGACGCCCATCAGCTTCGACTGCTTGATGTGGGTCCAAATGGAGATGCCCATGTCGGAGTCGCCCTCGTTGAAGGCATCGATCAGCGTCGATTGTATGAAATCGAACAGCTGATTCAGGTGAACTACCTCGTTGAGGCCAACGTATGTCGAATGATTATACATTAAGAGGCTTTTCAACGTAACCGTATTGTAGTAGCCCAGCTCGCTGCGCGAGATCAGGACAACCCCGGTCAACACAATAAAGTATGAGCCATAGAGGTACAGGTCGCGGATAATGTTGCGATACTCTAGATTCAGTTGCTCATTGCGGTAGCGTTCGGTGACCCGCATTTTCGATTTCATTGACTTCAAACGCAGCTTCAGAAAATTCAAACGATTATACTGAACATCGTCCTCCTCTTGACGGTACGGCCGAAATTTGGCCAAGGGGTATGGCCAGAGGGACATCTCCAAAGCGACGAATAACCACTTAATTGGGTCGACCACGCTCTGGAAGATCAGCACTATGGCTGCAGCAATAATCACGTTCTTCGCAGTCATCGGCTCATATTCACAGCCAGAAAAGTAAATCATGGTACCCACGCAGGCCCCGACGATGAGCGTGGTCAGCAACATGAGTGAGTAGCGTCTATTTTTCGGCCGCATGATTTACAATTATCGTACGAAAGCTGAAACTAATTTCTCTCTCTCTCTCGCTCTCTCTCTCTCTCTCTCTCTCTATATATATATATATATATATATATATATATATATATATATATATATATTTTTTTTTTTTTTTTTATTATTATTTTTTTTTTTATTATGTATATTTTTTAACTACTAAACGATGCTGCCAGCATTGGAAATAAACTGAAATAATTTTGAAAATCAGTTTCATAAAAACTTGGCCAACTACGCGAACAGAAAAAGTTGAAGCAACTAGGTTTTAGTTCGAATTTGAATTAGAGCTCGGAAAAATTTAAAAATGAAATGGAAAAATTAATAAGTAAATGGTATAAAATAAGTGAAGGTGGTAAAAAACTTGACAAGTAAAATATAAACAACTTTATAGAACAAACAATCTATAATAAAATGAAATAAATATATAAATCAATTTTTTTAAGCAAAAGCATTTTAAAAACAAAGTTAAAAGAAATAAATAATAATTAACAATTTATATTTTGAAACATTGCTAATAATTTTCTTTTAGAATATTTCATAGCTTTCATTACTAAACTATTTTTTTTATTATAAAAAAAGAAAATTTAATTTTTTTGCTAATAAATATAAATTGTACAAAAAGCGAATTTTATTTTTCGAATTGTTCAAACTACGAAGGATAATTTTGTCTTAATACTTAATGTTGAGTACGTTCTCCCCTATCCATTTGAATATCAAGTATGGACAGAAAATTGGATGAGCTAGCGACCACAGTTATGATTAGACAACTAACTTTATATATAAGCATATTTCCCTGCTTTGCCTGCATTCATTGGAAACTGCAAGAGAAACTCAAAGTGGGCCGTAAATTTCTTTATTCTATTCTGGGGCACATTAAGTTTATCTATGGTATTTACGGTAGTTGTCTTCTTGTTCAGACTCAGAATCCGAAGCCAAATACGTTGAGTCCTCCGATGACTCTTCAACGAATATCGTCTCTGGGAAGAGCAGGTGATCGAGCAATTCCAGTTGCGTCTGCATGAGGGCCGCAATCGTGTACATCCGCTCAATGCGTTCCTTGTACTTTTCGTGCTTCAGTTTCTCTTCCTTCCTTTCGATGCTATGCAACTGTACAAGATGCTCGTCGTTTTGGGCATGGAACACCATCTTTGGCCTGTAGCCCTTCTGTCTGCTCGCCAATGCGATTTCTATGTTCTGGTGGACTGTGCGATTGCGATGCTTGTAGCCCTTCTTAAAGAAGGGCAGCTCGAAAATGTACCGTAAAATTGGTGCATATTCGGCGCGTAGGAATTGCAGGAAAGTAATCTGTGTGTGGACCGCTCTGGCTTCCATTTTATGCCGCACATTGCAGAAATAATCATTGATCGTGGAGATAAACAGATTCGTCATAATAATGACAATGAAAAAGGCCAGAATAGAGTAGAAAATCAGGCCAAGAAAGAAGCCGCCATGCAGCAGATCGACGTGACTGAAGTGAAGCCTAAAGCCCAAGGCGAAGCACAATGACGAGATAATGCTGCTCTTTAGGCTTGCAAATGTATTCGTAGTGTTGCCGTTAATGATGGTCACGGCCATGCCGTACCCAATTAAAAATATCATAATCAATATGGCCGTGCTGGCCAATGCCTTCCAGGCCGCATAAAACGTGGCTGCTATCAATTGGAATACCCTGGCGAACTGGAGGATGCGCCACAGCCGCAATGTCGTGATGCAAACGAGGAATCCCAAGATCACCTCGAGTGCAATATGCAAACGGGCCGGAACGCGAAAGTCGAGGAACACTAGGCTGCTGGCGTTCTCCATCCTTATCAGCAGTTTGTTCAGTAGAACTTCATGTGTGATCAGCAAACAGACCATTGCGATGTTCAGCAGGATGATCAGCAAATCCAGTGTGTTCCATATGTTGCGAAACTTTTTCGGCTCGACCCAGAGCATGATGATGACCGACTTGCCGAACTTCACAAATACCAATAAATTGAGCAGCACTATTAATATTTTGATCGACGATTTAAAATTCTCAAGGATCATCAGTTTGGCACTGTCAACAGTCGCGGAATACTCCATCGTTCCGTATGCCGTCAGTTCGAGGATCAGCGTGATCACGGTGAAAACTTTTGAGTCCATATTGAAGAGCGTAAAGTCCACGAATATGGCACAGGTCTTCGAGGTTGTTAGCCACTTTTGATGCTCCAAATGACGAACGACTATCATGCTGCTGGTGCTGCTGCGTGCGAGCAGCGTTCCGTAGCCGTAGAGTTCACTGAAATCATGCGCATAGCCATGATGCTTAAAGTTCAAAAAGAATTTCTGCTCGTCGCTGAGCGTGGGGTATATGGGCAGCCAGGGTGCGTAGATTTTCCAATATTTATTCGTGTATGGCATACGCTTATAGGGCAGCTCCCACTTACTCATATAGTCCCTACTTTCATACTTTAGATCATTCCAGCCCATGTGATAGCCTTCTTTGATACGCAGCTGGCGTAATCGAACAGCGCCCAATTTGGTGGTATGATCGCCAAAGATCCACCGTCTGTTTCCAGTTTCTTCGAAGTCTGGATCAAAGGGCGACAGAAGTGACGACTCCAGGAATGTATAGAACTCGCCAAACGAACGCACATTCTCCAGTCCCCAGGTGTGCGATTGATTGCGCACAAACAGAGAGTACATGTGCTTGGTATTGTAGCAGAGCAACTCGTCCCAGGTCACCAGCACCAGGCACATCAGCAGAAAGAAATACCTGCCGTAGAGCCAGAGGTCATTGGTGATCGACTGATAGAGGACATTCAGGGACTCATTACAATGCTTGTCCGTGGCCACCAGCTGGGAACGCAGAATTTTCAATCGCATCTTCAGGTATTGTGTGCGCGTAGGAATCTTAGCAGTCCGATCCACGGAGTAGCTGTCGTGGCGACGTGGCCACCAGGCCTTATCCACGGCCAGCATCAGGAATTTGAATGGATCGCAAATCACGAATAGAAATATCACCACCAGAAACGAATACACCGCAATTACCCCAACTTTCTTCAGATTGTGTTTATATCCCGATAGCAAGGAGATGCAGATTAGGCATGCAATTATAATGACAATGGTGGCAATCAGCAGGACGTTCCTCTTTAGGAACTCCACCACTTTCCACCACATTATTAATTAATATTGCACACTTATCATTAGGAAAATATATATGTATATATTTATATATGTGTGTAAAGTAGTGCTCAAATTTGTGGAATGGAATTACTTGAAGTATATCGAACTGAAGTACGATGTCTATCGAATAAATTTTAATGGAAAACTAAATTCATTTGCCACCAGAAATAGCAGAATGAATGGTAGTAAATTATATGTAGATAATAATATCAAAATAATAATATAAATATTTTTATATCGGAATAATTATTTGAAGATATCTAAGCTGAAATTAATTTTAATATATTTTTAACTCTCAATTTTATCAGTTTATAATTTAAAACTAGATTAAGTTGCCCCCAAAGCTAGCAGAAATCTTGTTTAATTAAAAATATAAAAATTGTAAGTGAATAAAATAAGGAAAAATTCTTTTTCATTTCGCTTCGAATGACATTCCATTGCCAGACTTTCGACTTTACATATATCTATATCGCATTGTTATTACGCCCATTATGCAGCTACCTAATGGGGGTGTGGCAAGTTTTTGGCCACCCACCCAGAAGGCAGCCATTTTTTAGCTGCAGACATATGGCCGGAGCAGCAAATCTACTTAGAGAGCCGAGAGACAAGCTCAGTCAGAAAACTTTGGTGTAGAAAAGTTTTGAGGCTAAGTGCAAGTCTTTGGAAAAACTTTAATTTTTTGTCTTTGGTTTCTGTTTTACAGTAAAGCCTTAGCCTGTCGACTGTCGACTGCGTTTTGCCCACATCTCTTTTTGCGGTCAGCTTACTAACGACTTTTCGATACGGAGCGTAAAAGTTTTGCGCTTGGCCTAGTAGATAAAATTGACGATAGCCGGTCGTTGCTGGAGTGCACCTGGCCTCGCACCTGCCCTGCCTTGCCTTGCACATGCCCTGCAGCAGCTCTCAGCCTAATCTCCGTTAGCTGCGTGAGACTGAAATGGGCTGCATATTAATAAGCTGCACAAATGTTTGCCAGCTGCCAGCTCCTGCTGCAGTTCAGTCTATTAAGCGGTACAATAGACTGATGCCCCACCCCAGCTGACTGACTACGGGGCATGCAACATGCAAAACATGTTTGCCCCATGGCCCACTCCTTGCCCGACCCCTGCCAGCCCAGCCGGAGCGCAACCAGTGCCTTTCTTCGCTCAAACTGTTTGCCGTTTAGTTTCGCATAAAGCGTACACACTGCAAAATGCATAAATCTTTGTTGGCACTCGGCTCGGAGCTCAGACTTTTGGGGCCAGGCACCCAGCTCCTTGTGGTGTCTGCTTTGGCGTCTTGTTTGTACCACGTTTCATTTGTCAAAAAAGGTTTTGTGCAATTTTATTGCCCGGCCAGAGCTTAACGTTGCAGTCAAGTGAGCCCGCAATTGCAGCGTGTTTGATTCAAGTCAAGTGTGAAAGACCGACTCTAACTGGATTCTTTAAATCAAGCGCATTTCCTTATACTATATATGCATATATTCATATTTGTAGTCTTAAGGTTGTGGCAATCCTTAATAATATTTGTACTCTGCCATTAATCATACCAATGAAACACATAAGCATGAAGCTTTCTCAGTCCTCCCTCAAGCTATGAATCCCTGCTGCAAACGTCTTCTCAGCGCACCAAAATCAAATTAAGTAAAATTAAATGCAACAACAAACAGACAGGGATAGCAATGCGAATGCGAATGCGAATGTGAGTGTAAGCCAGGATATGATTCCTTTATTTAATATTTTTTCGCTCTCTTTTTTCCTTTTTTGTTTTTTTGGCAAGCACACAACATATGCGTCCCGTTGACAAATAAAGTTTCCAGATATGTGCATAGAGCAGACAGCCAGAGAGAGAGAGAGAGAGCGGGAGAAAGGGATGGAGTGCGAGAGAGTGGGCACACACTGAGAGACAGATGGGGAACGCACAAGAGTAAACAATGTGGGACTGAAAGGGTCGGTGGGGGTCACATGGCCATGGCAATGCCATGCATGGAACTCCAACAGCAAGCGCCAAGCGCCAGGCTCCAAGCATGGAGCGCACTGCTAATGTACACAGACAACAACTCCCCAATGAAATAGTTTATGGTAAACCGCAATGCGAAAAATGTCACCTCTTGGCAAAAATGAGCAAAGCCAAAGGGCGGGCGAGATTCAAAGATACAAAGCAAAACATAGAGATAGCAAAGGCCGATAGAAAGAGAGGGGGGAGAGGGGGGGAGGGAAACGTAGAAGTTGTGGTTCAGCTGGTAAAATAAGTGCGGAAGTTGTTTGCGGAGCTGGCAAAAGGCAAACGGAAGCGGCCTATTGGGCAATGGCGGCGCCACAAGCGGAAATGAGCCAACTTGGCTGCCATGCCACATGAGGCGCTGACTTTGGCGCTAACTCAAACACCCGACAGCTGACAATTCCTCGACTCGATCTTTAATGATAAGTAAAAACAGTTTGGCCTTAAACTAAACGGTTGGACTTAACTAGCTTGAAGCTCCCTGAGTTATAGCAGCACTCGTTCGATTCCAAAAAGGAAACTGGCCTTGGCATCTACGGACCGCATTCTATGGGCCACGCAGTGGCGGCTCGGTGAACTGCTCGTTCTGAGCATCGCAGCGGTTGGCATCCGCCTCGGTAGGCACCACATCTGCGGCCAGTTCGAGCAGCTTGTCCAATGGACACTGGAACTCACAGCCGGGCACGGTTAGCTTCTGTGCGGGCGCCTTGGGATTATTACGGAAATAAATCTCCACCCAGTAATCACCGGTCTCTTTGTTCTTGTGCAGCTCAAACAGTGCCATCACCGAGTAGCGCGGCAGCTGACGCTCCCAGATCTTCAAGCCAGACAGCACATTAACCACAGTCGAGTCGTGGCCCGTATAAATAAACAGCTTGCGTTTCTCCGGCTTCAGGGTGCCGTTGCGCTTCTGCTGCATCTCGTCGAACATCTTCTTGAGGAATGGGCCCGCCTTGATCTTCTGCATCTCGGGCGTATATACATTGTACACATAACTCTGCTCAGTTAGGAACTGCATTTTCTCCGGAAAATATTGCTTCGTCCATTCTGGCAAATCCAGGCCCCATTCCTGTTCTGCCAGCAGCGTCAGATACAGCGACTGCACATCCTCTGGCTCCTTGAAGCTGAGACCGGTGTGCGCTGCCAGCTCCTTAAACATGTCCAAATACGGCTCGATTTCCTTTTTCACCTCAGGCAGCTCGTACACCTCGTGCAGAGCCTCGAAGTAGCGCGGGCAAGGCGTGCGCACAAGCAGCAGCTGGTAATTGATAGAGGACAGAGTTGGTAATTGAATGGATTTAGCATTGTAAAGGGATTGGAGAAGAGGCAGCTAGAACTGAATATACAATATATAATAAATAAATAAATAATAAATCAAATTACTTTGCTTTGAGTATTTGGATACCCAAAGAGATATTTGATGTAGGCAATAAATTGTTTTATAAAAGCCTTTCAGCGGAGTGAATTGAGTAAAGAAGTCTGCGCAATAATGTTTATTGCAATTAATAGATATTTTTATCATTAAATTTATTTAGCCTTTTTAAGAAATAAACGGACGGACAGTTAAGTAAGTGAAAAGGTAATTGGCTTGGGCAATAAAATGTTTTCAAAATAAGACTTTAATATGGAAAGGAGACTCATGCCACAGGCTCCTATTTTTGTGTGTTAAATAAATTATAACAAAATATATAAATATTTATATTAATTTTGTTGAATTTAAATAAGACTCCTCAACAAATTGCAAGCCTCAACTGCAATCAAGGCAATAAAATAAAATAGGACTTTCATATGGAACGGAGACTCATGCCATAGACTCCTCTTTTTGCCTCCTAAATAAACTTAAAAAAATATATAAATATTTAATATACAAACTAAAATAAATAAAATAAAAACTAAAATAAAATTCCTCAACAAATTGTAAGCCTCAACTGCAATCAACTCTACATTGGCAATATAAATGTTTCACATTTCTCAATTAAATTAGTTTCTAGGCCATTTTAGACAAAAAACAAGAAAAGTATAAGAAAACGCTTATATATAGCAATATTACCTAGATCAAGCCTTAGTTTTGTTACGCTGATAACTCGGTCATAAATCAATATCAATTGATCAATTGATTGCATCATTATTGATAGGTTGACATACCGTATCCTCATTTAGCTCCTGCGAGAACACCGGAATGGGCTGCCAATTGTACTTGCTGTTCCACTCCATGGCCGTACCCTTAGGTGGGAAGAAGCTGGCCAGCACCGTCTGCATGGTCATGTGTGTGCGTGGCACGCCCGTCGCCTGTGCGTGCACCAACTGAAGATGTTCAGAGAAGGAGGAGCAGAGCGAAAGAGAGGAAGAGAGGGGAAACGAGAGAATCGTGGAGGAACGTTAAAAAGAAATTGAGTGATGAGGCGAGCGCGCGCTTGAGCTTTGCAATTTGTAAACGTCCGCACTATCAGACACCCGTTTCACCCGTTTCCAGTTGCAGCTGGGGGATGGGGCACATGGGCGGGCGTCTGGTGGTTCGTTAACGTTGGGTTACTCACATCGGGACTGTAGTAGGGTGCCAGGAATTTGCCATAACGCTTACGCAGCCAGCTTCCAATGCTGAACAGCTCGCGTTTGCCACTCTGAGCGTTGATTTATTACATGGCATGGGCGGATGGCACGTGAGACAACAGCCGGCGAATCCACAAAGAGAAACATATACGCAGCAGCAGAGAGACAGAGGCAGAGACATGTGGAGAAGGAAAGAGAGAGACGTACATGTAGCAATGTTATAAAATAATAAATGCCTTGCATTTTTGCAATTGCATAAACATATGCATGTGTATATGTTAATGCAACACAGATGCCGCCGCCGCCCCCCACACACGCCCCCTCAGCCTCGACAAACATTTGCATTTCAATTTATTTAAATGCTTTGCTGCGTGGTTTTCGGGCTGAACGGAAAAGCTGGGTAGATAGAGGTTCTCTTTTCACAACATTTTCAGTTTTTTTCTTTTTTTTTTTTTGTTTTTTCATTTCTTTTTGTTTTTAGTTTTCCTCTACATACGTATATATTTTTTGGGCAAAAGTTCTACTGCACAACTTGTGCCCGACTCACATTTGTTACTTGTCCCCAGCCAAATGGATAGTAGGTTTCATTTACATGGGGATCCAGGGGGTATGTGTCCGCCGGTGTGCGTGGCCCATGTCGGAAGACCTGCAAATGCGTACAAATGTATGCAGTGTTAGTTACAAGTTCTTAACTTTTATTTCCATGCGCTGCTTTAATTAGCCCGAGGCCTAAACGGAAATGGCATTAGATGAAAAGCGGACTTTAATTGAAGCTGAGTAATATTTCAAATAATCGTATATGCATAAATAATGAATATGAATTATTTGTCTGATAATTTTAAATTTTGATTATCTATTATTCATTTTTTATTTAGCAATAATAGTAGCAATAATACTGAGCTGTCATCTACATTTCATTTCGCCGATTACACTTGTGTATAGCCGCTATTTATAGCCAGTGTCATTGTAGCATGGCTTAGCTTCTTCAGCAACAATTGCGAAGAGAAATTACAAGCGCTCACGCGACTCTGATAAGAAACGACGGCAAGTACAGAGCTCGCCTGACTTGTAAGGAGAGAAAGAGAGAGAGAGAGAGAGAGAGAGAGAGACTTTATGCCCCAACCCACACCAAGTTGGCCATGCACGTTTGAGCTGACATAAGCATTACAGCGATGCGGAAGTATTGGTGCTTCGGCTTGAGTAACGCGTGTCCGGTTTACTGATAAGCCTGAAGGTCGGCAGCCTCGGACCTGACTCTGACTCTGAGTCTGCTAATCTCTATATCAGTTAATTAGGTTTTCAGATCATCAATACTAAAGCTCGGCGATGTTTTCAATTATTGTTTATATAACAAAAAAGTGCGTCGCAGCTTCGCTTGCTGCCATAAACAAAAAAAGGTTGGTAAACTGGTTTTATTTTTAGTTCGTTTGCTATTTGGTCAGGCGAAACGAGTAGCTAAAACATTATAATTAGCCATGTAGCTGGTTTGAAATTTTAAATTTATTTGGCTTTTTTTTTATTTATTTATTTATTTTTTTTTTTTTTTGGTTTGTTGTTTTTTTTTCAGCATGGATGATGCTCACTCAGAGCTGATTTATTAACCTGTTTGGAGAGCTCAAGTGAAATTTAACTCAATTTACTGTCGTTTGTAATGCGAGTAAGTTAAAAAGTACTAATAGCCATTGAATACTGTGGAAAAATGCCAGAAATGTGAAATGTAACAGAGCTGAAACAACTTTTAGCACATGATGCATTAATGATGTAATTGGAGAAGCTGTGAACCCCTTAAGTAGTGCTTAAAGGCGGGCGAGATTGTTCGGATGATTCACTTAAAAATACAATATTTTGTATGTGACGATTTTGTTGTAATTGTAACTAAACATATTTTAATGAATGTTTTTTTTTTTTAATACAAACATTTTTTTTTTTTTTTTTTTTGCAGACAAGTTTTTTTCTTTTTTACACGTATTTTTAAATTAAATTTTTTACGCATTTGAAAATATAAAATATATTTTTAGGTTACTTTTATATTTTAATATTATTTTTGAAATATATATTTTATAATTAATATTTATATATTGGAAAATATATTTTTAAAATTGGTCAGATAACAAAAATATATAGATAAATATTTATTTTTGTCAATCTATATATATATATATTTTTTACGCTAACTTAATTAGCAATTTTTTTTATATATTTCATATAAGTAACAATATTATTATATATATTTTGCACTATATATATTATTTTACTCTGACAAAAAAAAGAAAAAAGGAAAAAAAAAACGAGCTGGTCTCATCGCTAATATTAAATTCAACAACAAATGAATGTATATATTTATATGTACATATATAATTTATACATGCCATATATACACATATATATTCACTGTCAAAGTCATAATAGCGCTTTTTACGCGACTTCACGGTTGGCTGCTTATTAGTTCATGATAGAATTTACGATTTTAATCACTAGCAACGATTCTATTAGCCAATGCACAACATTGATTGAAATGTTCTATTAATAAATCACTTGCACAATCCAATTATAGATCAATTAAAACAGCTAATACAGCACGAGTCACTGTGATTCGTTTTGTGTTAAGGTAGACACTTTTAGTTTATGGTATCATAGTTAACTAAACACATATATTATCGGCGTATTGCCTTTCGGAATTTTAGCTAACTCAACACATCCAATATGGGCGGTCTACCTTTTGTTACGCCTTTACTTTCCATTCTGATGTTTTTTTTTTACGTTTATTGTCTGTTCGTGCTTGGCTCTTATCGCACAACATTCGTCTATTACCTCCGCTCGACGCGTACTAAATTTTGTATTCCATGCAGTAATTAAACGCAACCCTACACTGTGCTTCAGAAACGGGTCAGCTGGACTAAAAACTGCCAGCTGTGTATATTTATCAGCAAAAATATTTTTGTTTTTGTATTGTTTCTCTAAATGTCGTTCACTCTCAGTGTCAATGCGCTGAAAATGAATTTCTGTATTATCAGCTGATTTCTCTTGGCCAAACGTGATGATAATAATAACCGTAGCAGTGACTAACACCTGAGCTGGGCATTCTTAATTTGTTCGATATGGTCTGGTATATCAGAAGTAAAGTATAGAAAATTCGTGTGATCTTTACTTGAAGGGATTTTTGTAGTTTTTTGCAGTTTTCTTTAATTGAGTTAAAGATAAAATGTTTTTAGACTTTAATTTGTTTCTTTTAATATACATTTCTCCAAGCCAATTATAGAACTTTTTTAAGTACAGTTCCTCGATTTTCAAGTTCCTATAATAGTTTAGGTCTAAGATACAATAATTTCCATTTTTTTTTTTTTTTTTTTTTTTTTTTATTATTTAAACATCTGTCTATATCCTAAAAGACTGTCAAATTTAATACATATAGATCAATAGATCTTCCACATGGTTTGCCTTATTGAAGCTCAGTTTAATTCATATAACAAATATAGCAAGCTTTAATCCGCTTAAAAGCTCCCATGAAACTCTAATCGTTTAATCAGTTACAAAAGCATATAGCTTGACAGCTTTGCACTCATTAGCTCGTGCCCTGTTTGACAGTGTAATAAGTGCAGCTGTGTGCAGTTGCCACAGCTGTTTCATAGACTCGTGTTTTGTCTCTTGTTTGATGTCGATTTGCGATTGACGCACGGACTTACCACATGCAACAGCTCAAGCGTAGACTCGTCGGTGCCGGGATCAGTGATCTTGCCGGAGATGAGTGTGGAGTGTGTAAAACACAAGATCAGCAGAGCGAATGCAACTAAGGCGCCCGTCATCGCGAGACAATGCTGTCGAGTAAAATGCGAACGCGGCATTTTGGCGGAGACGCTTTATATGGCTCTAGTCGATGCTCGAACTTGGAGGGGGTTCTCCGTTCTCCGTTCTCCGCGTTTATTGCAAGTATATGAGTGTATGTATATTAGCTTGGCGCCAATAGCGGAGCCCCAAAACGTAGACGCGATCTGTACGGCCACAGGCACAAAAATCAGAAGAAGCACAAACAACTCGATTCTTTTTTCGTTTTTGCGGGCATTGTCGTTTTTTAGGTTTTTGTTATTTCAGTCGGTATTTTTAATTATGCTGGTTATAAAACAAAAAACCAAAACATAAAACGTGTTATTGTTAATTTGCAAAGTCGTTATGGAACGGGTTTCGAGAGACCGCCCCTTTCATCAGTATTCAAATAAGTCTACTTCGGCGAGGCACTATTTGTCTTACTCCTGCTCTTATCATCAATATAAACAGAATACTATTTGTTGTTTCTCGAGAATTTGTGGCTCGACGAGTCTTCAAAAACTGAACTGAACTGATAAACTGATAAGCGTCTGCAGGCGGATAATATCGGCTAGCTCAGCTGTTCAGCGGAGCACTTATGCCGTACTGTCTCTCATAGTAGATGGCAGCGGCCAGTCGAGCAGCAGAACATATGTCTTTTATCTTTTCATTATCGCAAAATGCTTTCGTCACCGTCGTCGACTATTATTACTTTTATTTGTGTTCTCGAGTGTGTCTTTTGTGTGTGTTGCGTGGCTCGTAACTGATCGTACATTGAGCAGTCGCCACAACAATACCTCAACATTTGAGGCGTTTTAAAACGCGATCGCGATTTACATATAAAATACCCCCCCACACACACACAAACACACACATTCACACTCGACACAGCTGCCTAATTTTGTATGAAGCCCCGAAAATTCGTCACCATCTCGGAGCTGTAATAAATCGCTGTTCATTTTTCGGCTCTTGCTTTGTTTTGTTTTTTATCGAACATATGTTAATTATTTAATGTTATGCATGTTGTTGTTGCGATCGTTTATTGTTATGTTAATTACGTCTCAATTTGCCATACATAAATTTACATCCCACGGAAGCTCTTTGCTGTGCGTCCTTTTCTCTATCAAATATACTTATATATAAAAAACCTTTAGCACAAAATGTTCGATTGTCAACTGTTTGCGCGAAGATCAACTACAGCTTGCTTTATAAGAAAGTTGTAAAACAAACAACAAAATTGTAATGCACGTGTGCTGCATTTGAAGGCGGGGCAGCTCAAAAAATATGTGAAAATAACAAAACTTGAGAAAATTAAGTCAGTGAAGTTAAATATCTCTTCTCTCTGAAAGCAAAATAAAAACTAAAATAGCAAAAAAAAAAAAAAATAATAATAATAATAATAATAATAAAAATAATAAAATAATAATAAATAGAATAAATGAAAAATTTTAAAATGAATAAACAAATAAACAAAATTGTAATAAATAGATTTAAAAATAAAATACCTAAATAAATTTTTTTTAAATATTTAATATAAAGAATATAATTTTTAAAATTATATTTCTCATTTAGCTTGGTACTGTAAAAATTGATATTGATCAGAATTAATATTTTAATATTTATTTATACTATTTTAACTATGAAAATAGATAATTTATATGTTTACCTAAAAGTAGTTAGATAATTTGGTATATTAAAGATAATATTAAAGTACTAAGGTCACGTGTTTCCACAAGCATTTTAATTAGTTAAGCTTTCAGCTTTTAGAGTCTTAACTTATCAGAGAAACCACATCATACATATAAGCATAGGTTTACAACGCTTGGAGCTACCTTCTTCCAGCTGGAGTGGGGCACGCGCACCCAGTTCCCGATTGACCCAGACTGTTCGTGTTGGCGTGCAAATCAATCAAACAGCAAATCAGTCGAATAGACCTTAATATATATTATTATGTATATATATATATATATATATATATATATATATATATATATATATATATATATATATATATATATATATATATATATATATATATATATATTTCTGTATATATATAGACTTTAGTTAATACTGTCAGATTAAGTGGAGGGCCGCTCATTTGTGATATGTGATGCGTGTGCCGTCGCTGGTGCCCTTGGCCAGGCACAGCTGCTCGTACGGCGCATCGGGCAGCACAGGCTCTGAGAGCCTCAGCAGCTTCTCAACGGGACACTGCTTCTCACAGCCGGGCACCTGCAGCAGCTGTGGCGGCTTGCTGGGATCGTTTTGCAGATAGATCTCGACGAAGTATGCGCCGCTATCTGTGCGCCGATGAAGCTCGATGGCAATCAGTGCCGAGAAGCGAGGCATTCTATCACCCCACACATTCAGAGCGCTGAGCACATTCGATATGGTCCAGTCGTGTGCACAGGATATGAAGAGCTTTCTGCTTGCTGGCTGCAGCTTGCTATCAATCTTGGCCTGCATGTGCTTGTAGACGTCCTCCAGGTAGTAGCCACCCTTGAGCTTGCACAGCTCCGGCGTGTAGGCATCATATTTATACGCTTTGGCTGCCAACGGCCGCATCTTGTCCGGGAAGTAATCCTTGGTCCACTCGGGCAGCTTCAGGCCGTAGGCCTGCTCGGTTTGCAGTGAGATGAAGACATTGGTCACGTCATGAGCATAGGTCATATTCAGGCCCGTCAGGTCGCTCAGCTCCTGCAGCAGCTCGGCGTTCTTCTCGTGCAAGGCGAGCACCTCTGGCGTGTGCATCACCTCCCAGACGGCCTCCTCGTACCGTGGGCAGGGCACCTTCTGGCGCAGGATCTGCACGTAGACTTATATTGTGGTAGACTATAATGGGCCTGCTGGCATGGCTGGCATGGATGGCAGGCTTACCTTATCGGTGGCCTCCGGCTGCGTGTAAATGGGTATGGGCTGCCAGTTGAGCATCATATTCCACTCCAGGGGCGTATTCTCTGGCGGGAACATGCCAGCCAGCACCATCTGCAGGGACATAATGGTGCGTGACGACTGCGTTGCCTGAGCGTGCAGCAGCTGCAATAAATAAATCAATTAATCATGCATTAGACTAAGATCGAATCCAACAACTCACATCTGGCTTATAGTAGGGCATCAGCAAGTTTTTATAGCGTTTGCGCATTTGTTTTCCAATTTTGTAGAGCTCCACTTTGGCCTCCTGTTGAATGGGAATACAAACTTAATATATTTTTGTTTCATATAAATTATTTCACTTGCATTCGTCAGCTGACCCCAGCCGTAGGGCTCATAAGTCTCGTTAATATGCGGGTCCTTGGGGTATGTGTTGACGGGTGTGCGTGGGCCATGTCGAAGCAGCTGTGAATACGAAGCAAACAATATAAATACAATAATAAATAAATAAATACAAATTAATATTAAATACAAGAATTAAATATAAAATAAAAAAATAAATACCCCGTAAATATATTTAAGTATCATATTGGTTATCTGCATTAATTATTAGAAGATGAAATCATAATTAACTTCTATTAGGCTAACACTAACTAACACTAACACAACATTAAACAAAATTTAGTACATATATTTTTAACACATTGCTACAGGGTATATTTAAAACTCATCAAGTCTTTAATTGTTTTTGGTTTTTTTTTTTTTTTGTTTGAGTAGCTCATTAACTATAATTTTTTATGTAGTTGCTTGTTGCATTCCAATTAGGAATACATTAAAGTAATTAGTTTTGCACAAACATTTTGTAATTTGCCTAACAAACCGGTTGGATGGCTTGAAATCATGTTAACACCACTTGGCATTAAGTATACGCCATGTGGCCTAAACTGGTTCAAGTTGCATAAGGCACAGTACATTAATATTAGTATAAATCAAGTTCTAGCTATGCTAACGATATATATATATATTTAAGTACGATTCCATCCCAATTAAAAATTTTCTATTTAATTTACGCCTTGTGCCCCAAGTTGCAGAGCGTCTAACGAATTTAATTGAATATAAATCAGGCTCTAACAATGGATTCTAAATGAATTCGAAACTAATTTATGCATTTGCTTAAATATATAATTAAATATATGCATATTTCAATAAGCGCATTTCCATTAAGTATACGCCCTGTGGCCCAAACGAGCAGAAATTAATTATTATGATAAATGAAATTCTGACAATAAATACTCACTCAATACTCTATCAATTCACATGCGAGCTTCGAAATATATTTGATTCTATCTAAATTTCAATGAAAGCTGAGCTCGTTTAACCTGCACACACATTTTCACTGATAACAAAGACGAGTGCTTAAATTAGGGCCTCTTTATAGTATCATTATAGAGATTAAGCAGTTCACAAAAGTGGAAGCACACATTTCATAATTTTATGGTGTACAGCCTAGATGCTGTATATAAATTAGTTTGGGTACTTTACGTACATAAATATACATAGACGTATATTTGTATATATTTTTAATATATCGCCCATGCAGAGTGAAAGCAATTACAAGAGTTTAGAATTATTTACCAAATGCACAAGCTCCAGCGTTGAGTTTGATTTGCCCACTCCTTGTTTATGCTCATCCTGTGGCTCCTTGATTGGCACGATGGCTGCTCGCACAAGCAACAAACAAAGCCACAGACTAACCGAATACTTGAGCCACATTCGAATTAATTTGATTCGCCTTACAAATATATATATGTATATATATATAAATAAACGAGTATATGTACGGCGTTTTATTTGATGTGCAAACTTCCAGCGACGTCGAGACTCGCTCGTCTAGTGACTGCACTAAGAGCAGCCGAGCGGCTTTTAAGTCGCGATTATGTAGAACGAAAATCGAGAGAATCGAGAATATGTTTGCCCAGATAGCGAAGAGCGCGAGAGAAGACGTTGCACGATACGCAAGCAGTTGCTGCACTATAAGAATAAAAAAATAAAAAAAAAAACTTTTAATAACACACAAAATTAAATATAATCAAGGCGAAAGTGCTCCGCACTAAAATATAATTTACTCACACACAAACAAATTCAAAAGAGCAGAAAAAAGAAAAAACAATTCTGGTAAACAATTATTTGATTTGTTTTTTAGGTTAAATAGTGTATTTCAATTTGGTTTTATTTGTTTTATTTGTATTTATTTGCTGCTGATTCTGTGACCAGCTGTCATCACCTAATACTGTATACTGGGCACATTACGATGCGGTTTCATCAAATTTATTACTGATCGATTTTGCGCGGCGGCGGTTCCACGAAATCAGCGTTACGGGCGCGGCAGCGCTGCTCCATGGGCTCGTTGGGCAGCACCGATTCGCTCAGCTCGATGAGGCGGTTCAGTGGGCACTGCAGCGCGCAGTCGGCTAGCTTCAGCTGCTCCAGGCAGCCGAATTCATCGTTGCGCAAAAATATCTGCAGAGATGAAAGGAAATAATATATGAACACCCAATGCAAAACCTGAGGCATGTAGCGCACTACCTCCACATAGTATTCCCCTGTCTTGACGTGTCGATGCGTCTCAAAGATGGCCATCACGGCGAAGCGCGGCATTTGACGCTTCCAGAGACCCAGCGCGGAGAGTATATTGCCGACGGTCCAGTCGTGGCCCGTGTAGATGAACATGCCGCGGTCCTTGGGCTTCAGTGTGCCCGCCTGCTTGGCCAGCATCTCGTCATACATCTTACGCAGGAAGGGGCCGCCCTTGATCTTCTGCATCTCGGGCGTGTACGCATTGTAGATGTAGCTCTGCTCGGCCAGGAACTGCATGCGCTCTGGAAAGTAGTCCTTGGCCCAGTCGGGCAGCTTGTAGCCAAACTCCTGCTCGGCTAGCAGAGTTATATACAAGGAGTTCACATCCTCCGCATTGCGAATTTCCATGCCCGTCAGATTCCCCAGCTCTCGCAACATGTCTGCATAGGGCGCCTGCTCAGCAATCACCTCGGGCAGCTGAAAGACCTCGTTGCGTGCCTCGAAGTAACGTGGACAGGGCGTGCGCACCAGCAGCAACTGTTGAAGATCTTGCGATTAGTGATTTGTGAGCTATATATATTTCTCTCTGCCTACCGAGTCCTGATCCAGCGGCTCTGAGAATATGGGTATGGGCTGCCAGTTGAGCTGCTTGTTCCACTCCATGGGCGTGCCGCGCGGCTCAAACATGCTGGCCAGCGTCGTCTGGAGCGACATCATGGCACGCGGCGAGGCTGTTGACTGCGCGTGCAGGCGCTGTATGGTATATAGATATATATTAGTCAGCATGGCTTGGAGTCACATTAAAACTTACGTCTGGTCTGTAAAAGGGACCCATAAAGTCGCCATAGCGTCGATGCAGCCAGCGGCCCATGTCGAAGAGCTCTTTCTTGCCCCGCTGCAAAATCAAATGTAAACAAATATTTATTATAGATTTGAATTTATGCTTTGGAGAGTATAGTAACAATTGTTAATTATTCGAAATACTTTTGGGATTTCTTTATTTATGAAACTTTTAATTGGGAAGATCATAAATTTATGAAAATAAAATATATAAAATTTAAATGAATTGGGAAATTATAAAAATGTAGATAAGTATTTATAAAATATTATATCAATTTTAAGAGCCGAAGTTGTGTAAATTGTTCAAGCACTTCCGGCAATATTTTACAAAATATTTGTTATAAAATATTCTTTTTTAACTTGACACAATTGACAAAAAGTATAGATAAACTACCATACATACCACTATTTGCGACTATATAAAATTATATAAGCCCCAATTTACAACAACTCACATTGGTCACATGCCCCCAGCCGGTGGGCTTAAAGCTGTCCTTGATGTAAGGATCGTTGGGAAAGGTGTCAACAGGTGTGCGTATGCCGTGTCTGAACACAATATGCACCAACTCCAGCGTCGACTCTGTTGTGTTTGGCCGCGATTTGAGGCACTTGTGCAATCTGTTGGGTCGCACCCAGGGCGGCAGCTTGGCCTCCGTCTGGCTGTTGAACACGACAATGGCAACGATCGCCAGGACAACGCCAGCAGCCAAGGCACCCATTGTGAGTATTTGCTTACGCGTGCAGCGACCGAATATCATCTTGATGGAGTTGGCTCTTTTATACCCTCCCTCACACACTCACAGAGGTGGAAGTAACGAAGACGACGACCCACAAGTCGTAAATATCAATGCAATGTGATATTTCAGATCAGCTGGACTCGGATCGTAACTCCAAATGCATTCGAAATGGAGCTGTCAACGGATTGGACAGTGAGTGCGTTTGCGATTGCGTTTGGCGCGTGCAGTTGCTAGCGCAGCTGGCTCTCAAATAAAACCTAGACAAGTGGATGTGGAGAACTTAAACACTAGATAAATCAACGGCCGTGCGCTTGGGATTGTGTATTGTCTGAGCGCGAAAGAGAGAGAGAGAGAGAGAGAGAGAGAGGGAGATTGAGACATTGACGTGCGCCCACTGACTAACCCGACTAACTGTAACTGTAACTGAGCAACCGGAGCCGATTTTCCATTGAAATATCGGACATATCGGACAAAGCTGAACCAATTAATTGGTTACTTTAGCTTCGGCTAACCATGCAATTACCTTAGTTGCAGGTCTGTGCATCGGAAAACTCAATTCCACGTCTATTTTTAGACACGTGTTACATATCCAGTTTTCTTTGGCATTTCTCCAATTGACAGAGATCTTTAATTGTTGTTTTTGCACACACACAGACACTCCAATCAAAATATGTATCTCAAACGATATGATTTGTACTCAAGCTGCAGCAGCTCCAAGTGGTTCGATTGTGTGTTTGCTCATGAGAAGATTTTCGTTAGCAACTTCATGTGAATTTGTTTATAATGAGCCGGCGAAACAATCGGGCATATTCAATCTGCTGGCTGCCGACTGGCGACTGCTGGCTGGAAAATTGATTACTTGCCAATTATTTTTGTTGTTGATTAACATGAATTATGATGGGATAAAAATGGCTGGGGATCAACTGAGTTGCAGGTAGCAAGTGGTTTATATTGTTCAGTTAGGAAATTGGAATAGATATGCTAATCAAAATTGCTATTCATATGATTTGTTTAGTTATTGTTTGCATTGCAATTGTTGTTCTATATACTTTTGCTAAACAAAGGCATGCATCACGTTTGCTAAACACGAGCCAAGACCTTGCGCTTTGTTACTCTCAAAATTATCAGAGCAAAAATTTGGTATAATTGCTTTGCCAAAAATACAATAATTACATTTGCTAGAACTCGATCTTGGGATACTCTTACTAGTTTCTTTCGTACTTTTAACTTGTGCAGCTGCAAAAGAATACTTTTATTTAATATATTTATTTAGATATCAGAGATTTATAATATATTCGTAGCTATACGCAATCTATAAAACAAAATTCAGTTATTTTTTGTATGTAAATTAAATTTTAAAGAAGTTTTCGGCTTTTGCAGAGTATAAAACCACCGTAATAAAATCCCTACAAAAACAAATGACTATATTTTCGCAACAATTTTTATAGTTTGCCACAATTCTGTCGTACTCTATTGACACTGAGCTGTTGTCATAATTATCTGGGTATGCATTGTTTGAACATGTTCTTAGTTTTTTTTTATTTACTTTGATTTTATTTTTTGTATTTTGTTGCCGCTATAATAAGTATATAGACAAGCAAGCTAAAGTATAATATAAGAGCTAACGGTATATATATATATATATGTACACAGATAAGCATCTATTAGACATACGCTGTCATATAGTATCTTGTTTTCGTTGCAGACTAATCCAGTTAGTTGGTTGCTCGGCAACAGCTCAGTTCAGAGACTGTTCTCGATGGCTGGCATTGCCTTTTAGAGGTTAATTAATAGACACCGCTAGCATTCGTCCACCTTCAATGCCTTTATAGAACTTCCGAAATATGCAATTAGCCGCTGAAAGAGAAAAAAGTGTGCTGAATAACTTGAATTGGTGACAGCGCAAATCATGAGGCTGTCAGACGACTTGAACTCACGTCGTATGTGTAGTAAATTTTTTTTAGTTCGCATTTAACTGTAATTCGTTTCATAATTGCCAGCATACCTGCATATACATTGTTTATAGCGACAGCAGACAGCAGAGAGAATAGCTCGGATCACATCAGATCGAATGGGATTTGATTTACTAGATCTATGTATCAACGCAATTGACATTTGAATTGCATCAGCTGCCAAGCGATTAGAACTTAATAAATAGCGAAATTTTAAATGGCCTTGCAGCGGAACGGAAGATCTTTGAAACAACAATCGTAGATGAATAAATAATTTAATTGCCTTTATTTGAGCAGTGATTTTTGTCAATTGAGAGTTGACATTTTTAATTGAGATATGTTCACAACGTAAACGTAGTTATCTCCGATGAACATCATTAAAACTTTCGCTTTCAATTAACTCTGTGCTAAATTAAATATATTTGTCTGCTCTTGTGCATATATAATAAAAATGACAAGCTGCAGCTGCAGCAAGTCGTGTGGAAACTAAACAATTATTATATATATACATATATTCCATATGTATATTTCACAAATTTCGAGCCAAATTAGAATTTTAATTCCCTCGACCTCCTGTACTACACATTCTCTATTGATAACGAAAGCACTTAGCTTTGTTGCTGATTATTTTGCATTTTAAATATATTAATTTAGACTTTTTTATAGAAATAATATATTTTATTAATTAAGTAAGTAATTAAATAACTGTTTATTTTTATTATTTTTTATTTCTTTTTTTTTATTTATTTAATTTATTTTTAATTCTTTTCTTATTATTTAAATTTTAAAGCAGTTTTGGGTATTAAATTTTAAATTAATTTCTCCTTTAATTTATTTAAGAAATTTATAGCTTTTTATTTTAATCAAAAATTTAATTTAAAAAAAAAAATACTTTTTAAAGTATTTATTATGAACATTTTGAAAATAATTAAATTCGCATAATTGACTTTATAAACAAAAAAAATAAATAAAAATAGAAGTAATTTTCTTTAAATTGAATCAAATTATTTATAGTATCTAATTCCATTCTTTAAACACGCAACATCACTATCATTTCAAGCAACTAATAAATAAATAAAGATATTTTCATGCAGCAGAAAACTCCGATTTTTATCTGTTCTTTCGCCTTGCGCTCGACAAAAATTCTAATGGTCGATAGTTACACCAATTGAACTTTAATCGCTGTGACTTTTGTCGTTGCTTTATCGTTCAGGCGACACACAGCAGTCAAAAGCGACATCCCTTCCGCCCTTTAATGATCCCCTTGCCAAAGAGAATACAAAAAAAAAAAAAAAACGATTTTGGGGCGGTCGAAATCCCAATATGCTGGCTTGAATTGCGCTTTGTCTCATTGAATAGCCGCTGCCACGCCCACTTTATAGCATAGCCTTTCGTGTGCATGGGCGTTTAACTACGCGCATTCGAATTTTTATGCGCGTCTGTTAGAATTTTCAGCTATTTCAGCGAAAAGGCACGAGAAACAAAAAACAAAAAGCAAAAAAAAATCGAGAAAAAAAATGAAACACAGGAACTGGCGAAAAATGTTGTCGTACAAATCTTTGAAATGGCTCCGCTGAGAACTATTTCAATGCGTCGAATCAATAAATTGTGCCAGGCAATCGCATCGCTTTGTCTGACAATTTGGCTGCCATGTTTTTTGGCGCTTCTCCCGCAAACGAGCCATAGAGCCATTGCCTCAGTCAATAGTTTGTCTGCTCTAATCGTAATTGCATGGCTGATAAATATTAATGTAATGCGCGAAGATCCTGCTCCCGATGCCATTTCCTGGCTACACTTGCCCAAACGTTTGTCTGAATACCCTGGCCATACCGAGCCTTGGTGATGGCAGGATTCAGAGAGAATGTTTATCTATATAATAAATTTTTTAATATATCAGAATGAATGAATATGGACTTATAATTGATTAAATGAAGTGATAAGAAAATCAATCCAATTTGAATTTCTTTTCAGTTATTTCTGTACAATATTATTTGAATATTTATTTATTAGTATTTCTTTTTGTTATTTATTTTTTTTTTTATTTACTTCTTATCTTTTTATTATTTATTTAATAACTGACATTTTTATATAATACTTACAAACTATTTTAGAAGAATTCTTTTTCTTCTTATATTTTTATATTATCCCAAGCTTTCAACCACTATTAAAACAATCTAGATATCATATCCCTTTTAGCTCTATTATTTACTTCCATACGGACCCATATATATATCATTTTTATAAAGCATATTTATAGAGGGCATCTGTCAGTCCGTCACAACATTGCGATGATTTTCAACTCGTTCTAATGTGCATTTTATGGGAACTTAGCACGTGGGCAGCCTACATACTTAACGCGCTCGATAGAATTTCGAATGAGTGCTTACGAGCATGTTTGTTGAAAATATTTCCATTTATTTGTTTTTTGTTTTTATTTATTATTTTTATTTTTTGTTATTCACAATGGGTGCGAACTGCGCAGTCCTCGCGATTAAAGTGAAAGTCATTTGCAAATTGTTAACATTGATAAGAAGGCCAAAGAGTCAAACACGCGCTTTGCATGAAAGAGAGAGAGAGAGAGAGTTATATATACCCAACTGGGATTATCTCAAATTGAATCTCTCGTTTTTCTTTTATGCAAAACACAAGAATCGAATCTCGAACGATTTTTAATTAGATATTAATTAGCTGTTTTAACTTTTTGGGAGCTGTTTAACCGCGCTGATATCATGTGCTTTACAGCAAATTACAACCAAATTATACACATAATTACGCTTTAATGTGCGCCATAGCCATGCCCCCAGCTTTAACGCCCACAGTAACGCATCAATGCAAAGTAAAATTGTGTGTAAAAAATGTGATAATTAACTTAAGTCCTCTGGGAATTGGTGAACGGGTTGTTGTTGTTGTTGATGCTCGTGCTGTTGTTGTTATTGTTGTTGTTGTTGTCAGTAGCTCTTTTCTGCTTAAATGCCTCACACACACACACATACACTCACGTGTTCAGTGAGGTGGGGCTGTCCTTTTATGTTCTTGCATAAATACAAACACAGACACACACACACATTCACAATGTGAGTTAATTATGTAAAATTCCGAGGCGTATATTTTCATTTAAAAACATAAAAATTGTGTTTTTTTTTTTCGCTTGCACAAAAGGATTTTCCATTCATTCCATTTTCCAGACACGTGCACAGCTTTGCAACAGACCTACAAATATATATACAGGTGTGCCACACGTATGTGAATTAGAGATGAGCGGAAAATATTATTATTAGGAATTTGGTGTAATGTGATGTAATTGAAGGAAGCAGTTTGATGTGTAAATTAGGATAAGAACGAGAAGTTAATTGGGACAAAATGAAATTTGTCTTTATATAAATATAAAATATTTAAATGAGCTATATATTTAAGTGGTAAAGCTAAAATACCAGTTGCCAGTGCTTAAGTTTTAATCTTATACTACTAAATAAACAGTTTCAAAAATTGAACTATGTCTATTTAAGCCAAAATTTCTTGATTTGTTACTAGAAGCATCTCTTCTGATATATTAGCGGGAGTCAGAATTATGGAATCACCTTTGTTCTACTCCCTCTCTTTCGCTATGAGTAAAGTCGTTCGCTTCTTTTCGTTTTTAATTTCGGTTGAGCTATGCACGTGACACTCTCTAAACGACCATCGAACATAGGGAGAGATACGATTGACATCCGGCCAATGCTGCTCAGTAAATGTGCAAATGGTCTTCACATTAACATACATATGCCCTCACTCGATTCCCGTGCGCAATTGATATGCGATGGCGAGCAGAACCCTCGTAATACACACAAAAAGGAGTTCTGTTTCACTTAACTCAACCAGACGGCTGGAGAAGAGCCAACTCGGTTTCTGTCTGATCGCGAACGAACTCGTTGAAAAGGCGATACAATCGGTTGCTCTCTGAGTCTTTCTTCAGATTGTCAGTGATAACATCGTAAATCAGGCAACTGCTATTTAAATATTATATTAATATTAATATATTGGAGAAAATTCGAATTTATATAATTATTATTATATTATTTGATATGAATTACAACAATAATAGCAACAGACATAACAATACAATCATTGATCTATGTTTGGTATACAAAAATACTACAAAATGTTCTATAGGACTTTGATTAAAGTTTATGAAAAATATCTAAATATATAAAATAATTTTCACATTTAAATCATTTTAATAAATAACATTAAGTCCGAAATATGTAAATTTTAATAACTGATTTTAAAATGTACATATATAAATCTTAAATAAAAGATAAGTATGTGGTTTCATATATATTTTAGCATTATTTTTTGTACCCCAATATTATAAAGCTATTTTATATAGATAATCCTTTGCAAGTGTTTATTATGAGATGCCATCAGCGCATCTCAAGAATATGCTAGTCACATTGTTTCAGTGCTGTTGTTGTTTTTGTTGCTGTTATTTCTGCTGTGGCTTTATAAATTTAAATGATGTTTGCTCAGAGCAGCTGTGCAGGTGTCTGTCGCATTTGGTGGGTGTTGGGTGGTTTATGTGGTGTGGTTTGGTTTGGTTTGGTGGCTCGCTGGCCGTGTGTGGGTTTCACCCGTCCTTTCGACTTACACACTTTTGACTTTCTTCATTTGCTTTGTTAATGAGCGTCTCATAATGCATATAATTAAAAGCAACAACAATAGAGCTCGCTTCACACACACACACACACTCACATGGCTGTGCATGCACAGACATGAACGTGGGCAATTAGTAATTCTCGTTAGGCAAAGGTTTTTCCTTCCTGTTCCTGTTTGTGCCATCTTCCGTTTGGCATGCACGACAGTTGCTCTCGGTGCTAATCCTTTATAAATAATGCATTGAAATGTTGCTTACGTATACTGCAAGAGCTGGAGGGACAGACGGGAACAGCGACAGAGACAGAGGGAGAGAGAGAGAGAGGGAGAAAAAGAGAGAGTGAGCCTCAGAGAAAGCATCTGGGAGCGCATTTTACAAGCGCTTTGGCTTGTCCTGCCGGAAGTCAGGCCAACGAGCCAGATCCTGAGCTAAGCTCCATTTAATTCAATTTGCATAAAGTGCTTGGCATTTTATTAACCCACTAAACGTAATTTAGTGCCCGGCCAGAAACCTGAGTCCAGCCCAGGCCACACGCTTCAATTGCCCCGCTGATGAAGTGCCGGCCGAGCCAGGCCTCCCCATTGCAGAGCCACACCGCCCCCGCCGCCCCTCACAAAACCGCCGTCGTCTTGGCCCTATCCCTAGGGCTCATGCCGGCCCCAATTATTGAAAGTCCGCAGCGCAGCTTTTGTTGATTTTACCGACCTTGTGCCTAGTCGACCGTTAAGTGGAGCATTTTGTGGGCAGCCTAACGACGGATACGGCCGCTGCCTCGCCGTGCCCGCTGTTGCATTTTGGCCAAGATTTTTATTTGGCATTTATGTAAAGTCTAGTCAAGTCCTTTTCGGCCACTTGAGCTAACAGACTGAAGGACAGCGAGAGGGCTAAGCATTCAAAATGCCTAAATATGGCTATAAATAAATACTTTAATGCAAGCGAATTATGCTTGGAAGTGCGGAAAAAAACGTGTTAAGTGCGTTACAAAATTAATTGCGTAAATATGAATATTTTTAAGGAGAACAAAATGAATTTTCAAGGATCTTGAGCATAAATGTGGCGAAAGGTTGATGAATGTGGAGCTAAGAGGGAATAGGGAGTTGAGCTGAATTGAAAGGCATTTGAGTGTAATATATGGGGAATGGTACGGAAAATTTAGATTTAAATTTGATTTATAAATATATTATTATCATATTTATTATTAAAAATCTATTATTTAAAATAAAATATTATTATTTTTATATTTATAGTATATATAATTTATATAAATTAGTATTTTTATATGGTATATAGTCTATAGCTTGAGCTCACATTTATTATGACAAATTTTATGACCTCAAGCACTCCTGCTCCTTGTTATTTCAGACAGTTGTAATCCTGCTCTACCTATTTGGCATGCTCGCAACTCTTGTTTATGTCACACACTTCCTAAATGATGCTCCCACTGTCTTTTGCACCCCTCTCGTTCGCTCTCTCTCTCTCTTTCTCTTCTTGCTTTTATCTCCGAGCAGCTGGCTTGCTTATGCAAAATGAAGATTAATGCACACATAAACACTAATTGCTGACCAAACATGACTCTCGTCTCCTGACCTGCAGCACGGCAACACGCGCCGACTGTCGCCTAACCGAGTCACAAATTATGCGCCTCAGCCTCGGCTCTATTGGGTAAGTCAGCCATCAAATACTTGAAGCGCGAAATATAAAACATAAAATATGATTAAGACGTACAAATCCCGAAAAGCCCCCAAAGAAAACAAAAAATAAATAAATAAATGAAAAGAAGAAAAGGAGCCACAGGGGGAGGAAAGCCAAAAGGCGAAAGGCAAGCGAAGCAATGAAAAATCAGAGAAATATAGCCAACGCAAGCATTTTAGACAGGCCGAAACGATCCAAAGTAGGCAACACAAATTTGATATGATTGGTTTTTGGCTTGGCTTATGAATTTGGGTTGGCCAAAGGAAGGGCAAGCGGAAAGGGCTAACGAAGCAAACGAAGGGTGCGAAGGGTGTACGTGTTGGCCCCAAAACTGACCGCTCATAAATTACAACAGCAACAACAACAACAACGAAATAATATCTACGTATTTTTGGCCCCAAACACACAAATGAGCAAATATCAAAAGCTATAAAACCATTTAGTCAGATGAGCGTGAAATTTTTACCATTTTTTCTCAATTTTTTTGCTCTGTGGTAATTTTGGCTCGGATCTTATGCGGCTTTTAAACAAACGACAAGCGTTGAGGCCACAAATTTTGCAACAACTGTGCGACGTTTTATGAGTATGCCACGCCCACAGAATATAACACAAACAGCAGAGCCGAGCAGAGCAGAGCACAGCAAAGCAGGCCAGACCCGACCGGGCAAAGCCAGAACACATCAGCAGCAGCAGTGGCCAGGCCACTTTCTGGGTGGCAGCGTTAAATAACATTTAAATGGCGGCATCACACGTATACAGGCCAAAAGGGGGTAAAATGAAAAAATGAAGTGGGCGTGGCAAGACAGGCACAACGGCTACAGTTTTTGGCGGTTTGCCTTGGCTCTAAGCCTGTCCGGCAGCTGCTGGCCCGGTCGCCTGCTTATGACGGCAGCAGGAATTAAATTTCATTTAATGTGTCGACGGCGGCGAAAACTTTGCGCACACATGTGTGCTGGCCAAACATTTGATAACAAAAGCAGGTCAACACCAGCCCACAGCTCCCACCCAAACACCCGACACCATGCAGCATATTTGATTGTTGCTGTTGTTGGCTCTGGCCGAAAACAAAAAAAATTATGATTATTTGGCGCAATTAAGCCAAATTATATGTATTTATGTAGTGTATTCTGAGATTCGCTTGAAGGTCGCCGTCCTCCTCGTCGTAGTCTCCATCGTCAATATTGGCGGCCATTTGAGTGCCTTAAATGCGGCCAAAACATCTGCTGTTAGCACTGAAATAACAAACATCACCATAAATATATCTAATGGAGCAGAGAACTTTGAATTGGAAATTTAGTGAGAGAGAGATGAGGGAGAAAGAGAGAGAGAGAGAAAGATAGTGAGAGAGGAAGAGCGAGAGAGACAAAGACAGACACAGAGACAGAGAGAGACAGAAAAACAAGTAAAAGCTAAGAGTTAACAGAACAGCCAACCGATGCAGATACAGATACAGATACAGATACAGATACAGATACAGATACAGATACAGATACAGATACAGATACAGATACAGATACAGATACAGATACAGATACAGATACAGATACAGATACAGATACAGATACAGATACAGATACAGATACAGATACAGATACAGATACAGATACAGATACAGATACAGATACAGATACAGATACAGATACAGATACAGATACAGATACAGATACAGATACAGATACAGATACAGATACAGATACAGATACAGATACAGATACAGATACAGATACAGATACAGATACAGATACAGATACAGATACAGATACAGATACAGATACAGATACAGATACAGATACAGATACAGATACAGATACAGATACAGATACAGATACAGATACAGATACAGATACAGATACAGATACAGATACAGATACAGATACAGATACAGATACAGATACAGATACAGATACAGATACAGATACAGATACAGATACAGATACAGATACAGATACAGATACAGATACAGATACAGATACAGATACAGATACAGATACAGATACAGATACAGATACAGATACAGATACAGATACAGATACAGATACAGATACAGATACAGATACAGATACAGATACAGATACAGATACAGATACAGATACAGATACAGATACAGATACAGATACAGATACAGATACAGATACAGATACAGATACAGATACAGATACAGATACAGATACAGATACAGATACAGATACAGATACAGATACAGATACAGATACAGATACAGATACAGATGTCACATCCTATATAATTCTATGTGTACATTTATGGTTGCATAATTTGCTTAGACTCGATTGCTGCAATTCAGTTTATGCCTAAGCCTTCGTATCATTTTTTATGACATCCATCCCGGGTGACTACTTTGCTCGTCTGTCTGTCTCTCTGTCTGTCGCTCTGTCTGTCTCGTTTTCTCTCTGGCTGGCTGCGCCTGATGTGACATTTAGCCCAGTTTTACGGCTCGACCTCAATGCCAACGATTTTCCGCTGTCCCAGGCGGCGTATGCGCAATATTTCAGTTTGCCGCCGCTTGCCGCTTGTTGCTCATGTTGCCGTCATCAACATGAGCAGCAGCAGCAGCAGCAGCAGCAGCAGCACCATCATCATCGTGATTATCATCATGATGCTTGTCATAATCGTTGCTGCATCTCTTCATCTCCGTCATCATATTCACAACTTAGCGTCCACTTCGCCGTCAAACAGGCCGTAAAGTGGCATTTCCGTTGTCGTCCTCCCTCGCTGGTTCGTTTGGCTCCGTGCGCTGGTTCGTTTGGATCGCATCGTGCCCCCTTGTTGTATGCAGCATAAAATTAAATTATTTGTTGCATAAGCTGGCCAACCAACTCAAACCCCAACGCTGCCGTACTCCTTCCGCCGCCGCCTTCGGCCCACTACAAAAACCAACGAACTATGCACCAAAGTGCTAAGCCATGAGAAAGTGTGCACTTGAAGCGGCACAAGCCGCATGCTACATTGCCCGTGGCCACGCCCCCTGCAACGTCGGCGTCGCTGGAGGCAGCGGCAGTAGCAGCAGCCATAGCAGAAGCAGGAGCAGCAGCACCACATTATTATACTTTGAGCGGCGCCGAAATCAGGCAAAACTTTCTGTTTGGCCGCTACTGCTGCTGTCGCTGCTGCTGCTTTTCTTTATTTTTATTTTTGCCATAACAGTTGAAGTTGCAGAAGACGAAGAAGAAGAACACGCAGAAAGTAAAGACGCCCAAAAAGAGGGCAACAGTTTTTCCACGCGTTGCACTTTTCGTTGTGAGCGTCGCCTTCGTTTTCATTACATTTCGTTTCATTCATTTATTCCAGCTCTCCCTCGCTCCCGTGCTCTCTCTCTATCTCTCTCCCTCTCTCGCTCTGACTGCTTTCATTCATTTCGGACTTGGCGATTTAATTCGACTTTCGACTCGTTCGCTCAGTAACTCCGGCTCCCAATTTCCACTCGCCCGCCCTCCAGCAAAACATTGGACTTATGTCGCGGATTATGAGAGCATACGAATGTTGTATACGCTGCCAATAGATGAAGAAGACAAGTAAAAAGAATTATTGATAGCCAATCTCTGAGAGATTTATTATTATTACTATATATATTTTTTATTTCTATTCAGTTTAATTGTTGCAACTTTTTGTCCAAGACTCTATAGCACATTTAGCTCAGAGCAATAAATAATGATGAGACTAGTATATATTATTAAGTAAATAAATATTATTATTCTTTAAGCAGCACATGGGAATTGTTTATATCGTAATGGATATATAATAAAATTTATGCTCACTGCGCCTCTAAGTAATCTAAATCCAAAATTATATCTATAACATTTGTCATTTTGTTTGCTAAGAAATAATATAAAATCAAAATAAGTAACATATTCTTAGAGTGAAACCTTTTTATGTATTTGTCTCCAGTTACTTAATATTTCCGTAAGTCTCTGTTCTCTCTTAGTGTATTTTGGTAAACTAACAAAGTGCAATGTGAACTCTTTGTATAAATTTCACGGCTGGTCTGATGGGTCTCCAGCGCCAACTCGGAGCGGCTCTCTGGCATGCGTTTGTCTTGCGAGCTCACCTGGCCGTTTTCACCTATCCAATTTAACTTTTTCTGCGTGTTCTTTTTTCCTTATTTTATTTTTCGTTAAGGCAGCCGCAATTTCCACTGCTCATTTGCATATTTAATGAAACCGTATAAAGCGGCAAAGGGTCGGGCTAGGTCAAGCGTAAGTACGTAGGCAAATTATGAGCCAAAAGTGCACAGGTTTTTATTTTTGTTTTTAGCGCGAATGCGAATTAATACATATACACATACACATACATATGTAGGTACACATGTGAGCTCTCCTTATCTGCAGCAAATCGTCAACAATTGTCGACGGGCGAAATTCTTCTGTAGACAATAAATGCATCCCATCATTTACATAGGCAGCTTTGCAGCAGACTTAAGAGCTTATTCCGTGCCGGCGCTTCAATCAGTTTGACCAGATGCCAGATTCTCGAAAATCTTTGCCCTGCGGTCTCGCAACTCTTGCAGATTTATGGGACCGCAGAACTTTGCTGCGCGGCATAAATTAATGTTAAATTGATGAATTTGAATGAGGCTGCAGAACTAATCGGATATTTTGTTTAATTTGCAAAGCCTTTTATTATATTTGCGAAAGAGTGGTTGAATTAGAGAAGAGTTTTATTTTTTCATTTAATTTTCAGCTTACAGAACTGCAAAAATTTTGTTTGAGTATATATTATACAAAGTATAATATAAAAGTATAAATATAAAAGTTAACATATATATCAAAATTAAAATTAAGATGATGGCTTAATAAATTTATAATAAAAAAATTAATAAAAAAAATAAAATAAAATTATAAAAAGAAAATACAATTTAAATCATTTAAATATATATATTCATTTAAATATATATACTAAATATATTTTTTATTTATATAATTCATATGTTGTTCATATATGTATTCAAATAAATTTAAATTCATATATATTAATGAACACTAGAAATTTTAATACATACATTTGTCAATCAACTTAGCAAGACTTAACGGCTTTTATTTAAATTGAAATTTTCAAGCAGTTCAAATTAACGACTGCTGCTCGCTTATCAAGCAGTTTTTATGCACTCAAATGTACTTTAAAGCAGTACACGACTGCGCATAACATAGTCTATGACTCTCAAACTTTATCTCGTATGCCTAAAAGTATGCTTTAAAAACTGAGCACAACAACCATTCTGTAATTTGCACTATAGAATAAAACACATTTAATTAAATTTAATCTTGCTTATACATTATGTTTATTATATTTGTATCATATTTTCATTCATGTTTAAAGAGTTATTTTCTATTATCAAAGTGAGCTTCCATTTCATTTCACCACCATTTGCTGCCCGTGTCCTGTTTCACATCCACATAGCTGGTGGCATGTCCATGGCCATGTCCATAGTAGCCATGATCGTATGACTTGTGATCCGCCGGCTGGTAGGCGTGTCCAATGTGCTTGACCACAGCCTGGAAGCCATTGTGGTCATCGGCCGTGTACTCCACGATGCGAGTGCGTCCGTCGGCCTCCTTCATGGTGTAGCCGCCCTTCACTTTGTCTCCATCGCGCGTCTCCCACTGCTGCTTGATGTCGCCCGTCTTGGTGTCCTTGACGCCATAGTCGAACTGATACTTGGGATGATGGTGTGCCTCCTCCACAGCCACATGGTGGTGCTGTGGTGCCCAGTGGTGCACCTGCTGCGGTGCTGCGGCCACATAGTAATGCTGCTGCTGATCCTGCTGCGGTGCCCAGTGCCACTTCTTGGGCGCCTCATGATGCGTCTGGATGCTGTAGCCCACGCCATGGCCGTGCTCATAGCCGCCATGCGGCAGATAGCTGGCCGCCGCCACTCCCAGCAGGGCGCAGCAAACCAAAGTCAATTTCTGAGCCATTTCTAGTTAAGTTAAGTGATTTCTGGTCAAATAGAGGAACTGAGCTGAGCTGGCTTGTGGTGAAGCGCAAATGGAACTGTGATGCCAAACAAACGGCGCCAAACCTTTTTATAGCCACACACGAAACATTCTCGAGCTGAAAGGAAATGTGAATTAATTAGTTTTCTGGAGGTTAAATAGGCCAGCATAAGTGAAATACAAAACGAAACTAAATCAAGTCAAATCGAATAATAAAAAAAAAAAATACTTCAAATATTTGTGCAAATTTTCCATTTCCAAATAACGTATTCAAAATTTGTGTTAGCCCGGTTGCTCATTGCCCAATTAAAAGCGGCCCAAGAGCCACTTCAACGGCGGCAACAACAATTAATAAATGGGGCGTTAACAGACCAAAAAGCACCGCAACGCTTGAACAACTATTGTTGTTGCTGAAGTTGCTGTTGTTGTTGCTTTGGCTGCTAGAAATCAATCAACAAGTGTGGCCCGCTTTCAATTTTTAACCAAAAACAACAAATGCCTCGGCTGGCTGCATTTGCAAGCCAAGCTTCAAGTGGTTTGTTTTATTTTTATTTTTAATTTTTTCTTTTTTTTTCTCTTTTTTTTCTGGCCCAAGCCAAAACTCTGAAATGACCTTGAGACGCATTGCAGCAGGGGATTTGGCCAGTTATGCCCATAGTACACGCCGACATGGGGGGGGGGCTCGTAGTGCTTCCGAATTAGTGCTAAACTAAAGACCGGCTAATGAAACAGATTTGTTTTCGAGCATAAAATATGATTAATTGTTATTGGCGGATTTCTCATGTTGTGAGGTGCCAATAGGGTGTGCTGGGCATTAGCGTCTGCAAAATAGGCTCGTTAGCAGGAGGCAAGGCTGGAATATATAAAAGAAAAAAAAAAACGAATTCTAATTAAACAATCGACATTCACAAATCTCGAATTAGCTAATTTGAATATGAAAATATTGAAGCCAAACAACAAAATATTTTTGGAATGAATTACAGAATATGAATGTGTTGAATTTGTATGTAGGAAAATAGTTTTAGATATGTTCATTTATAATATATACTTAAGGTAAAATTATGTAGGCCTCTACAGAAATAAACAACAGAGTGAAAAGTCTTTAGCTCTTACATCTGCTGATGTCGACGAGCTCGAACATGCAAACAGACAGACATGCGGATCGACTGAGCTCGTCGCCCTGTTCCAGAATACATATATACTTTTGTGGTCTGCCACGCCTCCTGTTACATTTACATTTTTACAAAGCCATTATACTCAGATTTAACATTAACAGTGGTTATAAGAATATGCTGCCACTTTGAGCATTTTATATATTTAAATTAACTATAAATTCTATTTTAAATCAAACAATTATAATTCAATATAAACAACAAAAATTTAAATACCTAAAGTCCGTAACATTATTTTGTATTGCTTGATCAACATTATAATTAATCTTGGTTTATTCCGCATAAATGTATGGCAATATTTTTTGTTTAATTATTTTTTCTCAATAAATATAAAATAATAAATTTGCATCTGTCCATATGTTAATTCGTATGAATTCTATCTCTATTTTCAAAATACAAATGGATTCAATTTTCAATCACAAATGCCCTCCAATTTGTTCAGTGCTTGGCCAACAATGGGCCAAAATGTGATTTATTATATAATAGTATATTCTATGCAGCTCAGCGCTTTCAAGTAAACTGTAATTATAAGCAACTAATTAGCCAATCGAAGGCAGGTGAATGGCTCTGGGCCCAGCGCGAGGCGGAGAGTCGGACCACCCGATGGGCCGTGGGCAGCGCTATAAAAACGACTTGTGGCAATGGCAAGAACCAACAGACATCAGCACATCGTCAATCCGTTCTCAAGTCAAAGCAGACGAAAATGCAGCCATTCAGTGGAGTCTTGGTATTTGGCCTGTTGGGTCTGGCGTTGGCGGCGCCGCATGGACATGGCCATGCGACTAGCTACAGCGTGCTGACCAAGCATGAGGCGCCGGTGCACAAGAGCTACGGACATGGACTCCTTGATCGCGGCTATGGATACGAGGGCCTCGGCCTGGGCTACGCTGGCTATGCTGCCTATGGCCATGGCTATGACAAGCACGAACCAGATCATTATCCCAAATATCAGTTCGACTACGGAGTCAAGGATGCACACACTGGCGATCACAAGAGCCAGTGGGAGGCGAGGGACGGCGACAAGGTGCACGGCAGCTACTCCCTCAAGGAGGCCGATGGCACCACGCGTGTGGTGGAGTACACAGCCGACGACCACAATGGATTCAATGCGGTGGTCAAGAAACTGGGCCACGCCCACCATCCACAGGTCTACAAGAGCTACGGCCACGGCGATATTTACGGCGCTGGCTATGGCTATGCCAGCGATGTGGCCCCCTATGCTGGACTCGGACACGGACACGGACACGCCAGCAGCTACGTGAGCATAAAGCAGCTGCATTAGAAATCTGACGATGACTTGGAGAGGCAACAGGAGACAAATATGAAATAATCTACCCCGACCTGAACATACTTATACTATAATTAATCCACATGCAGATATAACAGACAACCAAATGAGCTTTATACAGTACACTTAAGAGTAATTTTTATTAAAATAATAACAAAGAACATGAGAGAAAGTGAAAGAGAATAACTTATGTATATATATGTATATGATATATGTATATATGTATATGACTAACTAATATCCGAACACACGCTCTGAGCAAGAGCCTTCGGCTCTTTTCGTTTCTGTTTTCTGCGAGCGCCTTGCGTTGATCGATTCGTGTCACGCTCTTTTCACGAACATCGCTTGGGGAGGGACACGATTGGCGTTCGCGCAATAAGAGTCGGCAAGTGAGCAAATGGTGTTCGCATTACCACATACGCATGCACACAGTCAATTGACGAGCACTGTTGATGTGTTCAGTGAACACAGCCCTCGGATTGTCACCAATACATACACAAAAGACCCCTTGCTTCATTTGACTCAACCAGAAGGTCGAAGAAAACCCAGAGCGGAAAAAAGGCTTCATTGAAGAAACGAAGCAATCGGTTACTCTATGGCAAACTCAGCAATTATTTGAGAGATCTGGGTGAAACACATATATTATGTACCAATACTCGGCAGATAATGGAGCCTAGAATATATCTATGTTCGACTTGAATTGAAGTGGCATGTCCAATGAGTTAAAACTAAATATTCAGAGAATTTAAAAACCCTCATAGTGTGAATATTATAAATAATATAGCGCAACATACGAAAATATTGACTTTCGAATATATTTTAATAGGTTTTGCATAGTAAACAAGAATGACTAAAATAATTTATAATATTTCCATAACATAATATGAAAATGGCCAAAAATTTAAATAAATGAACTAGGTTATATTTCTTACAAATCTGGAAATCTTAAATATGCCAAATGAAAAATAAATAAATAAAATAAATAAATAAAATAAATATATAAAAAAAGCCCTGTTCATATAAGCCAAATTCTATATGGAAATTTTAAATATGCCAAGTAAAAATAAAATATAATAAAAAGAATATATAAAATATAATCATAAATAAAAAATTGAGCTCCTGAAATGAAATTTGACTCCCGAAAATAATAAAAATAAAATAATAAATATAGTTGTATCAGTAAATGCTATTCTTGTCTACCAATATCATTTTAAAATAAAAAATATCTGTTTTAGTTACCAAGAAAAATAAACTGCTAAGACCTCCCTCCGGTACTCCTTCTCTGATGATAAAAAAAGAAATAAATATAAATATAAATATATATAAATATATATATATATATTCTATTTCTCACATTCCCATTCGTTAATCTATTATTAAGTTCAGTTGTCGTATAAAATTGATGTATCAGATAAGCCTATCTTTGAGATCTTTAGCTACAGTTTAAGTGGCGATTAACCAGTTGCAGGCCATCCATCTTAACAAACGTGGCTAGCATATGTTGGTAAGAAACGTGGCAGTGCAGTTTCTGGTCGTTGGGTTTAAATTAACATGGCTGGCAAATTCCCAAGCCGATCGCTATTAATTTATGTTAAATCCAAAACGTAATCCTGCCTGATATAAATTTTATAACGCCAGTCAACAGCTGCGCCGTTAGCGCCGACACCGACGACTTTTACTCGTTTGCTGTTGAAACCAAAAGTGGAGACAGCCAAATTGGTGTTTGGATGATGCTGGAGCTGCTGCTGCTGCTGCCTGGCGATAGCGAAACGAAAACTCGTTTCCACAGTTGCAGATGGCAGCTGAAGTTTCATATAATTGTCAATTAAACGTAGCTTAGGAAGCGTGAAGCTGCACTGCTCTGCTCTGCTCTGCTCAGCTCAGCTCAGCTGGATTCGACTCGGCTTGGCTCTGGCTGTGGCGCATCGCTGCCGCCTCGCCTGATCGCATCGACAACAATTGTGGAACCAGTTGGGCCGGAAAATCTTGTCGCCGGGAAATCGCTGTGGCGTACTGCCTGCTGCTGTGCCGGTCGTCTTCGTTACAGTCTGCCTATAAATACTTTGGCAATGTCGCGCAAACGCTTTAATTACGTTTTTGTCCTTGACATTGAACCAGTGTGTGACGAGCAGCGAGCAGTGAGCAGCGAGCGACTTTGACGCGTTTTACGTGCGATTTAAATCGCCAAAGTGACGTAAATCATAGTTTGTGTGCATAATTTTTAAATAAAATATATATACTTGATTATATATTAAAATAATTTAAAAACACGTGTTTACCATGCGTTTCTATGTAAGTGTTGAATATTTGACAATTGTGTTTTGTTTTGCAAGCCAAACTTTGCTGACTGCAATAAGAGCGAAAGTGCTGAGCGAAACTTTCACCCCCAAAAGTGAAAGTAGTGCAGAAATTTAAAGCAATGCACATGCAAATCCAATATTGTGCTGTTTAATGCACCAATATTTAAATTTATTTTTCAACTTTTAAGTAAATCACAAATTTAATGCGAATGTGGCAATTCTGAACAAATGCTGAAAGTTGTACCTCAAATTTCTAGTACGAGGGAAAGTTTATAAATTTTTTTAATTTTTGGTTTAAATGAAAGCTTAACATTTTTATTTAAAGAATTATTTTAAAATGTATATTTTATATAATATGTATATAATATGTTTATATAATATATTTATAATATGTGTATAATAAAATTTATTAACATATTATAAAAAAGATATTTGAAATGCAATGAATATTTTATTAATTGAATAAATTCAATTACATTTTGTATTTTAATATTATTTAATATATAATAAATTGTATATTATAAGAATAATATATAAATTATATTTTGATTTATTTTTAAATATTTTTTAATATATATAATTATATATTAAAATATAATATTAAAAATATATTTAAATAATAAACATGTTTAGCATATATACAAGTTTTACTTCAATCAATTTGATAACTTAAAAGTTACCAAAATGAGACCTATTCCTAGGGCGCGGTCTAATTAATTGCTTTTTATATAAACTTTGAGAAACATTTTTCCTATTCAGATACATAAAGGTACCCAATCAACTAATTGCCAAGCTAATCAGATATGAAAATCGAAATCTATAGTTATATATGTATGTATCTCATGAAACTGGCAGTTGTTGAAATTTAAATACGTTTTGGCTTATGGAATGGCAAAAATTCCAAATGCAATTTGTGCAAAACATGTATACACATTCTGATCGAATGCCAGACATGTCTCAACAAATTTATCTGAATGCGGTCGATTAACTTGCATTATTATACATATACAACTATATATACCGCTACAATGTGTGTGTGTGTGTGCGTGCGTTGCCTTTGGTGCAGCCACAACTCTACTAATTAGACAGATTTCATCGTGCCAGCAAAAGAAATTGCCCAAAAATGTGTGTTGCAACGTTTGACAGACCCAAAACTCAAAAATCAGTTACAAGTTGTAAATGGCAATTGGCAACAGGCAACAGGCAATAGGCAATTGAAATTGAAATTGAAATCGAATTGAATTGTACGTGGCGTCAACTGCCATCCTGCCAGACCTGTTTCCATACCCCAGCTACTGGTCTTAAGCAAAGCCATCAATCTCCGCGCCGAAGCCATTGCTGTCACATCGTACATACAAATGTGCGTCTGGCGGAGCCTAATTTTGGGTAGAGCGAGGCGTATGCGTATTACCATTACCATTTGACAACTGTCACAACGCTGTATGACATGCCGAATCGGATTGGGGACTTGAGAAATGTCCCAATGCATCGGTACATGCGTCGTTTGGCTGTTTGCCCGTTTGGCCAATTAATTGGCCCATGCTCGCGTAATAATTTTGTAGCCAATTTATTAACTGTTGGCTGTTGGTCAACTTGTTTTATCGTTGCATTTATTAAGCGCTCCACTGATAAAAACCAAAAACCGCACATTCATATTTCTGTTAAATGCCTTAGATAACGCGACAGCCGCCTCCAAGCCCCAGCGCTGGCTGCCTCCTGCTGCTCCTCACAACGGCTCTGCTTACGGTCAGCCTCTGGACACGCCCAGTGGAATGCAAGCGTATCACAGCCGCACCTGTCGTCGTTGCGGATGATGACGAAATGATCGAATATGCTCCACAATTTGTAAGTATCCAAATACACATATATGTATAACCCGGCCTGCATAGCCTGCAGCCTAATGGTAACTAAATATGTCTGACGAGCTTCTCGAATTCGAAAGAAAAAAATTGCCAAGTCACGCACAATGGCGGAAATTGGTTTTTCGGTAAAAAAAATTATAATCAGCTCAGCATATATAAAATTAAAGTTTTTAGTATGTTTTTAAGTAAACAACATATTTTGTACAATATCAATAATTCGTATTTCTTTCCATTTATAGTTTATATTAATATTTATATATAATTTATTATATTTATTATATTTATATTATTAAATAATTAATATACTAAAATATTAAATATATTATATTTAATAATTAAGATATATTTTCTATTTCTTATTGAAATGAAAAAAAAAAAAAAAAACATTTATATTATGAATAATTAATAATTATATCAATTTATATATATAAAATAATATTGCATTTTGTATAACTATATTTTTCTTTATATAATAAGAATTAATTAATATGATGTTTATTTTATAAAAGTTAATTAATTATTTTTTTCATTAAAAATATGCATCATTAATAATCAATCAAGTTATATTTCTATTAATTAATATATATTCGTACATATTATTCATTTAAAAATTATGTTTTATTATTAATTAGTTTTGTCATATATTCCATTTCAATTTGTATGCGAAAATGGAAAAATCATAATAAATAGTACTCCCAGAGAGAGAGAGAGAGAGTAATTTAGCTTATATTTAATAATATCCATATATCCCATAGACAAACATTTCCAAATTGAATATATTTTACCCTCACCTTACTCACATTCCAGAGCTTAAGCCGTGCAAATCGCTGCAGCTTAGCTTCATTTGATAACTTTTCAAATGTTTTATAGCCTTCGCATTTTTGTCAATTCGCAATTCTTTCAACTACCGACACTGTTTGTATATGTGTATGTGTGTATGTATATTTAAGTGCGGCAAACGCATTTTTCGCCATTGCCAGCTATTCGAAGTGAATGTTGTTCATGCGTTTTATGATCGTCCCCACCCACAAGACATTTTTTTCTGCGTGTGCAACAGATCGTCGCCCACATAAATCAAGTGGTGCTATTTGCCTGAGCTGATCTGGTCTGGCCCAGCCCGACCTGGCTGGCTGTCTGTCTGTCTGGCCGACTGCCTGGCTGGTTGCCTCCCAGTCTCTCAGCCATTGTTGATTTCTTTCTTTTGCGCTGGTAGCCGAAAATGCGTTTTGCGTGCGGAGCACACGATCTGATCGTTCAGCGATCAGCGACCAGAGATCGAGTGCTGGCGCCATATAAGGCAAACTCACGCAGTTTGCTGCACCTACTCGCTGCTCACACACAGGGGAAGGCCGCGAAAGGAGACAATTGTTTTCATTGTAACTGTAAAGCTTTGACAAGGCGCGTTTAACATTTTAAAATGTTTTTCATGTGCTGCAGCAACAAGTTGTCGCCCCGTCTATCCAACTGCCTGTCCGTCTGTCTGCCTCAAATGTCCGCCTGGTGCGACGCCTTGAAATGCCAGCGCCTGTCTGACAGTCGGTCCGTCTGGTTATCGAAGTGCTGCGTGCAGCCTCCCACGATCTGTCCGCTGTCGCAATTGTCACTATGATGCACGCGGCCAGCGCGGCGTATACGCAATTTATATAAAATTGTGGCACATTTGTGTATTGCGCATACGCCCAGTCGACTAAGTCACTTGACTTGTCAAACAGTCAAACAGTCATACAGTCGACCACTCGATTAGTCGCTTCGGCCATCATAAATTCAGAGCGCACGCGCAAATTTATGAGCCAAAGTTCACACGCACCCACCGCAGCAGCAGCATTAAGGCCTTCTGTCGACCACCAACTGGGGCCGCAGCTCTTGCGTCCGCCTCCTGGGTGGCCAATGGTCAACAGCTCCGCCTACCGCATGCCACTTATGCAACCGGCCGAGCTCCAAAAAAGTAGCTTTGATTAAAAACAATATTTTTGCTCAAATAGATTTGATTTTGCTGCGCACCTCGGCTGCTGCTCAGGTTACGCACTCGCAATGTAATCATTTGTTTTCGCCGGACAGCGACAGCCGCGCCAAAGCAAATTGATAGGCAGCCAACAACTACAACACTAAGCTCGACCCGAGACACTGCTGAGACTGAGACTCAAGACTGCAGCGACTGGGGAGACTGTGGCCTGGACACGACTGCAGCCATTTATGGACGTCTGCGCTTAATTGACGCCAGAGCCAAAAAGCATGCGAAATACTTTTGCAGCTCGCCTCTTGCCTCTGCAGAGAGGTGCTAAATAAAATCAAACCAAATAAATACAAAATGAGTGCACACATACCTAAAGAGACAAAGACAAATGACAATGCTCCACATTTATGTAGATTAAATGAACGCATGTAAAGCTCAGCGATTTGCAAATGACTTTTATGGAAAGTTCTGAAGTGCTGCTGCCATTCGCTTTCCAAAGTGTCAAGAGAGCAAATCTTTATCGAATTATTCAATTAATAATTAAATGTCGCTTGACTCGGTGTCGGCTGCGGATCAAAAGATCATTATATAGACATGGACTAGCCCACAAGAACCGACCCAACCCAGCCTCCAGTGGCTTTCAAACTGTGCACAGCGCGTGCTCTTGCCTTGACACAATTTCCAGACCCAAGTCTAAGCCAAAACGGTGCTTACTATATTTTGCAGTTTTTTCAACGCTTTGTCGTGAATATATATATAAAAATTCTATAGATTTTTTTGTGGCACTCATTGGAGTATTAGAGCAGCGGTGCGTGTGCGTCTGATTTTGGTCTGGTTTTTGTTATTCTGTTTTCCACTTTGTTTTCTGTTAATAGGTGTGGTCAACGCATTTCGAAGGCACACTTAGAAAATGCTATTAATACATATATGAAATAGTTAAACCACTTATTTAGTAGTGGTAGATAGTTTATAAAGTGAATGATGTGCATATATGCCTATTTATTTGAAAGTTAGAATAATGAATGCTTAATATTATATTTAGAAATTAAAATATAAATATATATATATATATATATACATAAATTATATTGTCAATTATAATAACTAAACTACTTTCTGAATAAACCCGTATATTTAATTTTGCCAAATCATTCACACAGGAACATCCGGAATACGCATTTAGCTATGGAGTGAAGGATTTGCACACGGGCGACGTAAAGTCGCAATGGGAATCCAGGGACGGCGATGGGGTCAAGGGTCATTACAGCATACTCGAGCCGGATGGCTCCATACGCACCGTGCACTACACGGCGGATGCCAAAAAGGGCTTCAACGCCATCGTGAAGACTGTGGGCGCCAATTCGCATCCGATTACAGAGTCGCCCGAGGGCGAAAGCGGCCCCAACGACGACACATCACAGTCGAAGATCAATCATTACAGCAAGGATCAGGAGCACATTGTGCTGAGCTCCGACATAAAGCCGCTGAAGAAACCCATTGAGGATCTCACGCACTCGCATCCGAAGGTTCCAAGCCTGATTGAGTTCAAGCCGCATGCACGCATCAAGCAGGTGCCTATGGAGCTGGAGCCGGACATCAGGAATCGGCTGCAGCAGGCGAGGGATAACTACTACAAGGAAATTGCAGCCGCACACAAACTGGAGGAGTTCACGCATAAGCTGCAGCCCAACTACGCTGTGCAGGAGAGCGACTGGAAGGCCGTGATTGTCAACGAGCCGCAGGAGTACCGCCCGCACTACAGCACAAGTCAGCCTCATCAGCATGCCTACTACGATCACTACCAGCCCAAGGAGCTGCCCCAGAACTATCTGCACAAGCCAGCCACTGCTCTGCAGCCCCTGCACACGAGCTACTCACAATCAAAGCCTCGACCCATCAAAAATCCGGAGCCCATCTCCAATCACATACACCAGAAGAAGATCGTGCACACCACGCCCGGCCTCAAGCACTACAAATACAAGGCCGTCCCGAAAAGCTTTGCCCGCCCCGAATACTCCAGCTACTTCCAGCGCAAGCCCAAGAAGCTGCACGGCAAGCCACTGGCGCACATCCAACGAGCTCCACGTCCGGAGGGCTCTGGCCCAGTGCTCTTCCCGCACCACGCGGAAGACGACGACTTCGAGGAGCTCTCAGACGAAGACGAGCAGGGCGCCGCCTCGGCCAGCCTAGTGCAGTCCATGGTGCGCCGGGACAAGCAGCACATGGTGCCCATGTATGCCAGAGGTCATCAGTTCAGCTATAGAAATCTGGAGGGCGTGTGAGGAGAGCGGGCAATGCAATAGACGGGGTGATTTTTTGTGAACTGTTTCCTTTATGTTTGTTAACTTGATATTATTATTTATGCGTAATTTATTGTTGTATGTTTAGTTACCGTGTTTTAAATAAATGAATTCTTCTATAAATAAAATGTTTATTAATGCAACTTTTATAAATTAAATTTCTATATATTTAATATCTAAAAATTAAATTTTTTTTAATCAATTTATATAAATTGAATTTTTATTAAATGAATTTGTAGATTTCAAATTTATATACATTAAAATTTTATAAATTTAACCAGTATAAATTTGTATTTATTCTTTTTTTTTTTTTTCTTTTTTTAATTTAAATAAATGAACATATCTATAAAGTAAACTTTAAAAAATTTTAATTTCACACAAATTAAATTTCTGTAAATTAAATTTTTGTAAATTGAATATTCAATTAATATTTCCATAAACCATAATAAATTAAATATAATAAATGAAATTCCTTAAAATTAATATTTTCTAAATAAAAATCCTATAAATTTAATTTATATAAATTACACTTTTAAAAATTAAACTTTTATAAATTATTTGTTTATAAATTGCATTTCAATAAATGAAATAGAGTCAAGAACTGTTAATAAAGAGATGCCAATCGAGAGCTATAGCCTTGTACTATACTGCTAAAGCGACCCTCGCAGACGCGTATACACAAGTATATGTATATTTGCATTAGTTTTGGTGCAGTTTCATAAACATTTGTCATAATTAACACAAATTAGGCAGCATTTGAATGCGAGCTGCTGCTGCATTTGCACCCTGCCCACCTGCGATGGGTTCTATGCAGCTAACTGCTAGCTAATCCAATTAACTTAATCTTGGATAACGAGTTTGACTCTCTCACACGCACACACACACACACGGCTGCAATCCAAAGCGAATGCATGGTCGTACAAGTACGTACCAGCTATTCTAATTAAAAGTACTTTTTTGTCAACGCAACTGTGGCATTGGCTCGACTGGGCTAGAGTGCGTTCAATTTGTAAGAGATCTAGTAGCCGATACATATACTATACACATATATATATATATATATACATATATATATATTGAGTTGCGAGTATGTAAAACATGTCAAATGCCATCCACGTTACACTTTTCAATCTCGATTGCATTTTAAAAAATAAAAAATCATATATATGCATGCGCATATGCAAATGGCTCCCACATCGAGCCCCGCCAATCTGAGAACTGCCTTCTGAGCTAAGCCGTTTTCGGAGTCAACCAGTTAATCAATAAAGCAAGCGAAAAAGTTGATGTGCAAATTGTGTGTGGCAAAGTGTAAAAAAAAAACTCACAGAATCACTTAGCTCGCGTGAGAAATGTCTAAAAGTCAAGCGAATGCAACAAATTCTGAATTGAGAGAGAGAGCGAGAGAGAGAGAGAGAGAGAGAGAGAGGGAGAGACAGCTTTGGTTATCTGCTACCTGCAGAGGCGTTGCCCCAACGCTCCCAATTAAATAATTTACAATTTTGTTAGCTAGATTTGGCGCCGCCTGGCTGCGACGCGGCGACATTGAACGACTCTAGAGCTATGACTCAGGCTCAGACTTAGACTCTTGAGACACTTAGATCCGGTTTGCCGCAGCTAGAAAAGCTGAGCGACACGCACGCCTATTAAGGATCTGGAGATTGCAGTGGAGAGCCAAGAGAATGTCAGCTCCGTCGAAGCAATTAGCTGGTAAAACAAATGTGAGACAATTTCAAAAATTCCACTACACACACACATACACGCAGAGATCGCACGGACTTCGGCGGCTTGGAATAATTAATGCCCCCGCCTGCCAAATGACCGGGTGTTAATTTATGGTTGTCCAAGTAAATCGCATATCGTAAATCGTAAATATGCTCTGTCTATCTGTCTATGGCATAATCGCAAGCGCACAATTCCAGCTACTCACTTGACTGCTGGAGGCTGGGCAAGGCGACAGCCAGCGAGACAGAGATCCAAAGAAAAACAGAAAACAGAATAACAGAAATCATATTTGATTGTTACTTTGCTTGTTAGCAATTTCCTGCCTACCCACAATTTGTACTTTATTGTTTACAAATGCTGATTTCATGACAGGCTACGGCTGTCAGAGCCGCTGCAGTTGCCCAACAGCAAAGCCAGATGGAAGAGTGGGGAACATCTGTGAAGCGCATATGCTTAGAGTTGCCAGTGGGAGTTCTTTACAAATGAATTACATGACTTGATAGACGGGAGAGCCAAGAATATTTATGTTAGAGCTATATATGCCAGCTAGAGCAACTCAATGAGTCAGTAAATCTAAGATTATAATAGCTGTCTGGGCAGATATAGATATGCAAAGCTTATTTAAGTGTAAATGATGAAGAGTGGAATATAAAAGAGGGTAATTTTTTATTTATAATATAAAAATACACATGACATGAGCCAAGAAAAGTTAATGCTGCAACATTAACTACTCCGTTGGCAAAATATATGCCCATATAAATTGGCTTAATTTTGCTTACATATATATTGCCATAGCAAATTATATATATTAATAAATATAAATATTAATATATATAAAAATATATATAGAAAATCAAAAGCAAATAAATCCTTTCATTTTGACCTACTTCAATATTATGCAATAAAATTCCCAACACTTTCATCTATGCTGCAATAAAGCGCCTTAAAACACAACAACATCCAAACAATTGCAGTTTATTTCATATGAGTTAGAGGCGAAAATGTGTCTCAGCGTGAAAAACGTGTTGGCTAAGCATTTTCCCGAGCCCAAGGTGCTTAAGCACTGATCGTAAGCTGCTACCTTAGGCTATTATTGCAAGCAGCAGGCGGGCAGGCAATCCTGTGGCTATTAGAGTGCCAGCAAAATAACACGCATACGCAGTGTTGTACGCCCCACACACACACACACACATACGCACAGAGAGAGAAACACACTTAGTGAGTGTTAGATACCCAACCCGTTCGGCCTTTCAGCATTTTTTATTGCGTTTTTGCACTTTTGAATATGCGTGAATACAAAATGAATATAAAAAACATAAACTGGTTCAGTTTTTCGATGCGTGTAGAATTAGATTCAAGATTTGGGTATTGAATATATTCAGAGATTCGAGATTTGAGATTCGAGATCGTCAATTGCGCAAATTGGCAAGCGGTATTAAATCGCTAACTTTATGAATATGTGTTGGCAAATTTTGAAATGTTTACGCACGCGGCATGTACAACATGCATTTCGATTTTCAATGAGCGACAAACAATCTAGATAGGCAAATACACACACACACGCGGCCATAGGTCGCTACAAAGTTGAGCTCATGTGGCTGCAAATATTTAAGTAAAGTCTAGATTTTTCAATTAAAATACACTGATGCTGTGCGGCGGGTGGAGCAGCAGCAGCTAGTGCTGCCGGCGGGGGCCGTGGGTGGTGCATTTGGCTGTTGGAGGAGCACCACCAGCAGCAGCAACAGCAGCAGGAGCTGTATTCGTCGGCTGTTGGTTGTCAAGCGGATTTCGTCATGATGTTAAGTAGGCATCGCTCGCATGTGTTAGCCATGGCCAGCTGTGTTAGCCAAGTGCCTGCCCGTTGGCAATTACGTAACGCCCCGCGGCCAGAGCCCGGTGCGTGTGTGTGACAAATGCGCGACGAACTAAAACTCGACCAGTCTCAGCCGAAGTAGGTTAAAATTGCAGCTGACTAGCCGTTGGAGTATTGCAGTTTGTAGTTTCGGACTTTGCGTATTGGCTTGCAAATGCAAAAATTAAAATTCAATCAAATTGCGAAAGCCCGAAAATAAAAAAAAAAAAAATCAAATACAAATATACCCATATATATATAAAAAGAAAACGCCAAACGCTCAGACAGATAGACTCAAGTCTCAAGCAAGCAGCCAGAGTCTGAAACATGTTTCATGTTCAATTAACAGGCCCAAAAATCAAATAAAAATAAAAAATAAAAAAACAGCCCAATACCAACGACAGCCTTTCACTCGATACACGCTGCGTATGCGTATTATTCTCCATTTTGGTGCGATAAAAAATCACATCATGACACGAAATACTTAATTGGTCCATAAGGTTTATCGCCTGCCGGCCAACTGGCATCAGCATACCTTCTGGTCTGGCCCGATCTGGGGTCTGGTGTCTGGTCTGACCAGCTCTGGTCTGCTCTGGTCTGTATGGACTTCTAATTGAAATGTCAACGCGTGCGCTGCTCAATCAATTTTCCAGCTCTGCTTATGGTCAGCCGTCGGTTTCCACAGATCGCCAAGATTTCACATATCGATTCACAATATTGGCCAGCTCTTTTAATTGATTTGCACGTTGCATGCGGTGTCAGCCGCAAGTCAGGGACAAACCTGTGGCAGCTCTGACTGAAATGTGAAATGTGCTGTGGCGACTCCTCGACAGCTAATTAAAAACTATATTTGATAGGTATTTGCGTTTTTCGGCAATGTCTTGCTCACAACTGACAGTTTTTATATCCTGAATTTTGAGTGGGCTTTTATTTTGAAATATCAAGATGGATAATAATATAAATAAATATATACGAATTTTAATTTTTATGTATTTGAGAGGACTCCTTGACAGTATTCGTATTTATCTTGCCCATCCATTAAAATTGGGTGTGTGTACTAAAGAGATAATAAAATTATTGTGTGTTTTTTAATTTACATACAAATTTTATTATCATATATTTATTTATTTTTTTCTTATTAACTATTATATATTGATATATATTTTTTATATTATTTTAGGCCATTTTTATATTAATTTGTGCTGTTATCATATTTTATATTTCTACAAGTATAGAAAACATTTTTTTTTATATATCACTTATTTTTGAAGAAAATTGATTATATTTATTAGAGAACTTAATAATATATTGTTGTTAAATTTTACTCTCAAATATAAACCAATGCCTTGCCTTAAATCAATTTTTTAATTGTTGCATTTACGTCCTGCTTATTTATACATTTTCTACTTATTATTACAAAATTTACATAATTTTTTATTATTATTACATAATTTTTTATTAGGATAGAATTATCATCTCTGCAACCAGCTATTCTATATTTGGAGGTTCACAACTCATTTCAAGACAATGGAAAACAGTTATGAGCAGCAGTTAGCGAACACACCCGCGCGCGTTTTGTGCGCGGTTTAAAACGCGGCGATACAAAAGTCACAAAAGTGACCTTAATTGCCAACAAGTCAGCACTTGGTCATATCGCTAGCTGTTCTATTAGTAACATATACATTGCAGTGTGTGTGCGCGTGTGTGTGTGTTTGTGTACGCACACATATGGCGCCTTTTATCTAACTAATGCACAATCAAGGCTCCAGGCACGCACAGACAGAGACAAAATTTATTGATAGCGACATTAATACCACAAAATTGTACATTTTCTTTTATTTTTATTTTTTACTCATTTTTTTTTTCTGCTTGCCGAGCAAATTGCGTATGAATTTTAAAGTTGGCTGCATTTTTGCTGCAGCTACACGCAATGGTCGCGATTAAAATCTAAATCAAATTAAGTCGCTTTAAAAGCATATGCAAAAAAAAAAAAAAAAAAAAAGAAGTAAATAAATAAACTTGGCCAACAATGCAGCAGCAGCAACAGGCGCAGCAGCAGCAATCAAGAGAACTGGGCATAAAACGCACCACGCGCACTTTTTGAAGCCGAGGCGTTTCGCTATGATCTAATAAAATGTCAGAGCCCCAGATCAGCGCGAAGGTGGGGCCAAAAACGAATAGACATTGCAGGTTGCTGCGAGAGAACTCCATAACAAAGAGAACTGCCAACTGCCAACTGCGATCTGCGAACTGCCAGCAGCGCAGTCGAGCAGTCGTCAATTTTTCTTCAGGCAGTCAGCCCGTTGCAGTCTCTGACTTGGCTGCGACTTTGCTTTTCCTAACTGCAATATTTTTGCTGGCGATTTTCTACTCGTTTTTCCAAGCTGCTTTTGTTGTTGTATTTGCTGCTTTTGATTTTTCTGTCGCTAAACTGGTGCGTGGCTGCTGCGCATGCGTGTGAGCCAAAACTGACCGAACGTATATAAGCGATTATAGGGCCGGGCTGGCCAACAGTCAGCCGCGTTGCTCTACATCGAGCGTGCGTTGCGTGTGCCGTGTGCCGATATTTCGAATACGTAGCAATACGATATTAAGTATACGCATCAACGAAGGACATTCACCGTGAAACGTTGGATTACCACAAGGATTACGATTCAATCGAACCAATTTGTGAATTATTACAAAAACACAGTTAATATAGTGCGCTCAACTATATCAGAACGTTTTCATAAGTGCAATACCAGTGAAACTATGAAGGTGGGTCGCCAACAGCAAAAGGACTACAACTGATTACTAAAAAAAAACACCTCGAATATGCTGAGCAGAGCAAGCTCAAAAGGCTGCCTATGGACTTTATATGTTATTTTCTAAAGCACAAGGCGTGTCCTCATACAGAGTGCAAGAATAGGATGTAGTTTTCATTTAAAATTATAAATAATGCGCTAATTGAATTAGGCCTATGTATTTTAAATAGTTACTTGAAATTGACTGGATAATAGAATTTCAGCATTCACAAGTGATTTTCCAAAGGATTACTTCATATCTAAAAAATCATTGGCTTACATTAAATGTGCTCACGATAGAATTATACAGTATTCAAATTTTCTTTTAAATTGGTTTTTCAATAATGAATGAGCGTTTGTAATTTTTTTTTAATTCAATTTATGACATAGTTGGTTTATTTTTTTTTTTATTATTATTATTATGTTATTTTAAACTTATTTTTGTAGCTCTTTTATTTATTTTTTCTATTTATTTTTTTTTTTATTTTATTATAAGTATTAATTTTTTATTTATTTACTTATATTATTTATTTATTTTATTTTTACTTTTCTTGTTAAATAATTAATAAATTCAATTTTAATAATATTTAGAAGTTGTAAATTTAATTGTAATTCAAGTGCAGCAAATTAACATTTATTGATTTATAGATTTTCTTGAATCTATTTACTTAAATTTTCTGTAGCATATTTTTCAATTATTTAACTAGTAAGACAGTCTAAAAAATAATTTATTTTTTGAAGAGAAACTAAAGAAAACGAATCAATTTGGTTTATGTACAACTAAAACAAAGTAGAATAAAGATAAAATTCAATTAACTTTATAGCTAAAAGTTTGTATATACATTTACTTAACCGCTGTCTCGTTTAGCTATAACTTTATAAATCTGTTTCCACTCCTCGTTCACAGCTTCGACTCCTTGCGCTGCTGTGCATGCTGCTCGGCTCGGCACTGGCAGAACCCTCGCCCACAATCGCGCCGCCGATTGTGCCCTGCATTCATGCGAGCGGTGCAGCTGGATACTCGTATGCGCCCCCAGCTGAGGTCAAGTTCTCCATAACGCCCGGCGTCACCAAGTACAGTCAAACGCCCGCCATTTCCAGCTACTCCGAGAATGGGAAACTGTTGCAATCGTCTGTGAGCAGCGGCCTGGCTTCGTACGAGTCCACCGCTGGACTCTCGGGCTACTCGCGCGACGGTCTCACGCAAATCAACAAGTATGTGGCGCCCGTACAGAAGACGCTGTTCACACCGTCGGCGGACTACGGCGGTCCTGGAATAACCTACGCCGATAAGTCGCCGGCTGCCAAGTACGCCACTGTGGTGCCCTCTGGCATTGAGCTGAAGAGCTTGGTTTCGCCCGCCCTAACTAAGACTGTGCTGACGGCGCCCAAGCTGGTGGGTGGCTATCTGCCTCCTGCGCCCACCTTGACCAAGGTGTCCACCTACTCCTCGCCTGGATACACCTACAGTCAGTCCACTCCGAGCATTTCCAAGTCGGCTACCTACACATCGCCCTCGGCCTCCAGTGGAGCATACTATGCCTCGCCCGTGACGACCAAGGTGGAGACCTATACCTCACCTGGCTACACCTACTCCAAGGCCACGCCTGGCTTCTCCAAGGTGGAGACCTACAGCTCACCCGGCTACAGCTACTCCAAGGCATTGCCAGGTAGTGCCAAGATAGCTACCTATTCGCCTTCGATTTCCTATGGTACACCTGCCATTGCCATTGCTGCTCCAGCGGCAACACCTGCCCTCAAGCTGGCCACCACCTCGTCGCTGTTCTCGTCGCTGGGCTCCGGCTACTCGTCCAGCTATGCGCCCGCTCTGGCCAAGACCTATTTGCCCGCAGCGCCCGCCATTGCTACCCAATATATTTCCTCACCTGCCAAGGTGGCCACCTACAGTGCTCCGGCTGTATCCACCTATGCATCAGCTCCCCTTAGCAAGCTGAGCACCAGCTATGGTGCGAGTGGCTCAGGCGCCATCTCCCATCAATATGTCTCCAAGCCCGCCGTGGCTACCTATGCAGCTGCCCCTGCTGTCACTAAGATTTCCAGCTATGCTGCTCCTGCCATTAGCACCTATTCCGCAGCTCCTGCCCTCACTAAGATATCCAGCTATGCTGCTCCGTCTATCTCCACCTACTCTTCAGCTCCATCAGTTGCTAAGATGGCGACCTACAGCCAGGCAGCTGACGTCTCCCATCAATACATTTCCAAGCCGATTGTCGCTGCTTATCCGGCAGCAGCTCCAGCTGTGGCCAAGGTGGCCTATGCCGCTCCAGCTGTGGCCAAGGTGGCCTATGCTGCTCCTGCCGTCAGCTATGCCAGCAGTGGACACGGCGCTGTCTCCCATCAGTACGTGTCCAAACCTGCCCTGGCCACAATCTCTGCAGCTCCGGCGATTGCCAAGGTGGCATCCTATGCCACTCCAGCTGTGGCCACCTATTCTGCCGGTCCGGCTATCACTAAGGTCTCCTCCAGCTATGGCAGCTCTGGTCTTGGCGCTGTCTCCCATCAGTATGTATCCAAGCCTTCCGTTGCCATCTCGGCAGTGCCAAAGGTGGCCAGCTATGCACCAGCTGTGGCCACTTACTCAACGGGTCCTGCCATCGCAAAGGTTGCCAGCTATGCACCCGCATCTATATCCACCTACTCCGCTGCGCCGGCTACTACAAAAGTAGCCACCAGCTATGGCAGCTCTGGTCTTGGCGCTGTCTCCCATCAGTATGTGTCCAAGCCCGCTGTGGCTACCTATGCAGCTGCTCCTGCTATCACAAAGACTGTCAGCTATGGAGCCCCTGCTGTCGCCAGCTATGGAGCGACGCTCTCCAAGACCTATTTGCCAGCTGCCCCAGCCATCAGCACCTACTCCTCAGCTCCTTCTATCGCCAAAGTGGCGACCTACAGCCAGGCAGCTGATGTGTCCCACCAATACATTTCCAAGCCATCCACAGTGTATAGTGCTGCTCCAGCGATTGGCAAAGTCGCTTCCTATGCAGCGCCTGTCGTATCCACCTATTCCGCAGCTCCAACCATCACCAAACTGGCCACAAGCTATGGCAGCTCTGGTATTGGCGCTGTGTCCCATCAGTATGTGTCCAAGCCAGCTGTGGCTACCTATGCAGCAGCACCTGCTGTCACTAAGATAGCTAGCTATGCTGCTCCGTCCATCGCCACCTACGCCGCAGCTCCTTCAGTTGCCAAGGTGGCGACCTACAGCCAGGCAGCTGATGTCTCCCATCAGTACATCTCCAAGCCAATAGTTGCTGCTTATCCCGCTGCTGCTCCAGCCATTGCCAAGGTAGCATCCTATGCAGCACCAGCTGTGGCCACCTATTCAACGGGTCCTGCAATCTCGAAGGTTGCCAGCTATGCAGCCCCTGCCGTAGCCTCCTATTCTGCTGTCCCCACCATCAGCAAGGTGTCTAGCAGCTACGGGAGCTCAGGAATCGGCGCTATCTCCCATCAATATGTCTCGAAGCCTGCAGTTGCCATCTCTGCTGCTCCAGCCATAGCTAAGGTGGCCAGCTATGCACCAGCTGTGGCCACTTACTCAACGGGTCCTGCCATCGCAAAGGTTGCCAGCTATGCACCCGCATCTATATCCACCTACTCCGCTGCTCCGGCTATTACAAAAGTAGCCACCAGCTATGGCAGCTCTGGTCTTGGCGCTGTCTCCCATCAGTATGTGTCCAAGCCCGCTGTGGCTACCTATGCAGCTGCTCCTGCTATCACAAAGACTGTCAGCTATGGAGCTCCTGCTGTTGCCACCTATGGAGCGACGCTCTCCAAGACCTATTTGCCAGCTGCTCCAGCCATCAGCAGCTATGCCGCTGCTCCCGCTCTGACCAAAGTATCCACTAGCTATGGCGGATCCGGTGCCGTCTCCCATCAATATGTGTCGAAGCCTGCGATTGCGACCATTGCAGCTGCTCCTGCCAAGGTGGCCTATGGAGCACCAGGTTTAGTATCGACCATTGGCAGTGGATATGCCAGCACGCAGTACGCATCCAAGCCAGCGATAGCTATTGGCGCCGGTCCTATACTTGGTCAAGGCTACTCATCGTCCAAACTGGGATTGGGCTTGGGTCTGGGTCTGGGCCTGGGCCAAGGCCAAGGCCAAGGCTACTCGACCTCTGGACATGGCGCCATCGCCACTCAATATGTGTCCAAGTCTGGACTGTTAGCTGCTCCACTGGGCAAGCTGACAACGGGACCAGCGATTGGCCAAGGCTATGCCAGCAGCACAGCCTATGGACTCAATGCGGGTGAGCACAGATAGATTAGAAGTGATTGAGTGAAATCTCTATCCTCTCTCTCTCTCTCTCTCTTCCCACTATTATACAGGTAAATTAGGTTTGGGTTCGGCGGGCGCACTTAATGGCGCGTACTATGGGGCCATATCGCTGGGTCACGCCGCCGTCTCGCCTGCACTCACCTACCAGGGAGCTCTGGCGCATGGCGCTAGATTGGCGCAGCTGGGCGCACCACTGGCGGACTATAGCCTCGGCCATGGCATTGGCACCTTTGGAGCCGGTTTCAATCGCTATGCGCCCAGCGTCTCGGCGCTGAGTGTTCAGGCTCCTCTTACGCCCGCTGCCTACCTGAAGACCGCCCCAGTGGCTCAGCCGGCGCTGCTAAAGGTTCTGCCAGAAAAGCATCTCGAGCATTTCGTAAGGCAGACACATCATAGGTTGACTCCTTATACATATTGGTTGCTTTCCAGGATGCGCATCCGCGCTACGCCTTTGAGTATGCGGTAAATGATCCTCACACTGGCGACAACAAGCATCAGCGCGAGGAACGCGATGGCGATGTGGTCAAGGGCGAGTACTCCCTGGTCGAGCCCGATGGCAACGTGCGCACCGTCAAGTACTATGCCGATTGGGAGACGGGCTTCCATGCCGAGGTCATCAACAGTCGCGATCAGGGCAAAATTGTGGCCAAGCGCCAGACGGCGCCCAAGTCGTGAGGTAAGATCGATTGATAAGCTAGCGATAATTCTGCACATAACAATCGATAGACACTTAAATATATTTCGATAGCGCCTCTCAAAATGCATCAGTGACTTGTTTTGTTCGCCAGCACAACTGTAAATAGCCTACGATTCAATTTTCTTCTCATTAAACATTAAACGTATTTATGTAAATCCCACAACAACAATTACGACAACAACAACTACGACAACAACTTCGACAACTACGACAACAACAGCAAGAGAATGCAATTAGAAAATGTATTACAGAGAGCCGCCATCTTGCACCAGCACACACCGTTATCGTTGCTCATTCTTTCTATCTATCTCTTTCTTGCTCATGTGATAAGCGTTTCCATTTGGACTGCTTGAACTGCTCTCTTCTTCTCATTGAACTGTGCGTTCTAATGGATGTCTATACATATATGTGCACACACATACGCACACATACATATGTTTATACGTGTATATATATTGTGTAAATTGTATATTGTAAATTGTAAACTGAATAAACAACAATTAAGAACGCTACAGTCGAGAGCGCTCGACATTGGAAATCTTTGTAGATTTTGTTGATTTCATAAAGAAAAATAATCTATAACACTATATTAAATAAATATATATATTTTTTATATACATATATTCAATATTTTTCTTTTTGGGGAACACCAGAACTTAACCTACTAAAACTCTAATTAAATGAAAAGTAAATTAAATAATTTGCATTTAAATCCGCAATTTCAATTTTTGAAATTCTAAAAAACGTCCAATTTGGCTTTATTCAAAAATTAAAATACTATATGTAAATATTGGGTTTAAATTTTTAATGTTCGCTAGATAAGTTAAAAAAGAGAAATAAATTTTATTCACCGATAAATATCATAATTAACTTAAATAATCTAATTATTAAGCAGTCAGTGTAAACAAAAAATTCTGTTTTTTCACAAATTGAATTATTTTAATATATATTTATATATAATATATAATAACTTTTTTATCAATGAGAGTAATTAGATACAATTTTATCCAAGTAATGCATGAACCCTTCAGTTATATTTGAGATTTTATTTCTTCAAGAGAGCAACAAAATTATTTGTAAGTTCTTCAATATTTTCGCTATATACTGCAAATTTAATTAGCTTTCGATTAACAAACAAAACGAACTCTATAATTGGTAATAGGTTTAAGCAGCAAATCACAATAATGTACTATTATTTTCGCCGTAATACAATTGAAGTCTAATACTATGTATATATATATATATGTGTATGTATATATAACTTGGCCTACAAGACGCGCCTGAGATCGTCGCTAATGAATAAGCCAAAATCTGTGGGCGCCGCTCGATGTGGATTCTGTGTGCAATAGGCTTGGAAGATATGTCGCAGCAGTCGACTGGCCTGGAGCTTGATTTGAGCGCGCCGCTCGTGCCCAGCTGGGCCCAGCTCCAGGTGGGCGAGCAGCCACTGGTTCTTCAAGCGGCGCAGCTGTGCCTCCAGGCGGGCCAGCTCGCCGTTCTGCTCCAGCTGCGGGACATGCAACGGCTCCAGGGCAGCAAAGCTCTTGCAGAGCGCATTGTCCTGCAACCGGACGCGAAGAGCTCGCTCCTGGCGCAGCGCTTGATGCATCATGTTCAGCTCCCGGTTGCAAATGCGCGTCGAGCTGCTCACACAGGCACTGTCCACCTGCTGCCGCTGCTGGCAATGCTGCTGGGCCAGCTCCAGGGCGGACAGCTTGTCGTTGAGTATGTTCAGGGCATGCTGCATGGCCGCCTCCTTGGAGAGCATGGCCTGCTCCAACTGCTCCAGACCCTCGGCCATCTGGGTGAGCGTCTGGCAGTAGTCTTGGCTAAAGCGATGCACCTGTTTCTCGGCCATCTCCTTGCGCACCTGCAGCTCCGAAAAGTCCTGTTGCTTCAGCTTGGCCGTGTACTTCAGCGCCTTCAGCTCCTTGTCCCGCTCGGCCACAGTCAGCTCCAAACCCTTGACGTCCTCGTAGTGGCGCCTGATTTGTGCGGCGCGCTGCTGCAGCGTATTGGAGCTGGAGTGGCGCACATACTCAGTGTTCACATCTCGGGGCTCCAACAGGGCGCAGAGCTCCTCGAGCTGCTCCTCCAGCAGCTGCATGCATCGCTGACTGTACGCGTCCAGTTCCCGCTGCTCCGTCTCCTGGGCAGGCGCATATTTGCTGTAGTTCAGGGTCAATATGCGCCAGAGCTTCTCGTGCGCTATGCCCCCATTCGACTCCTTAGTCGCCTCTCGAGCGGACACTCCCAGCATGCTGATAAGCGCGCCCAAGGCCTCGTTGGCTTCCAGTATGCGCTGGTACCGGGCACACTGCATGCCCGTCCAGGCAGCGGCGGTCTTATTGGAGCTCAGCTTGCGCTGCAGCTTCTTCAGCTTCTGCTTGGCCGCACAGCTATGCTCCATGAGCAGCTGCATGCAGTGGAAGGAGGCAGTCTGCTCATCGCCCAACTGTATAATGGTATGCAGCATGCCAGCATTGGCATTCACCGAATCCATGCCCGCCTCGTACACCTCAATCAAGGCGCCATACAGCTGCTGCTCGTCCAGAAGATCCACCAGCGTCTGCGGCGGCATCAGATTCTGATGCAGCCCATTGATGTAGTGCAGCACTCGGCGTATGGGCTCACAATTCGTATGCTCGTCCAGCTGGCCCGTCTTAAGCAGCCGCACAAACTCATCCAGCTGCTGCTCCTGCACCTCCAGATCCATGCGATAGATGGCCGCGTGCGTGCACAGCTCATAGTCACAGTGATTGAGGCCGTAGCGGAACTGCTGCAGCACGAGCTGGAGGCTCTTCAGCAAGTAAATGCACTGTGCACGGAAGATGTAACGCTGCACGGAGTAACCCTCGAAGATGGCATCGCGACCTGGTGGAAGGGAGCGTGGCAGAGAGGTAGCAATAGATGTTAAGAAAAAATTAATTAATTGTATTCCAATTGGAAATAAAAGTCATTAGAATAGACCCGGAATAGAAATCTCATCACTTCCCTGCATTGTCATCCATAACCAGCATTATTCTTATTAGCATTTCACCCTCCAATTAGATATACCCGCTTTTACTTACCGAACTCACAGGCATTTGGAAACTTCTCATTGATGGCCTGGCACACGATTTCCAGTTTGTCGTTCATGCGCTCCAGCAGCAGCATGACCAGCACCACGTCGTGCTCACCGCCTCGCAGGAGACATTGCTCGGGTACAAAGGCCAGCACATGCTCCAGATGCTGACGTTCCAATCGCAGCTCGACAGCCTTGAGCTGCTGTTCCAATGCCCGTCCATAGGCCTTGCTCACGCTGAAGATGTGCTGGTAGTCGGCCAAGCTCTGCTGGGAGGTCTCCTCCTGCTGCGATTCATTGGCGCTGCTGAAGTCCTCGATGGAGAGATTGCCGCCGTCTGATTTCAGCTGCAACTGCTCCTGGAGCTGACGCACCAGATCTCTGAACTTCAATATGGTCACATCACGATCGTAGAGGCTCTCCACAGCGGCATTCTTCTGCTGCTCCAGGGATTTCACCTGCCCGTTAAGCTTGTCGATTTCGTCCCGCAGATCCGATTCCAGCTCCTGGTTGCTCTCGATGAGCTGCTCCTGTATTTGTTCCAGTGCCTCCAGTTCAGAGACCTCATCTTCCAGCAGCTTCACACGCTCTTCCAGCTCTAACTTGAGCGTGGCCAGCTGCGTGACCATGGACTCAGCTCCCAGTGAAGCATCCACTTGCTCCTTCAGGTCCATCAGCTGCATTTCCATTTGGTCGACGCGTCGACTCTGCAGCTCTTTGATGCTCTTCAGCTCATTGATTTCCGAGTGTTTCGTCTCCAGTTCTTTGTGTGTGCGCTGCGCCAGCTGCTTCTCATGGGCCAGGGTATCTCGCAGTCGGACCACCGTCTCTCGCAGTCGCTGGTTATATTGCTCGAGGCGCAGAAATTCGCCCGTTGACTGCAGCGTCGTCGTGTTCGTCGATTGCTTCTCCGTCTTCTCCAGGCATTGGTCTTCACTGTGATCCTGCTCCTGCTCGGCACGCAGTATTTCCAGATCCAGGCTGAGCTCATCGTTGCGCTCCTGAAGCGTCTCCAGCTCCATTTGAAGCGTCTCCAGACGCTCCTCGGCCATTTCCTTGTCCAGTGTCAGCAGCTCCACACTCTCGGCCACGTCGTCCAGCTCCCGCTTGTACTTGGCCGCCAGCTCCAGCGATTCGCGCTGCTCATGCCGGCAGCGCTGCAACTCGCGCTGCAGTAGCACCTGCTGTGTCATGATCTGCGACTTGAACTCCAGCAGCTGTTCGTTGTGTATCTTGATGCGCTCCAACTCCAGCAGCTTCAGCTTGTCCTCGCTCCTCTGCACACGCAGCAGCTGCAGCTCCTCGCGCAGCTGCCGCAGCTCGGCGCTGTCCGTAGGTGGCGCCACAGTGCTAGGCGTACGCAGCGCCGGACCCGGCGTAAACTGTGGCCGCAAAATCTCCAGAAATCCAGCCTCGACAAAGGCAGCGGGCGCCACCCGCTTCACACTGCTCGTGGGACTCATGCTCGTCTTGCTGCGCTTGGGCGCCAGCGCCAGCGGCACGGGCATGGCCAGCGTCAGCTGCGCCGTGGTGCTCTGCGCCTGTGCCGTCGTCGGCTTGGGCTGACTGATGCGCGTCGGCCGCAGCTGTGTATACGATGTGGAGCGTCGCTGGTTGCAAGTCATGGCCGGTGGCGTCAGTACGGATGACTGGGCAGCGGCGTGTTCGAACTGGGCTCGAGTTGCCTGAGCTTGGAACTGTGCCTGGGAATGAGGCTGCGCCTGGGAATGAGTCTGGGCCTCAGCTTGGGGCTGGGCTTGAGCCTGAGCCGGAGCCGGAGCCGGAGCTTGAGTCTGCTCCTGAACCTGTGACTTTGACTGTGTCATTAAGTGTGCCTCTGCCTGAGCCTGTTCCTGGGACCGTGTCTCACCCTGAGCCTGAGCCTGAGCCTGAGACAGAGCCCCAGCTTGGGGCTGGGCTTGAGCCTGAGTCTTAGCTCTAGCCTGAGCTAGAGCCTTAGCCTGAGCCTGAGCTTGTTCCTGGGAATGAGTCTGAGCCTGAGCGTCCACTGATTTACTCTGTGTTTCCTTCTTCTGCTGACCGATCTGTGTGGAAGTCGCAGTCTCAGACTGCTTCGCCTTCTGCTGCGTCACCAAAGGCGCTGCCACGGGCTCTGGCTCTGGATCTAGTACCTTTGAGGAGCAACAAATAATTATTAATTATTGTTATTATTTTTCAGTTTTCAACATTTTCAAAATAAATTCCATTAGCTTTGTTACCTTTGGTGGCGCCTGTGGTTGCAGCTGTGTGGAAGTTATCCAAGTCTTGGAAGTAGTCATGGTAAAAGTTGCATTCTCTGGTGGCTTTCTGCTCAAGCGCTCGGCTGATGAGCTCGCCTCCCTCTGCAGAGTGTTAAAATAATTAATTAACGATGGCATTCCATGTGTATATGTATATGACATAGCTCAGCTCCACTCCACCCCACCCACAGCTGTCCGGGTGACTCACCTGCTCTTCTGCTACTGTCTGCCTGCTGCGCTGCCTGCTGTGGGTCAGCTTCAGTTTGTTCGATTCACGTTGCATGCCCTCCTTTGTGCGATTATTGTCCTGTTTGCGCTTGAGTTCGTCCATTGGGCTCGAGCCTAGCAACAGCTGCAGCTGCTGGGCACGCACAAAGAGGCCGCAGTTGGGCGCACACTTGAAGTAGGTGCTGCCATGGACAGTGCCATTGTTTTTGCCACGCGGCTCGTCCAGCACAATACCGAACCACTGGCCGCCAGCGAATGTGGTGCGCCCCACATAGGCGACGCGGCCGCTAAGTTGATTCTTGCCCGCTACTTGTACTCGCTGGCCAAGTTTCGGTTGAGCTGTTGACATATTCATGTGAGAGCTTACGTCATTTTGGCTTAACGCATTTGCCCGCCGCTATATATCGAGCGATGGCGTGCCTAATCCCAGTTAACAAACCCTCACCAAACTGCACTGCAAAACTGATGCGTTCGTCATTTCGTTATTTCGCTTGCCCCACCCCAAAGGGAGCCAAACGAAGGCGTTGCGGCCACAGCGCAGAATCGTGAACTTTCCGGGTGGTTGCTTCAATCAGTGTGCATATAGCACGTGGCTGGAAGCGAGTAAACTGTGCGATGGCTTCGACTGTTACTGCTGTTGGAGCAACAGCTCCAGATGGTAGCTGGCACTTCGAATTTGAGTAACATCAGCACAGCAAAGCCTTATTTTATATTTAAATATATTTATTGCAAAATGTACTGAAATATTTTTATCATTATTTGATATTAAAACTTGTACAAATATTTAATATTAAATTATTTTATTTTATTTTATTAAATGAACAATAAATAATCATAATAATCTATCATTTAATATATCTATTGGTTAACATATATTTTCTATTAAAAAAATACAAATAAATAGAATTTTTTGCAGCCGTTTCATCTTTTCAAGATTTATATAAATATTATAAATGAGAATAACGTACTCTGCCATAATTTATTTTCCACATATATTTTCTACATTTTGATAAGATAATCTAAATTAATCTAAAAACATACCTTGATTTTCCTTGCGCCATAGCGAAAACTAAAGGCAAAAAGAAATCTACCACGCCCAAAGAAAAATCAATTACAATTCAATCAAACGACGATGAAAATTATATTTATGACGGCCTATCGTCTCACATTAACAGCGGTATTCAACATGAAATAAAGATCAGCGCAGACTGTAAATTTTGTGAATTGAGTTGAGGGAGAGATTCGAGTTGAATTGCTGGCACTATTATTTCCTGGTGCGCTTCGGAACGGACCAAGAGCTTTCATTCCGCAAAAATTTATCATAAGAATTCTGCTCTTCGGAGAGCATGGCCAGAATGAGCTCAGCATGATCGCCAGGTATTTGACGCTAAGCAAAAATCACACACAAAATTAAAAGAGAATCTACAAAGTCAGTGGGAAATTTACCTCAGTGCCTGCAGGACGCTCAAACTCCTCCTTAACCATGTTCAGCATAGCTTCTGTTAGAATTGATACGGCTGGGTCACCATTCGGTTCGGTATGGGAACCCTTTCTTACAGTCGTGCTATGTTGATTTGTTTGGCGCTCACTCGGTGTGGCTGGCTGAAGATCCTTGAGCTCGTTGGCCAGTATATTGATGTGTTCCATATTTAACTGGTTAATGGGACGCATATCGCTGCCAACCTCACGTTGACAAAATGGACAAGTGCCGATTATCTTCATTTGTTTAGCCATTTTTATGAGAAAGACACAGAAAAAATATTCACACAAATTTTTGTTTTTTGAAAATATGTTCCTTTCGCTTTTAGGTCTGAGCGTGTTAAATAACGAGAGTAATATGATAAGAAAATTATATTCCTGTGGGAATACAGTTTCGATTCTAGCAAATATCATAGCCTACTAGTTTGATGAGATTTTCATATTTTCTCGTGTTCCTCGACTTTTGTATTTGCCTACAATAACAACAATTCAGTAATTTAAAACTATTGCGAATTTATTTTTACTGATTTACAGATAGGGCCCGAAAAATATATACTACTGACTAACATCAATGTTTCTCTTGTGCCTAGATTAATACGTGCCGCCAAAAGGTGTAGCAACGAAGCAGATGCTCTAGAAAACATTACGGCAAATTGGACAGGTAGATTTGCTGCTGGTGGTGAACCATTTGTACTGTAAGAGAAATGCAAGGATTATACATTGAGCTGCAATGGGCGAAGATGCTCGCTGAGCTCACCAAACAGGGTCCGTGAAACTTCTTTTTGCATGTCTTGCATGTCAATTTGGGCAGCTGGCAAGTGTCCTGGTGTATGACCGTATAGCAAACATAACATTCCTCCACGCCCTCGAATTTCTTATCCAAATTGTTCTTCCACAGCGTGAGGCCATCGTTAATCGTGCCATTCTGTGAAGCAATTCAAATCAATATTAAAATCTAGAGTTCTTATATTACAAGTTAGTCCCTCACCTGATGCGTCAAAAAGATGGTCAGCTGCATGCCAACATTACGTGAATTGGCCCGACCGCCAATCTGCTTGCCGCACTCGACTTTAACTGCGCCGAGTGGATAGTTGGGCGCCAGCGTAATGACCAGCTCCATGCGTGCCTCATCAATGGCATAGACGGCCAGAACCTCTCGAGTGGAAGTATGCACTGTCACCTGTAAAGAAAAACGAACAAATCAATACAATAATAGTAATCAAAGAGCTCTGTGAAGTTTACTATCTACATAAACATTATATATATATATATTACTGCCGAGTTTCACCCAAAACAGGACCCCAACCAATTGACTTGAACTTGAACGACTACAGATGACAAACGATCGTAACGCTATCAAGTCAACTCGCTCGAAAATAAATGCTCTCATTGCTCTCGGACCTTCAGTACCAGACGATTCATATACACCGATCGTAAACGTCGCACGGCAACATTATCGCAGCTACAGAATGGTTCCGCTAGAGATCTTTCGGGCCGTAGTCATTGTTTTGTTGCTCATCAGCATCGTTGTGGTGTTTGCGTTGCGGATGAGCATCGAGGAGAAGGTCTAAACGAAGCAAATACATTAGGAGTTCAGACGAAGCGGATGCCCACCTGCATATTGTCGTGTTTGTCCTTGCGATTAACAATTGCTTTCAGCTCCTCGGTGCAGATCAGAGCGCTCACATAATTCGATGTTAGATTGTCCACAAAGTTCTTCTGTCTGGATTGGCTGGTGTTCCACCATTTACGCACCACGGCAGGCAACTTGCGCAGAGCTTCCGTATACAGATGGCAGGCATATCGTTCCACTGACAGCTGGGGATCTGTTAGATTACAAGAAATTATTTTTATCAATATTAGAGCAGGCCACTACAAACATCAACCATCACACACACCACATAAACTCATGTCAAACTCATTCCAAATATTTCGTTTGTGATATATATATATATATATATATATATTTTTTTTTTTTTGTTGTGTTCGTTTCGTTGTAAGAGTAATAACTAATAATATTGATTATGGATAAGAAACCGTTGAGCTTCTATGAAATTGCCAGCGAGGCGCCTGCTCGCGAAATAAAGCTTGACAATGAGAAGAGCGTGGCGGAGGCGATTAACTTCAATACGATGCTGAGCGATCTGCCGCCTCAGCCAATTCGTCCGCCCAAGATTGATGACATTACGGTGGCTGATGAACTGAACGCTCGCCTGGCCATGGTACAGCTGCGACCGGATCGGGCGAAGCGCATACCGCGCCTGGTGAAAACAGAAATACCGTCGCCACAGCATATGTATAAGTTCTTTTGTGTTTGCCCACGCTACCATCCGTGCTATGTGCCCTGCCAGCACACCGGTCAGATAATCATTGATCGTGATATGCTGAAGCGAGAGGAGCACACGTGCTTTTTGGCTACACCCAAGAAGAATTTCCTCTCGCCGCAGCGACTGAAGCAGCCACGGTACATTAGCAAAAAGATCTACGTGCCCATATGTACGGCTCGCATGGAACGATTGGCGATTCCGCATCCAATGCGAGTCAGGGACACCTACAAATATTTCAGGCACATTCTCTCTCCACGCCATTTGGCAGCGCTGCAAGAGCAAATGAAACCGAAGCCAGAGATCGAGACGATGTCCATGGAAAAGGCGATGGAGTACTTGGAGGAGGAGATACGACAGCGTCGTGCTCTCAGAAAGAAGCACAAACAGCGTTGCACTGGACTCAAGAAGCTCATCATTGAGCGTCAACGCAAGCAGATGATGAAAATCATTTGTGTCCTCTTCGAAGAGATGAAGGACTTCTTGCTGAACGATCAGTTCATCATCGATGAGCAATCGCCTCTGTCCTCTGTCATATTGGAGCGAATTAAGGAGTTTACTGGTGAGTCGAAAGTTATTTGAAGATGGACTATGAACTATACTGTCTATATATAATATATATGTTTTGTCTCTTGTAGAACAAGAATTCTATACAACAAGTAACTTGCGCGACTATCAACGCATTTTGGCCAACAATCTAACCGTTTGGATCAACAAATTCATATCGAACTTGAACATATACATGGCACCACAACAAATACCAGTGGCACGTTCGATGCACGGTGAAAACGACGAGACTTTCGTGCCAGTTACTGATTACATTTCACTGTCGGAGGAGCAGGCCGATGAAATGCAGGAAGATCTAGATATGGGCATAACGGATTATGAGACCCTTGGCGAGGATTATCACTATGAGTTACCTTCGGAGGAGACGCTCATAAATTAAACCAATGCTAAGACGAGGGAGAGAGTGGAGAATGGAGAGATAGAACTACTTACCCTGCAGCTGAGACCAAGTTAACTCTTTAAAAACACCATTGCTGTGTACTTTGGCGCTATGATTCTTCAATATGTCCACCGGCATGGCACGAAACAGGAAATGTAGAAAATTCTATTTAGTGCATAAACAAATTTATAGTGTTAGGCCCAAATCGAAAGTAAAATCTAATTGTCGTGAAAGCTCTTACCTCCTCGTAATGATTCTCGTTCAGCCAGCTCGTGTAGACAGAACGCAATGCGACTGGCGACTTGGCGCAGCAATTTATTATACAGTCCCAGATTAGCAAATAGCTAAAGGCATCGTGTCTATCAATAGGCTCCAGATCCTCCAATTCAGTCACCTTAAAGTTGAACTCTGGCAAATATTTGCGTATGAGTGCATCATATCGATTCAGGTAGTCCTCAAAACGATTGAGAAAATGCCACTTCGAAATCGTCGAAGAGGCAGCTTCAAGATTATCGCTTTGTGTCTCATTTAGCTTTATGTCGTCGGCCACGAAGTGGGGCGTCAGCTGCCGAATAGCGTGAACTGCATTCAGGCGAACGGAGTGCTGAGAGTGGTATAGTTGCTTGAGCAGGAAATTGCACAGGTGATCCAGAGACAGCGTTGAGTGTGGCACTTTGCAGAACTAAACAAAAAAGATCGTATTCAAGTCGACTATTATATAGTTGTAATTCAGTCTAGCTACCCCATAAATAAAGCTATAGTCCAGCAGTTCTAGCGCCGGAATTATGCGCTCTACCAAAGCCGTGTAGCAGCCACGAAATTCTGGCTCCACATCTGGGTCGTGAGTCAGCGTAAAGAAGGATTTGAAGAGCACAACATTGACCTCCCTGGCAAAGAGTCCCTCCCACTCATCAATCACTTTCTTAAGCAGTTCTGTTGAGCTCTTCTGCTTCTCTGCTCGTATACAGTTAATGAGCGTTGCAAATAGTTGATACACAGCCACAATGAAGAAGGATGTCTGTCAAATATAGAAAACTGCATATTAGCTGGTGCAAGCATATAGCTAGTAAAGTCTTACCTTTGGATCTTTATAATTTGCTATTGATTTGGAAACTGTAAGCACCCAGGATCCGAGGCCAATGCGTATGGTATCCCAGTTCTTAATGGTCAGTTCATAGGGAAAGCGTAGTATAAGCTCATTGAGCAGCTTAATAATTTCCACAGTGTCTATCACTGCACCATATGGTTGATTAAGTAATTCGCTGATTAGGTCAAAGTAAGCTTAATAAAACAATATAATCAGAATATATGCAAATATCAACCTACACATTATAGTGCAGCAGATGTTTCGTTGAGATCTGCTGATCCCCAACGTAAGTTATATACCGGATCGCGGAAGCAATATATTGGTAATCCCTTTGCTTATTCTCATCAGACTCGAAATTATTGAGTAACACAGAACGGAAGACAGCTGCTTTCGACCACATATCTGTGGGTTCTGTTCGCATGATGATGCTATTCCAGTTGAGGGAGTGTTGCGCCAGTTTCGGCAGCAAATGCTGTAAAGAGAAGTGCTTTAATAAATAATTATTGGGAATATATGGAGTTAACTTACCTGCATCGTTAGCACATAAGCATTAATTGTGCCCTTTGATAGGAACAGTTCGGCGAGATCTTCGTGCAGCAGAATCGTGGCGTTTTCCTCAAATGACTCGTAATGATCAGTGTTAATCAAATAGCCCAACAGACGATAGATTATGACGTTATTTTGCTGCACCGCCTCCTGCTGCAGCCGTTCCTTTATGATTTCTACCAACTCACTGACGTTACCCAGAAAGCTGCACACTTGCTCGGACAGATACAGCACCAGCTCTTCACTGGCGATATCCACGTTTTCGGTGAGCTCTAGCCACGCATCGGCAGCAGAGGCCACGTGCATGCACTGCAGCATCTCAGCAATGAGGCACTCGCTCCATTGCTTCAGCAGATTGGCATTGGGATCACAATAGTCTTCGGTGAGCTCATCCTCGCCTTCGTTGGAATCTTCTGTCATCTGTGGAGTCTGAACGCGGCAAACCAGCTTGCAGATTGTCGTAAAATTGAGCGCTGCTCGTCTCACCAGTGGGATGACCTTTTCTGCATCAAAGCCTGCACTGCTGAACGGAATCCCAGCGGTAATTGTACTGTCCAGCGTCTCTAGGTACACAGAATGCTGTTCGAATTGCTGCACAAGCTCGTTTGTCTTTAGCTGAGAGGTAAGCAACGCCACCAAGGTCTCGTCTATGCGCGACAAACGTTGCGTCTCATCCTCAATATTCTCCGTGGAGCAGATGATAAATTTGGCCATTGTCTCAGCCATGTCTTGCAAGCTGCTGGCATCGTGCTCGGCATTCGTTACCAGTTCCTCCACAATGCGGGCACAGCTTTGCAGCAGCTCATCGTTGATTTCAATGTCCTTGCTGGACAGTGCATCCTGCCAGCAGGTGGTTATCTCCCACAGCGTGTCCTCCGACAGATAATCGCTAACTTTCTGCTCCAGACTAAACTTGAACAGCTTCAGGAACACCTGCTGCCGCACGGCCAGCGATGAGTTCGCCTTGCTGCATATGACGGGCATTATCTGAGCTATAAAACTGCCGCACACCTCAACCATATCGTTCTCGTCTATCTGATTCAATGGCTCGCACATGGCCAGCAGTATATTGTCTACAGTTGCTGCATTTATGAGAATATCACCAGTGTCCGTTTGAAAGAAGCATTTGTGGAGCAAATTCAACTTATCCCGATCGTTATCCAGCACCACCTCCTTGGCAATGCGCGTGATTACCTCGCATGTCTCCGAGCTGGCGAGCATTTGTCGCACGGCAGGCTCGGTGCATAGGGGATACGAGAGCAAGCGATGCAGCAGTAAATTCTGTACGCGCTGTTGTTGAATCTGGAATACAAGAATAATGAATCTGAAGCAATATTCAATTTGATATAATCTTCGCTTTGGCTTACCTTCAGCAGAGTGTCACTAATATACTCGAAACGTGGCACCGGCTCGAGCATCGACAGGATCTCAAAGACTATATCCACAACCGACTCGCAGGCATCACCACTTAACTGTTCCAGAATCGATACAAATTTATCCAGTGTGGCACGCAGCTCGTCTTGCTCGGTCAAACTCTTGTAGAACTCTGCGTCTGCAAACATTTTGGTCAGCGTTCGCACTTGTCTAATGAAACGAGCAGAGTTGCTGCTGCTGCTCGCCTTGTCCAGGCAAATGCGCACGAGTTTCACAACCAACTGTTTGAGTTCTTTCTGGATGAAGGCGGCGGCATCGTGGGCCTTTTTGGTCGGTGTCGACTGCTGGGAAGTAGGCTCTGAAGCAGTTGTTTCGTCATCTGCCTCGGCAAACTTAACGCTCTGCGTTTCCAAGCTGGGATTGGCCACATGCAGATCCTGCACCAACAGCAGCACATGAGACAGCAGCTGCTCATTGACATCCTCTGCTGCAAGATCTTGAGTAACCAGTTCGAAGATGCGCGTCCAGAACTTGCTCAACAGTTGCACATACAAGGAGCAGGCGCTTTTATCGGCATTACTATTGCACTCACGATCCCAGAACGCAACCAACGCTGACGTATGTTGGAAAAAGTACTTGACATGGTTGCTTTCGCTGTGCAGCAAGTTGGCAATGGGCTCCAATAGCTGGTGTTCCAGCAGCCCATAGCCAAATTTCTCTATTTCAGGAGTACGCTGTGCATTGTTGTTGATCTGCTGCAGCATAAAGCGCAAGCACTCAAAGTACGCATTGTGTATGATGGCGATGTCTGCTTTGGAGAGCGGCGGCTCATGTGTGTCCACGACTGCAGATTTTAGATCATCGAAGAAGCGCTGATAGAATTCATAAAGGTCCAAGTCCTGCAAGCTTTCGGCAGTAATTTTCGATAGAAACGGCAAGAGATTTGGGCAAATTGCCTGAGCATTGCGATTGAAGGCATTGCGCAGCAGCGAAGAGAGCTTCGGCAGCAGCGCTTTGCGTATGTTGAGCGGAGAGTACCTGCATAAATGAACGAGAATATAATTAGAGAAAATGCCAATTAACTCTTTGCTCTCCAATCATACCAATCTGCATAGTTACTCTGCAACAACAACACGCAGCCCCAAACGTGTGGTGCGACCAGTGGATCGGCGTCGTCAATTAATTGAAAGCTGGTGGTAATTAATTGCGATTTTTGTGGTGTGAGCACTTCCAGCAATTTAGCACATTGCAGTACATGGTAGATGCAATCAAACCAGGCAGCTCTGCAAAGAAAACTAATTGTACAACTGTTTTATACTCTTTGTTAGGATAATTACTTAATGGCGGGCAGCTTGTGCTTGGCAAATGTCCAGAACTTCTGATGAGCTAGCAGCGTGACTAAGCCTTCCTTTAGCTTCTCTTGCTGCGACGCCTGTGCCGTTTGCTCGGTAAAGAAAGCTAGCACTTTTAAACTGCCAATGACAACGCGCTGATACTTTTGCTCAGCTTCCTCTGGCTTCAGGCTTTTGCCTATGGACAGCGTGGCCGGCGTGTGGAAGGTCAAATTGCGCACGCAGTATTCAATTATTTCACTTTCACAATGCAGGCACACTTCGCCGGTCCGCGCAAAGGTCTCGCGAAATGAATTGCTTGCAATGCTCGCTGCGGGCGCATAGCTGTCATAGCGACTGGCCAGCCAGACGGGCACCAGTTGCTTAAGATATGGTGCCATGGCCCGTTTGCACTTGGAGACAAACAACTGCTGCACTATCTGTGTTTGCTCACGCACCGCATGTTCCACGTCGTTCGCCAGATTGTGATAGAATTTTGGCCACAAAGGCAAAATATTTTTAAGTGCTTCCAAATCTGAATCTGTTATGAGCTCATGAAGCTCCTGCAGCGCCTTCTTCTTTGTCAGTGGATCTTTTTTGGATAGCTTCCGCAATATTACTTGGGTCTGTGGACTGATGCTGGCATCGAATGTCTCTGGCATTTGTTCGGAGCTGGCAAAGCCAGGAGCAAAGGGCACCAAATTGCCATCAGCTTGAGCCGAGAAACCGACGAATATGGGCGTTGTTGTGCCCAACAGTTCCGCAGTGCGGCTGCTGCTCGACGGCTAATCGCAGTATCATGAAATTCAAAACAATTAGTCATTATATGCGTCTCAAGCATGGTTTTTTTGCTTACCTTTGCATTGTTTTTGGTGCGAGGCGTTTGTTTCGTTTTTCCACCCATTCTAACACGTTGAAGTAAGTTAGCAATGTGGCCGCACGTAAGCAAATGCAAAAAACATAACAGCTCATGCAATCATAAGCCAAAAACAGCTGTTTGGTATTTTTATAGCCACGGTATTATTTTGCATATATTAATTTCGAAAAAAATTAAACAATGAAATCCACGAAATGTATATAATTTTACATATTTTAAATTACACAATTTGCATTATTCTCTAAAATCTATCCTTATCTACTGAATTCAATCAAATTCTAATCTAATGCTATCGATATTCTTCCACAAATATCGATAGCGCCGCCAAAAAACATCTCGATAGGTTCCAAAATAGTTTAGCCGCACGTGTTGCATTGTTTTGATTCGGTTTTTATTAATTTAACTGCTTAAAAATGTCTAAATTTTTATCATATTACAATTTGTTCCCTATACCGGATCCAAAAGAGTTCCTAGGTATGGCGGCCGACAAAGAATCGGGAAATGTAATCACCACGCTGGCTCGCAATGTTGTTGTTATTTTGAATGTAAGTTGCAATGCCTTTAAAATGTAACAACTTCAATTATGTTATACAAACAACTTCAGATTAGTACCCATAAGCAGTTGTACAGCTGGTCCATGCCAGAAAAGTTGTCCACAAAGGTGGTTTACGATCCACATAGTCAGAAATACGTTGGGGTCTTTGGCAACCATTCAATACGCCTGTGGGATGTGGACACACACGATATCTCCAAGTGCAAAAAATTAAAGGTTTGTAATTGATTGAATGTGATGATGTTATTATTAACTAACTTGCCATACAGTTCCAAAAGAGCATTGCTCATGTGGTGTACACAGATGACGAAGCACTCATTTTATATAGCGATGGCTCCTGCCAGCCGCTTTCAAAAGCCTTAGAGTCCCGGAAAAATCAGAAAGAGGATACGGCCGAGCAGTTGGCTCTTGCCGCCAGTAAAACTCTCAGCAATCCAACAGTTCATACTCTTGTAAATGGACAGAAATTGCTCACGTACTTCGAGGAAAAGCATGCTACGGGCGAATTAAATCTGATCCGGCAGGACCTCTCCAGTCCCCAGAAGCGTGTCTATCCCATAAAGAGGGAGACGGTACAGCTGACAGGTCACGCAGTTGTTGACGGTGACAGTGGGCCCCAATTGATGACTATTTGTAAGTAATAACATAATTCTTGACATACCGGAAACTTATTCTATCTTAACCGTTTTGAACAGGGTCCGATAAGCGCATCTTCATTCTAAATCTTGGAGAAAATTCCCACGAATCTTCACCAGGTCAATTTGTGTCAATGCTTTCCGAACTCAATGTGGAAAGCAAATTGTCTGTTTATGGTCTATCGCGGAACTTTGCGGCCATCTACGGGGCTAACTATGGCCAAGAAGGCGCCTCGCTACTTGTCTACAACACGCAGTTTAAGATCGTCAATGCGAAACAATACTTTAAAGTTTACTTGGATTTCTCGCGCTTGTGGGCACACGATGAACACATTCTGCTGGCCATGGGCGGGAATATTGCCGCAGTGCAATACCGCATGAATGCAGAACTGCTGGTGGATATGCTAGGCTCGCAGTTGAATGAAACGCACTTGACGCCCATTGAGCTGGATCACATTAATGAGGAGGAATCACTGGAGGCAGCGATCAAATTTGCAGGCAGCAGTCGACCAGTACATAAGAACATGCCGAAAATCAAGATATCCAACCAACTGTTGGCAGAGCTCCCACCTTCCGATGGCAAAACTGTGGCTTTTGAATCCCCAGAAATATCGAAGAACGAACTAAACGACATCATCAAACAGCATGTTGATGGGGAGGTGATTCAAGTGGCCAACGGACTAGAGGATGTCAATATTACGCTGATGACCAACTATTTTGATGAGGGGCCACAGAACTTGGCCGTACAAGCAATAGTAAGGCAATTGGAACGCAGTGGCGCTGGCGAGGAGGAGATCACGGAGAAACTCTTAACGTTGTTCATTAAAACGCGAAACACGGAGCACATTCTGATGTGTGTGCGGCGCTACACAAACATCTCCGAGCATATGCTGGCCTGGTGCTTGCGCTATGCGCTTGACAACACTTCAGCGGCTCTCACCAATGGCGACGCCATGGAAACGGAGGACAATGACAATGCCAGCAAGCCGGCTAATGATACGCTACTTAATGCAGTGCTCGCATGCAGCTTCAATTCCACGGCAATTGAGGAGCATCTCAAGCAACGTCTGGAAATGTCGCATGTTCAGCGTCTGTTGCGTCATTTATATGTGCTAGCTACCGATCCCGATGTGCTGCTTGAGGAGCGTCCCAGCCTAGATAATGTTACGCTGGGCAATATGCCCACAGAGCTGCAAGCGTTCCAATGGCTGAGCGCCTTGCTTACTTCACACATAACATTGCTGACCATCTCCAAAGATGAAGAGCTGATGACAGTGCTAACCCAGTGGGAGGATCTGTTCAAGATCTATGCAAGCACTTTGCAACCACTATCGGTGGTTCTGCCACTGCTCAACAATATTATTAAACGAGACCAGCCAAAAGTTGGGTACCCCGCTCTGTATGACATTGAGAAAATTAGGCTTTACTAAACTTGTTCTTGATACAAATTATTGTTAATCGTTAAGCAAATAAATGTAGAATTAAAGCCAAGTAATGGAGTTTTTAATAAAAACATAATGGATGCACTTGAAGCTGGCCTAAAAACTAGTTTGCCGATCAATTTCAAAAGGTAATTCAAGTAGGAGAGCTTTGGTGATCTCTCAATTTTCTGTGGCATCTGATTATTATATTAATAGAATTTTAAAAGTTAATGCCAAAATGCTTTAAATTGTTTCGAATAACACTAAAATCGATCTCTGATCTCAGATCTGCACAGCATCTGGTCCTTGTGGTAATATGATCATCTTAATGAGTATTAAATGCGTAAATCTATTTATAATACTATATTGCATCTATTCCAAAGCAACAGCAAAGCTTAGAATAACAAATTTGAATTGGATAAAATCTCAGCATTTGACTGTCTTTTGCCTCGCATCTCGTGCAAGCGCAGCACAATTATCCGCATCATTAATAAACATGATTTTTTATGGCTACTATTAAAATGCTTCAAGCCAAACCGCAAGACACATCAATGTGGAGCGCTTAGGCTACTTGCGACCAGCTGCTACTGCTTCTCCTCCTACTTCTCCTCCTGCTTCTCTCTGGTGCTGCTGTTGCTGCTGCTGTGGCTGCTTGACTCGGTAATAATCAAAGTTTACCATTATTCTTAGCTCTGGGTGCTGGAGAGCTTCGGGCTGGCATTTGACATGTTTTCATCACGACAATGACAAACCACTTAGTCAACTTCAGCTTTAACTGTGGCTGCGCTCCACAGCGTGGTCGGCACTTTCTCTGCGCCTTTCTCAGATTTGAATCCCCACTTGAGAGCGATGACCAGACAAAAATAAAGAAAAAAAGCAACCAAAACCACGAAAATCAACAAAAATAAATAAAAATTGAGGGGACCAAGTTTAAAAATAGCCACCCGTTTGATTCATTTGGTGTCGATAAGACGTGGGCTCAGCTCAGCTGACTCAGTCTAGGGGCGTCTAACATAGACTCATGGACTTATATGGCATTAGAGAGTTAAGTATTTAAATTACAAGAGCCTTGGCCGCTTGGCGAGTTAAAAGCATCTCTTTTTTTCTCTTCAGATTTCTTTATTTAGTTTGATTGTAAGCTGAAGATTTATCGCATGCCTGGCCTCTATAGGGGGGAAAAACCTGCTTGTAACGTCATAAAATCGAGATAAATTATTTAATTTTCGATTTCCTAAAACCATTAAACAAAGGCAGACGCCTAGCTACCCCAAGCTGCCAAGTCATACCAAGACCAGGAGAAAAGAAGATGCACATACCAAAGGAGACAGACAGAGTGAGGGCGAGAGCGAGAGAGGGAGCGATGGAGCAAGCAACTATAACCCTTATGTATAGTCAGACTGATACTTCGGGCTCTCTATGTACACACACACACACACACACACATACATACTTGTTGTACCTTATATATGGTCATATTAAGGTTTTCTTTTTGCTGATGCTGCGCGGACGCTGCTGACCGTTGGTTGCCTTCTGCGTCTTCTGCTGCTGCTGCACTGCCAAGGATACAGATACAAGTACATATACATACAAGCATACGCCTACCTGTGCGCAGGTAGCGCAGGGCAGGTAACTCTTTGCCCAAGCAAACAGACAAACATAATCACGCACACACACACGCACACACAAGTGCAGATGCAGATGCGCGTTACTTGTTACAAACAAACGTTAAGATGAGGGAACGACAACGCAACGACTACGACAACGACACCGACAGCGACTGCTACGGCGACACGCTACCCCCGACAACAAGAGCAAGAACATTTAAGCAGCGTCATGATCATCAGCATCGGGCTCTGGACGAAGGCAACGGCAAAGGCAAAAGCAAAGGCTAAAGCACAGCAGCCAGCGACCAGGGATGGGGAGTCACAAGAACATTTGGATGCTTTCAATTTAATATTTTATTATTTCTGGCCTTCATTTAAAAAAATAGATAAAAATGAACTCACTAATGTATTATCTAAATTTTATACACTTACAGTGAAAGGTAAAACCAAATACAATAGAGACACACATAGATAACACATATAACGACTTTACTCTAGTATCTAAAGCTAAACATCAAAATCAGATGAATTTCCATATGCAAATTGAATAATGCCCTGCCCAGCTGACTAGTTCGACAACTCCCACTCTTACTAACATGTGTTAAGGTACATACAACTATAATTATGATTGTAGTTATTGTGGAAAACTATTCACTTGAAACCATGCAGTAGTTGCATTTAATATTTTAATATTCAATATTAAATCATTTCTTCAGTTAAACTACTAAAAAAATGGCTAGAAATAATACCGATTTATGTACTTTTAAAAATGTATATATAAAAAATATGTATCATTAAAATTAAAAAAATATAAAATAAAACTTTAATATTGCACAGCTTGAAAGTAAATTTTTTAGTTGAATATATTCTTTTTTTTTAAATTATTTTTTATAAAAACATGTTTGCTAAAAATTTGTGTACATATGAGATAATATATGAAAATTTTAATATATATAAAAGATCAATATCTATATTTGTTTTCATAATATTTAATAATATTTTGTATAAATATATATTTTGCATATTTTTATATTTCATATATTTAATTTTCTCATTTATTTCAAATAGTTATTTAAATACTTTCAACTGCAGCCCTGGCAAAACCTGACCGATTGCAGCTGCCGCTGCGATGCCCGTGGGCCTCTTTGAAAGCTGAAACGAATGACTTGGACACCATTTGGCTAGCAATCTGGCCTGGGCCCGAGCCGGTGCCTGTTGCCAGTTGCCTGTACAAGGCAGCTCTCCTTTGTCCGTTCCTTTTAAAAATGTTATTCATTTTGGTTATTTTTGTTACCACACACACACACATGCCAAATGCATATAGATAGTTGTGATTGTGCGGCGCAGCACTCTTTCCTTTTGCCTTCATTTTTTGTTAACGACAAACCGGCCGGCATTATTTTTAGAATTTTTCAGTCAAACTTGTTACCATGCTGGGCGAAACTGGCTTCGAGGCAGCAGCAGCAGCCATAGCCATAGCCGTAGCCATAGCCACAGCTTCAGGTTCAGCTAAAAATGCAATGAAAATGAAGCTGCGTCTCTGATTCTGACTCTGGCTCTGGCTCTGGCTCTCCCATCTCCTGTCTTTTGTCTCCCTGCCAGAAGCAAAAGCAACATGGTCTGTCTCTCTGTGTACATGTGTGTGTGTGTGTCTTAGTGACTTGGCATTGTTACTGTTCTCTGACTTTTTAATGCCAATGCCCAAAACTCGTCGACCAACAAAAAACGAAAAAAATTGAATCGATCGTTGCCTTAGCCGGGTTTCGGTGTTTTTTCATTTTTACCTTTTGTGTTCTGTTTTTGGCCCGTACGCTTTGCTTGAACGTTCTACGCAGCAGCACCATCATCATCATCATCATCATCAGCAGCAGCAGCAACAGCATCGGCATCAGCATCTCAGCCAGCGCCAAGGGGGTACAGTTTCGCTTCGAACTGAAAAGTTATCATTTATTTATTTGTTTCCCCCTTTTTGTTTTCGCTTTGGCCGCTTTCTTTCGGGTTCGGATTGGTTGGGGCGGCCGCCTTAACAACATTTACTTAATTTATTTTTATTTTTATTTTTATTTCATTAATTTGAGTTTTTTAATTGAACGTCGCCGTTGCCTTTGCTGTTGCTGTTGCTGTTTTCTTGCTGTGCGTTTCACAATCGGATTATTGACTTTTTTGGGTTTTTTTTTCTTATTTTTTTGTTATTTATCCGAATCCGTTCTTTGTGCACATTATTCAAATGTATGTGGTAAGCCTTTGTTTAGGCCAAAACATGTTTTATTTAATGACTTTTTATTAGTTCTGGCTCTGGCTCCGACTCTGACTCCGGCTCTGCTGGAATACTGAACAGCTTGAACATATAGCACTATTCATGATATATATATAGATATGTAGTTATACCATATAGTCTCTTTGTGGTCAAGTAAACACGGCTCAAGCAGCGCCAATAGTTTGTCTATACATATTCAGTTAAGTATTTGGAGCCTAAGAGGCTTGGCCCGCACTATTTGATGTGCTTATGCTTATTAACTGGTCCGATCGCCCGTTGCCCATCTGGATTTATGCTAAACCAAAGACAAAGGCCCATAATAATGTTGAAATACTGACTATGGAAATGATCCAGATATAACTGGTTCAGAGAATGTCGAATCGATAGCTCCTAATGGAACTACAACAATTAACTGACAGCTATGTGCTATATAAAAGATTTTCTTTGCTCGTTTTGCATATGCAAAGCAAAGATATGTCTGGAACTACATACTAATTAGATAGATCAAGAATTCTTTATTATGCAAATCTGACATATATTATATAGGTTTACATAACTACAACTATATGCAAATGTTATTTATTATTATATAGGAATATGCATAAATTTAGTTAGATTAGACTAGATTAAAAAACTCTGTTCAGCTATTGCTAAAACCATATAACTTACTACAAATTTACATGATTCATATATGTACATATATCGACATCAATCGACTAAGAAAAGCATAAACATAATTTTCGGGATACTTAAATCAGAGAAAAAAAAAAAAACAAGTTACTCTAGTGAGTTTATTTAGTTTATTCCCAAGTGAATATTTTGAATTTTGGATGCATCGATGGATCCATAAATTCATCTTTGTCAGCTGGTGATATTCTTTCGTGCAACTTGGAAAATTTTATGTTCTTAATAATATATAAGCATACAAGACCTGCCACGCTTCAATGAGCATAAAAATCATAATACTAATTTTATTTAATTAGGTTTCCCATTAGTAATTAAATTGAAAATTCCAAGTTTATACAAAATTAAATATTTATTTATAGGTAAAGAAAATAAAAACTACATATTTGAAATATTATCATTGTTATAAAGAGTGAAATAAAAAACTAAACAGACCCTTACAAATTTATTTATAAATACAAATATAAAATAATAACTAATAATGAAATTTAAAGCAAAGTAAAGTGGAAGTATTAAAAACATTTGTGAAATTTGACTAAGTCGAGTTTCTGAAATCGTAAAATCAGATACATTTGATCAAAGCAATAACGAATATAAACAAGTTCTTTATAGCACATGAAAGTTTTAGAATTGATCAAAAAATAAGCAAAAAACAAAGCCATACTATTATATGTTCTCCGAGCAAGAAAAAACCCGCATAAATCTCGCCAATAATACAATAGGAACAGCCGCATAACTTCCGCATTGACTGTTAGAACGAAGTCAAATAGTAAATCAAATTTCAAATTTCATTTGATTTTGGCACAGTCTCTCAGCTGCTACAGTCTCTAGAAGATCACACGGCCCACAGTTCATGGCTGTGTTCCCAAGTAACCGAAACCCACAAAAGGCAAACACATTGACATATTTATATATCCATATATACACACATTAAAGTCAAATATTTTCTCTGCAACGTTCCCAGAGGCAGCAACAAAATAAAACAACAATCAACGAGCCAAACCTCACGCTTGCTTGCCAGACAAATCGGGAGGTCGCAACGTTGAAACTTTTCTGTGTCTGTTTCGGTTTCTTACCTCTCATTTTGTATTTTTTCTCCTTTCTTTGGATTCGGATAGACTAGGGGGTTCGGGCTATGCAAACAATGCAAATTTTCGACGATAGATGTAGACGTTAATTGAGTGAGTGGGTGCTAGAGAAAGACAGGGGGCAAGAGAATGAGGTTAACAGCGCGCCGTGGCGGTTGCTTTTCGAATGTCAATAGGTTAAACACAAGTTCGTTGCCTAAGTCTTTTGTTTTTCCACACTGCATTATTGTTCAAGTTTTCCGAGTTAGCGCTGTGCTTTTTCTTCTGCTCAGCTCTGCTCAGCTCAGCTCAGCTCAGTTTAGTTAAGTTTAGTTGAGCCCACGCAACACTTAATCATTTTCAAGTCGTCAGCCGGGGAATGCTGCATGCATAAATGCCAGTCAGTCAACTGGAAACAGATGGGGGAGGAGGCGGCTCTTCTAGCCAAAATTGAACTCATCTATTGCGGGCCTCAAAGCAGCAGCAAATTGCCTATCATATCCGCCAGCAAACGACATGCAGAGTGACTCACTAGCTCAGGTAATATATATATGTATGTATATATATGATATATCATTTGTTCATATGAATATATATGTATATATATCGCTTTTGTGATTTTTGGTGCATTGCGGTTTTCAGAGTCTTATTTTTTGTATTTTTGGGGTTACAATTTAAAATTCCTGTGCCGCGCTTGTGCAAAAAAAAAAAAAAGATAAAAATAAAATAAAAATGAAAAAGAAAAAAGCCCAAAAGCAATTTGATCTTTAAATTTAAGCACGTTTAAATCAAAAGAGCTCACAAATACCAACCAGCCAAGCGATCATGTGTATAAGTATTGCGTGCTGTCTTCCACAGCCGTACATACATATGTATGTTTGTATGTATGTATGTAAGAGTGTAAGAGAGTGCTGTGTGTAGTATATAAGCACATGTAAGGCTCACACAGACAGCGCGCTTGGAGCAGCGACGCCAGCAGATGACTTTGTGAAATTCGAAAGGCGGCAGCGTCGCCGCTCATCGTCGCCCCTCCGATAGCAACCGCTGATGGCTGGCATGGCTTGGTACTCGTACTGCTTGGCCATTATGTACTTTAAATTTAAATTCAATTGACTTCTTTTATGATGCCAACGGGCGGCGGCCACGCCAAAACGTGCCAAGAGCTCTGCTCACGTAGCCCGGCCGTTGTCATCGTCTCGATCTTCGAGGCCCGGTCTTTCGTACGTTGCTCAGTGCTCAGTGCTCGCTGTTCGGTTTTCGTTTTTCGTCTTGGCTGTGCGGTAGCCTCTCTGCTCTGCTCATTGGCTACGCCTCTGCTTTTTGCCATTTGCCTGGCAACTTTAACGGCCATTTCTTTGCGTTATCGTTGTTGTTGCTGCTGCTGCCTCTGGTGCTGCTGCTGTGGCTGTTGCCACGCATGCGCAGTGAGCGGCAGCGCCTGCGTCTCTCTCCCTCCCTCTCTCTCGCTCTACCTTAGTAACGTATTTTTCGTAGTTGTTGTTTTTTTTTTTCTGCCAGTTTGATCTTTGCCATAAAAGTGATTTTGTTCCCCCTGCTGGCTGTTGCGTGGCCATTGCGCTACAGCAAATTGTGTGCTGTACTTTTGTGGCAGAAGAAGCTGCAAGATTTATAGATTGAAGCTGGCCCACTCGAGAGTTCAGCCAAAGGTTAGCATAACAATTGAGTCACTGATTTAAGCTCGGTTTGAGAAATGTTCTTCGCACTTAGCTGGCAGTTGTTGTTGTTGCTGTTGCTCTTATATTGGGGTTAATGAAACACGAGCACAAAACTGAAGAAATATGCGCTCAGTGGGAGACAGGCACAGCGATAAACGTGCAGATAAGAAATCAGTTAATGTTGAATTATTTATGGTTATTATGTATAACAATGTGATATCTGTATGAGCTGGGGCAATTAACATAATTATGCTTCCATTTTGGAGGGAAATTTAAGAAATATCTATGAAATATGTAAATATATTTATATATGAATATTTACGGAAGCTTGAGTAGTTAGTTGAGTCAATTGATCAAGGCAGATGAATATAAAAAAAAAAAAAAAAGAAAAACCGCATTATGTGAAAAATTAAGAAAATATTGTAGAAAAATTTGAAGCTGTAAATTTGTGTACGTTTTTTGTCATATATTTATGTATATATTTCTTTTTAAAATTAAATGAAAACTTAATATTTTTATATATTTTATATTTATAGATCATTTTATATTAAGTAAACAATTTATATATATTTATATATGTTTACTTTTATGTTCTGAAATTATTATTTTAAATAATACATATTTCTTCAATTATAAAATAAAATAAAAATTGGAAAAACTAATGTATATATTAAACTGATGAAAAGCGTCTTTATAATTGTTTAAGATTTTTCAAAAATAATTATATACACATGTATTTAATATATGTGCATATTTTCATATATTAGTTTATTATTTTGGCTTTAATCTAAATCATAAAAAACTAGTTTAATTGTAGTAAAAATAATTTTTAAATATTTTTCATGAATATGTAACATTTTATACTTCATTATTGAAATTCATATTTTAATATTTATATATATTTTAATACATTTATTGTACTTTATATAAATTTTATTTTTATAATTATGAGTCAATCTACCACATAAATCATAGCATAATTTAAATTTTCGCCCAACCCCTTGCATAGATCTAATCATTAGCCAATATTAGCTGTCAGTTTTTAGCGTTTTAGCGCCTGATATAGCGCACTTTTAGACCCGCCTAAGTCATACGCCCGGCTCTCTCTCTATCTCTCTCCCTCTCTCGATTCACCTCTTAACTGTCGATCAAGTTTCTGTAGGTTTTTACATTGACTGTTTCTCGTTTTTTTTTTTTTGCTTCTTTTTAGTTTTTGCTTTTTGGCAAAAGTAAACTGTGTGCCATTGCCTACCAGGCAACAATTTGCAGGCAAACAAAAAAAAAACGTTCACATTTGTGTGTTTAACTGGTTTTTAGCTTGGATTATTTTCTTGGGCTATGGCCGCCAGATACAGGGTGCTGCGGCTGCCGATGGAGCTCAGATTTCGTTTATATTTACCTAAATATTTGCATATAAAATGGACATTAATAAACGAATAGTTTGGTAGATATATATTTTTATATTTCATTTATATTTTGTTATTTTTTTTAAGGAAACACCCCGTATGGTCATGGTAATGTTAACTTTTGTTAATTTTAGCTTGCGTACAATATAATTTCAAACATTTTTCACCCGCATTGTTGAAATTCAAAATCAATAGCAATACACACACACACACGTGTACAATAGAGAGAGAGATAGAAAGAGAGAGAAGCATGCATACACATAAGCTGGAACGCAGTCATTAGGCAGCGTCTTTGAAACAAGTCGCCTGTCTATAGTAGATTCTGTAGTATATATACATATGTACACCTTGCCTCACACACATACACACACACACATTGATCTATACACACGCAGAATTCACAATTGTACTTGTCTTTACCTGTGCCTCTCATTTGGCGGGAAATCATAGCCGTAGCGCGCTCTCAAAAGCAAAACCAAAACCCGAAAATCAGGCTCAGCTCAGCAGCAGCTCGACAGCAGCAGCAGCAGCAGCGGCAGCAGCGATGCCGACGTCAGCGTCTCAAGCACACGGCACAGGTAAGCGATCGGATCATCGCCGCCGCCGTCGTCGTCGTCGTCGTCGTCGTCGTGGGCCGCACCAACGCAAAAGTGGCTCACAGTCACTCGCTCACTCACACACAGGCGCGCAGACAGACGCTCATTCGCTCGCACACTTGCACAGGTAGATCGTTATATACCTGGCCACTGCCAGCGTCAGCGTCGCAGCGCCGTCTCAAGAAGCTGATCTGGAGCCCGTTTGTCGCATTTTAACCAAAACTGAATTTAGTTTAGAAGCGTTTGGCGGCGTTGAAGGTGTGTGCAAAAGCGCAATCCGGTGCCGCAGCTCTGGCCCTGGCTCTGACTCGGCCACCATAGCATACCATAGAGAGCGCTACAGACTCCCGACTCTATACTATATGGCAACAGAACCATTGGCATTACTAACTCTGGCTCTGTTGTCTATGTCAACAACTCTAAAAAAATCAAATAATTAAACAAATTACAAATTATCGCCAACCACAACAACAATAACCGCTGAGAAGGTTTCGCAAGTGTTTCGCAGTTCAAGTGCAGTTACCAAATCGTGTGTCAACACTCAATATATATATATTCACAAAGATGCTATCTACAATTATATATATATATATATATATATATATATATATATATATATGCATATATATATTTAAGATCGAGCAACTGTAAAGTTTCCAGAGCAGCTGCCATAATTGAGTGGCGCTTGGAGGGATCTTCAGGTATGTCATTTGCATTCACAGCTGTTTAATTTATGCGAATCGAAATTCCAATACAACAACGTGTACATCCGGCTACCAAATGATCCGTACACGTTTCCAGAATTTTCAAAATCTTCCCCATCATGCTGATCATCGCCTATGCATAGGCAATTTTCTCAGTCGTCGGGCTCGTGTTCGTCGCCTTAAACGTGTTTTAGGGCAGCAATCGGCTGCGTCGGCTGTGTCGGCTGCGGCATCGTTTAATATCGGAGAATTCGAAATTGAGTATCGAGAATTGAGAACAGAGAGCTAAGTCGTGAGTTGCGCTGGGTAGGCCTCGACAGCGCCTCGGCCTAATCAAAGTTGCGGCATCTCGAGTCCACGCATTTGCATTTGTCTATATATACAGATATATATATATATATATCTGTCTATGTATATAGCTTTTGTAGTATATGGCACGATGATATATCGCAACATCTTGATGAGTATTTTATTCTTAGAAACTACCTTAAACACATAGATGTATATCTATTTGTCTTGCGGTCAGTCTCCGTCATAAACGCTTCAGCTGAATTCTCTCCGTCCGTTGCCAGATTTGCGTCATCTGGCACTACGCAGAGGCTGACAACGTGTACTCGACTAGGTGCGGCTTGTTTGTAGAGCCGCAAAGTGCTGAATTTTAAGTAAATGCTAGCTAGAATATGCAAGACCATTAAAGATGGTCGCCAGAGCAAACAGCACAGCAACAATTAAAGGCAGGTAGAAACAGCGTTAGTTAGTCGCAGGTAAAACTTGACTAAGAGTGGCTTAAAGTAAATATAAAAATAAAATAAAATAAAATTTATTCATTGAATGCTTGGAGAGAAAGTAAACTTTAATTTAATTTGCTTTAGCAAGGCTATTTTTCAAGGAAAATTTGACAATTAAATCCGGCTAGGCAGCTCTGACAGCCGCAAGGCCAATGAGTCTGACAAGTAGGATAATTGATTGCCAGCTAAATAATTGACGAAGCCAGCACAGAGGAGAATGTGTCTGCTATATAAGAAATCTCTAAGCGACAGCGGCAGGAGGATTTGAAATAAAAGATAAGTCGATCGCAGCTCGGGCAACATTTAACTATAACACAAATATTTCACTCACCTTGCCTCACCTCAGTCGAAGCCGCTAAGCAATTTGACTAGCAGACTAGTCGCTGCAACTAGTAGTTGCCTTAGGCCGACTGTCGTCATATCCATTGCACAATTTGATCAAAATGGAGGAAAGAGAATGAAGGCGAGAGAGAGAGAGAGAGAGAGAGAGAGAGAGAAATATAAGCAAAATAAAAGAAGAAGTGAAGTAAGACATTTCAGACATTTCAGGCCTGTTTCGTACGTTTTGCAGGCTTTTCAACATTTTCCGCCGCTTTATGTTTCAACGATTATTACAATGAGTGTCGAGTGTGGAGCGTGGAGTGCGGAGTGTGGAATCGAGTCGAGCGAGGCGCATAATTGTGGGAACCTACGGTTACGGAACGTTTGTCTAGCTAGCAGCAGACAGACATAGGTAAGGCCAGTCAGCCAGTCAGCCAGCCAGCCAGCCAGCCACTCAGCCATTCACTTGGCTTACTCACATTTTGCCGGCGCTATAATGCCAATGCAGCCAAGCAGGCAAGGCAACGCAAGGCAACGCAAGGCAAGGCAACAGCATTCAAGTCAGGCAGCCCAAACAACCACCCAACGAACCGAGCTCAGTTCAGTCCACTCTGTCGTCGTATCGTCTTGTCGTTCCAGTTACAGTCACTTGACCAACCGAAACAATAAGAATAAGAAGACGAAGACGAAAAATGCTGCTACTTTAGTGCGCTGAGACGTTCGGTTTTTGGTCGCGGGCATAATTGTTGATCGTCGTAGCGTGCATATTTATGGGAATATTTTTCCAAACATAAGACGAGGCGAACAACAACAGCAACAGCAACAACAAAAATCATTGCAGCTCCCCTTGGCAAACATTTATAAATGTATACATGAGCTGAGTTCTGGACGAACGCGCGCGCGACCAACTTTGACCTTTTTTTTTTTTTAGTTTTTAGTTTTTATTTGTATTTCTTAGTCGGCCTCCCCTTTCAGTTGTTGCTGTTGTTATTTGTCTATGCAAAATGCATAAAAATTCCACGTAGCATTTCTCAATGCAATGCGCCAGTCAACGGCGACGCCTGCGCAAAAAGCGAACGCCGACCGGCGACGATGACGACAGTCGACGCCATCCACAGTCGTGTGGGCGCTACCAGACCGACAAGTTGTCGAGCCGAGAGAACTACCCAAACCAAAATCCACAAATCGAATGAATATATTCGAAGCGAAGAGTTGCGAGTGCGCGCGCGAATAATAAAACGAATCCAATTGCAAGAGTCAACGCGCAGCTGGGGGAACGAGCCTCAGCCACTGGGAATATACAGGGTGCTATGTTGTCTTTGGTTATCTAGCTGTATGAGTGATAAATAACGTCATAAAGCTAGCTTACCGAAGTTAATATTAGTGTCTGCTCGGCGTAACAACACAGTGCGTATACTTAATATCGATTGAACATGCAAGTGAGTAAATGTTTTTATACACCCCCTGTCTCCCCCCCCCCCTCTCTATCTGGCACGATTTATTGCTGCTTTTGGCCACAAAAATTTGTATTTAATGAGTAACTGGCAAAAAATTAACACAGCAACACAATAAACAATAAACAATAACCAATAAATAGAAGCAAAGCATTGCAACGGCCTTTCCTTATGGCTAACAAAAATTTCAGTTTCCACTTTAAGCTTTTTTTACATACATTTTTAATGACGTAGCTAATGAGCAGCTGATTTGCTGAAATCGATATGGCCAGCACACATAAATAAATATATACATATATACATATATATATTTAGATTACTAACTGCGGCAACTGCAGCATTGAATATCGCATTTGCCGCGACCAGCTGGAAGATCTCTTGGCCATGGAAGACGCTGCCAAAGAGAAAACCGCGAATTAACTTTATGCGCGCACTTTACACTTGAGGCGTTAAATAGGCCAAGGTCTTCAAATAATACTGTATTTAAGTAGCTGTTGGCCTTAATGTTTATAATAAAAGACAACAACAAAATTGTGTGTGTGAGGAAAATATGCTACAAAAAGAAGTTGAACAGCTTCGTAAATCATATTTTCCATGTGAACCCGTATAGCCTAAATTACATTTGAGTTCTTAGGCATGATAAAAGTAGATATAAGATTTAATTATAATTTTGTCTAAACGCAAAGAACTGAAATTAATTTATTATAATGCCGAACAGAATAAACAGAAGTATATTTATTGAACACATGTATATTTTATGTAAATATTATTTAAAATATATTTTATATAATGAATGAATCAAGGCTTTGTCGATAAATAGCTGAAGTGAAACACGAACTAAAACAATTCAATTAAACAAAAACAAATACTTTTCACGCAGATTTATATAGAATATAATACATTAAAAATATTATATTTAATAATATATATCTGAAATAAATTAGTTATGAATTTAATCTAAATGCCTAATTTATAGCGCCTTTTGTATAGAAAAATATGCATATGCTAACCATATTCTCCGTGGAATAACGCATAGTTAGAAATTAAAAAATTTAATATAAAATACATTAAAATCATAAAGTAAACAAGTATTGCACTCAGCAAAGACAAGAAATGCTGCTGCATAGATGGAAAAAGCCAAGATTAACCAAATGTCAATATTATAACGAGTTGACTGAACTTATATACTTTATAGTATATATTATATATAGTTCTTGTATATAACAATCTATAAGCAATAACAAAAGAGCAGAAATATATATCAACGCAGGCATTAAAACAAAAGTAAGAGTACTTTAGTCAGAAATGCCGGACTAGCAGATATCCGGACTAGCGTGACGAGCAGCTATTACAGCATAGTCATAGAGTGAGTATAGAGTGAGTACTATATTGGTTACGAATGAGTGTATTTAGAAAAGTACAAATTTTGTAGAGGAATGAGTCTATACAGAATAGTACAGTGTATGCTAAAAGTCTCACTGTTTAATTATAAACAACACTTGCAATTAGAGAAGCGAATGGAACAGTGAGCAGATGAGCCAGAAAGGCAAAATCTTTTACTGGATCAGCATGTTACTATAAAATGAGAGTACCCTGAAACAAGTATAAATTATTAAATAAAAGTATTATTACCAAAATAACTACTATAACAAGCTAAATTGCATTTTGTTCTGTTTTAAGCAGAATATTGTAGAAAATAGCGAAGAAACTGTTAAAATAAAATATAATTTTGTATCAATTGAAATAAGCTTGAATTAATAAAATAATTAACCAATTGCAACAAATTAAATCAGTGCGTGATAAAGTGAAGCCGCTAATTGAACGGTTTCAAGCTCCGGACAGACAGACGAAAGGTAGGATAAACATGCGAACAGATTGAAGAATGAAAAGGAGAAAAGCGCTAAAAATTACTTGCCTTGTTGCTACCCTTAAAAACATATATAATAAATATATTTATATTAATTAGGTAAATTTATACATGTATATATCAATATATATATATATATATGTATCATATATTATAGCAATATATATTTATTTATATGAATATTTTATATTTTAAGCAACTTCTTCTGCCTAATTCATAGGCTTTACCAAAACTAAAATATGCAGAACTCTAATTCACAATTTCCTTATAAAATAGTAAAGTCTCAGCTCCCATCTGAAACTATTAAAATGTGTTAACAGAGGCCTTAAAAAATGTATTCAACAATTATATATTGTAATGAACCCAGCTTTGTTGGCTAACACTTTTAGAATATTATTATAGCCAATCAATGGTCGCCTTCACAGCTGACTGGACTAAAGACCTATGCTAAGCCTGAGAGCAAGCAAATATATATATACACACACACTATATGACTAAGCTAGACGCATGCAAATTAATCTGGCCATATATGTAGATATGACTGTGTGTGAAGCTGGCAATAAAGTGCAACATCTGTGCAGTATGGCTAAAACAAATTATAGCCGCTGATATTCAATATGTAGGTAAGTAAGCAAGTAAGTATATAAGTAAACGTAACCAAACGACCCGACTATATCATACAAAAAAAAAAAAAAAAAAAATACGAGAAAAAGCACACGCTCTACACAAACAGCAGCGAGTGTTATCTGTAGATATATACATAGACATTATACAGATATATTATGGATATATGGATATATGTATTTGTATATGTGTGTAGATGCATGCTTAGATACTGATACTTAGTATAGCTCTCCCAGCTAGTTTTATATAGCAGATGATGTGTGATGGGAATTTCCGTTAGTTTCAGCGCTCTCACTCAACAATTTCGATATGTCTGTCTCCCAGTCAATAAATGGTAAATGAATACTCGCGCCTTTTGTTGTTGTGGAAGTAAACAGATTTCATTATTTATTATATTATTAATTTTTGTTTTTATATATAGTTTTTGTTGTTGTCGTCGTTTTTGTTTTTGTTTTTGTTTGTTGCTCTGTTTAGACACAGAGCCATGGCAGAGTGTGTTTAAGTGTCGTAATTCGAATTAAATATCACTAAAAATCAAAACAGAATTTCATTAGATTAGATTTAGTTTCATTTTTTGTTTCTTTGTTCTTTTAGAATATCGCTACAGGATTTGGCTCTAGTGGCCAAAACTTGTTAAAATTTAATTTTTTTCTTTCTTTTTTCTTTTTGTAAATTTACTTTCAAGTTCTGTTAACTAAACTCATCATATATAATATTTTTGCATTGGATTCGTTTGAAGTTGATTTTGGTTAGGCTTTTTCATAAAATTTTTCATTAACAATATTTGTTGATGTTTTTCTTTTGTTTTAAATTAAATTTCGAGAACTTAGGCTATTAGAAATAAATGCTAAAAATACAATTCAAATAGTCAACACCATAATTATAATAATCATAATAATCGTAATAATAATCATAATAAATTTATTATACATACATACAAGCTCAATTATTTATTTATATATTATTTGTAATTTGTTTTAAGTATATTAAACTAATTTTAAACGTTTGATTTGGTTTAATTTATAATTAATTTAATTTAATTTTTACTTTGAGTTTGTTAGAATTTGCTAAGATTTTTAGGTTTATTTTTTAATGTATTTTTAATGCTTTCAATTAAAAGCCTCGCCTACATACACACACATACATACACAGTTAAATAGTTGCTAACTTAATTCTTTGGAAGAAAGTTTCGAAATATATTTTGATTTGTTCATTGAAATTGTTTCTAAAAATAAAAATAGGGTTGACTGAACTGAAACCTTTTTGGGACTATATGTTTATAAAAAAGGAATTCCAACGGGCTGATTAAATTAATATTATTATTATTATTAGGAGACTCATTTATTGAGCTAAAGTCGAGTCCTTCAGGGACTTGGAAGAAATTATACAAGAGAGAGGGAGAGAGGGAGAGAGAGCAAATTGAACATTATACTGACTAAACTACGGACCTTTTAAAAAATATTTGAAATTTATTTATAATATATTTTTATAATTTTTACTCTTTGTTTTTTCTTTCATTTTTCATAATTAAATAGTTCATTTGGTTTTTGGTACTACACAAATCGTTTGGTTGTATTCCTTCTTTCTTTAATTTTTCCTATTCATTTTTTTTTTTAGTTTTGTTTTTTTTTTTTTAGTTTTTTGGACCCAATGCAACTTGCTTGAGTGAGTATTCAATTAAATTTTTTATCAATCTATATTCGCAATGCTATTTAATTTGTATTATTGCCCGCTTAAAAACATACACAGTAAATTCCTCTAAAATGCGTCTGTTTCGGTTGTTTGTTTTTGGTTTTTGTTTTTCTTGTTGTCTTCTTGTCACCTATATAAAGTAAATAGTGTTGCATATTATATTTATTCTTATTTGGTTGTTATATTTATTAACGAGGTCTCGCTAATCAAATCCGACTTTGCCGACTTCGCAATTAAGTGTACTGTGTCTCATTATCTTTCTCTATTTGTATGTATATATATATATATATAGCTCTATGTATATGTTTACCCATTCTTATGTGCGGCTTATGTATTGTTTATTTTGTGTTTTTTTTTATATTATAATTATTATTACATTTTACACATGCAAATGTTTTTGTTGTTTTGTTGGTGTTTTTGCAAAATTGAATGAAATTATTTTGCATTGAACTCGAAAATCAAATTTTAGAGATTTGGTTTTATTTTTGGTTTTTGTTAGATTACATTTGTTAGTTTTCGTTATTTTTTGTTTTTTGTCTACAACAATTTCAATATTTTTTGTTTGGTAGTTTAAAAACTTTTCAAGTTAGACTAAACGTAAACGTAAACGTAAATTAGCTTCAGCTTCTTCAGCATTAAACATAACCCACTGCTGGCTCAGAAGGATGCCTCCACCAGGTAGGTGCCATCCATTGGCTGATTGTTTTGGCTATTTTGAGCATTGCTGGCAGCTGGCATGTACTTGCCGCAGGCCTGTAAATTAGAGAAAACCATTATTAATTATTTCTAAGGTCAAGCGGATGTAATATGACTCTGCAAAATATTGTCAATATTAGTATTATTGTTGTGTTATATTACGTATCTACAAGTTGGTTTGTTTACATTGGCGCTGAAAAGTAGGCAACGTTTTTGTTAAGAGGCTGGAGCCTTGGCCATCTTATTTATCTCTTATTATCTAGAAGTTGTTTAATCTTTTTTCAACTTCTACTTCTTATAGCTACACTTTAAGTACAAAATTATGAAGAACTGAACTTTTCCATAAAATATTTTCTATAACAACGTATTTTATTAGCAAAATTTGAGCACAAATTTCCCCAATTCAAATAGAGGCGTGTATTAATTTATATATAGGAATTTATGTGTTAGCATTGCAGTGCAATATCGTAATATATTTATGATTCTGTCAGACAACCGTTCGTATTTGTAACACACCCCAAGAACATACGTTGTCTAATAAAGTTTTGCCTATTTTGCGCCCACCCTAAAAGCATGCAACACTTTATCACAATGCATTTACATTGTCCACTGTAAACAAAAATGTAGCATGCTTTTAGGCCGAATCGTTAAAATTATGCGTGTTTTATTTATTTTTTGTATTGTTGGATAGAAATAGTGTAAATGATTGTAAACACACAAACAAAAGTAACAAACATCTAAGTACTTAGGGTTAAAAAATAGTTGTGCACCCACCTGCAATCGAAATACATTAACATACACTCACGCACGCACACAGAGGCACACGCACACAACCACAGTTAAACAAATTGTCACACAACATAAAAGAGTTAAGAGGATATTTATGTACAGTTCATGGCTTACCTGATAACGCTGCGAACAACAGCGGCCGCAGCAGGATTGCAATAGGCCTGCAGCGCTGTTTGTCGAGTGGGCGGGACTAGCCATCGGCGAGGGCGAGCCCGGTCGCTTTGGCTGGCCATTATAGGGTATTTCTAACTCGACAAATTCACGATCCTTTTAGATTTGAGCATTTGAGTGTGAGTACCAGAAGAATTTTACAAAGAGAAACGTAGAATACATAGAGTACAATGTTTGGATTTACTTTTTTTGCTTTTCTTTTTTTGTTTTGTTATACAATTCGACACAAATATACAGAAAGGAGGTGGGATGTTAAGCCAGGTTGAGATATAAACACTCTCTCACACACACAAACACAGACAGACGAAACACAAACACAGGATTGAATAATATATATATTTAGTAATAATAAATACTTATAGAGAAGGTTTAGTCAAAACAACAATCAGAACAATAAAGCTGGGTAGGGTACAAAAAAATTGTCAAACATTAGAACGCTTAAATGTACATTAAAAGTGAGAGAGAGATAGAAGGTGGGAGGGAGGGGATTTGTTATTCGGCACCTAAGCAATGACAATTTTACAATAACACAATAAGAACTGTTTATTTTTGGTTTTTTAGTTTAGTTTTGTTTGTTAGTCAGCCAAGTGGTTTAACAGGACGAGGGCCAAGTGCTTAGCGCGGCGAGCGGGCAGCAGAACGAGCATGAGGCAGCAAAGGCATAGGGAGTGTGTGTGTGTGTTTTTTTTTTTTTTTTTTTTTTTTTGTTTGTGTTACCAAAGCAAGCACGAGCGAGCGACTTTTCGTTGCGTTTTCAGCTAGCGATTTAAAACGCGCGCGATTCTGTTTTATGTTCGTGTAGTTAGATTTGATTGATTAGATTTGTTGATTGATTGGATAGGTCTGTTGGTTGTTTATTGTACTAGAGCACTCAGTAAATATTTTATGAAAATTGGAATATGAAATTTGTAATTTTTAAATTAATTTTAAAGGCATGGTCTAGGCCTAGGCTGATAATTTCATGATATGTATTTTGTATTATAATATAATTTTAGCTCAAAGATATTTTGAATTACTTAAGAAATTTTAGAGACATCTCTATTAAAATTCATTGGGTGATGCTGTCAACATTCGCATCCCTAAGCTAAGTTCGCTTAAAACTGTATATATTTTTTTTAATATCCCAACTAATGATATAAGGATTCTTTTATCAGATATCAGTCTCTTTAGAATTTAAAAAATATCGATATAGACTTTTTATCATATTCCAAGTACTTCTAATAATAATATTTCAACTTCTCTCTATAAGAAGGCCATGTAATAAGTGATCTTTAATTTAAATCAATAATCATTCAATAGTATGGCTATTCTATAAATAAAAATACTTAAATTCTATAATGGAAATTCCCTCAATACTTAAATTCTATAATGGAAATTCCCTCAAACAAATTTCATATCACTTTACAGTTTCAATCAGCAAATCTTTGCATATATTTTAGCCCATTTGGTGGGCGCTCTTTGATTTTGTATTATGGAAATTTTCAAATATTTTTTTTAATGCTCTTGCTTTTATTTAGTTTCAGTTGCGTTTTGGTTTAGTGTTGACAGCCATTGGATTGCGCTGTTTCAGATCTTTCTTTATGGCATTCGCTGCTGGGCGTCTCTTCAAGCATTATATTATCCAATATTATTCAATAATTACCAATTAAAAAACTTAAAGAAATATTAAGCTAAAATAGAACAGAGCGCATAGCTTTCAGCACAAACCGTTTGCTGCTTTAACCAAACATTTAAAAAATCAAAAATCCAAAATAATAATAAACATTAAAATGAAATTGCAACACATAAATGAGAGTAAGAGAGATAGCTAGAGCAAGAGAGCTAAGGAAAGAGAAGAACAGAACATAAACTACAAAACCGAAAGCACTTACTTTTTCAAGAATATATATTATTTACTTTGCATTTACGATTTTATTTGTATTTTTTGTATATAGAAAGAAGTCACAGATATATACATACATATCTATTTTTTGGATTTCATGAGATTTAATTCGGTTGATATGGAAACAGAAATTTATTTTGCGGCCCGCGTTTGCTAGTTATCTTAAGTAAACCAAATCCCAATGCAACATGTGATTATCGTGAAATAAAAACTTAAACAAAAACACAATATGGCACATTTATATAATATATACTTATATTGATTTATATTGAATATACAAATGTACAAAAATCATAATCAAGAAGTTTGCACACATCAAATGCTGAAGTTTTTGTTCTATATTTTTTAAATATTTATATGCATGTATATGTGTATGTTTGTTTGTTTTGTATATGTACGAATATTTGATTAACGAGCACGCACAGGATTTCTGAACTCTGGCACAGAAAATCCTCTACAACTATCATATGAATTTGTGTTTAGTGCAGTCGCAGTTGTTGCTACTGTTGTTGCTGTAGTTGTTGTTGTTGCTGTTCTTGTAGTTGTTGTTATGGTTGTGGTTGCTGTTGCTGTTCTAGTGGTTGTGTCGCTTGTCATTGCTTGCCTAAAGAGCAGAAGGCAAAGGTGCGAATTTTGGACTACTAGAAAGATATTCAAATGTTGCTACATCTGTCGAAAAGAGAACACACAGAGAAACGAAACAAAGATGTCTGATAAATCAACATGTAAATCAAAAGGAAGAAGAACAACATAGAAAATGATAAGGAAAACAAATGACGACGAGAACCGATGTACGTTTGCCTTGTAAGTCCTGAAAACAAAATATTGCTAATGCATTAAGTATACGCACCGTTGTCTTTTCGAGACACCGCAACAGATGATGATGCTGCAGCTCAAAGATATCCTCATCCCTATAATTATCATCCAGCTCAATGCCAGACTCTTGCGCTGCCCAACGTGCCTCCGCCGCCTTCTTCTTGTTGACGAAAGCAGCGCCAGACGAGGCCTTCGCAATGCGAATGCGCGCCAGCCGAGCTTTCTGCAAGTTTAAAAATGATTAATTAGTAAATTATTAATAGAGAAATGTATAGAAAGTGTGAGTGTAAGACATACCCGCTGCGCTTTGCGCTTATCCGCACGCTGGTTCTGATGATAAATTCTACTAAAGTTCGATACAATAACAGGTACAGGTAAGGCGATGACCAGCACTCCGCTGAGCGAGCAAACACCACCAACTATTTTGCCAGCTATTGTCTCCGGCACCATGTCACCATAGCTAAGTTTTGGTAGAGAGTAAATTACAAATAAATTAAGGCAAATTTCTCTAAAATAAATTGACCAAAAGCGCATTAAAATTATACTAATTTAAGTTTAAAAAGCAGTTTTCCGTCTATGGCTTTCTTGGATAATAAACTAGTATTTTTTGTATCATTTAAAAATACTAGTATCTCAACGCATAATTAGGCAAATAAAGGATTTTTTAAGAAAGGATTTTTGTTCAAAGTTAAGTTGGCTGCGCTTTCATATTAAGAAGTTCGTGCCATGCCATTTTGAGTAAACTCAATAAAACGGCTATGCAAATGGTAGTATCAATAAATAGTTAATTGAAAATGAAAATATTTTTCAATTACTTACCCCAACGTCGTCATTGTGACAATGGTGTACCAGAAGGCCGCCGGTATCGATGTGAAATTTGTGCCATTTACATTTTTCTCGGCATAGAACATGACCGTGGCAAATATGATAATGGCCATGGCCAGTGAAAAGACAAGAAAGCCAAGCTCACTGGCGCATGACTTGAGCGTATAGCCGAGGATGCGCAGACCCTGCGAGTGGCGGGAGAATTTGAAGATGCGAAAAACGCGGAACACACGCAACGTAACAAAGGCGCCGCTGACATCGTCGTTGTCCGTGATGCCCAGGCCAATGTAGTAGGGCATAATGGCCACCACATCGATGATGCTCATCACGCTGCGCACAAACTTGCAGCGATCGGGCGCCGCAAACAGACGCAACAGATATTCGGCGGTGAAAATCATCACACAGGCGGTGTCTAAGCAAAAGAACACAATTTTGTAGCGCTCGCCGCAGGGCAAAGTGCCGGCACGTCCTGGCCGATGGCCGCAGGGTACTGTCTCCACCACGTTGGCCATGACGGAAACGGCTATGAAGAAGCCTGTTACATAGTAGAAGACCAGAGCACTGGTCGATGTGTGCGGATTCTCGAAGGCACGCCACATCTTCTGGCGTATGTTGGTTAGCTGCTGCAGATTCTGATCCCCATTTTCCGACAGCTTGTCATCCATGAGGCGTTCGGCGTTCTCGCGCTTGCGATCGCGATAATCCTCATAACAGCAATCACCGATGACATCTGGCAGGATGCCAAAGAAGGCCAATTCCTCGTCGTAGCTGGTGAGGCATTCGTGTTTCGGATAATGCAATTTCCCGGTGCGATAATAGTTGAGAATGTGCCGAAATATATCCGGATCCCGATCAAAGAAGTACTCTTTGCAGTCCTCATCATAGAAGAACTCACGCTCATTCGAGCCGAGCAGCGTGTCTGGATACTTTTCGAGTGTATTGCGCCAGGTCTCAAATCGTCGACCGGACACATTTATCAGTAGCTTCTCATCGTCCGTTTTACGGCGATCCTTCGGCATCGGAGGCGGTGGCAATGGATGCGTAGCTATCGGCACCCAACCGATGGCCGCCGCCCGTGCAAAGGGCAGCCAAGCGGCGACCGAGGCCATACTGTGTGGTGGAATGTTTCAGTGTCCCAAGACGATGCCGGGGTGGGACGGGGAGGCGATATCGCGGTATTCAGCGGTCAATAGATGCGTCTCTCTCCTCTCTCCTCTCTCTCTCTCTCTCTCTCTCTCTCTCTCTCTCTCCTCTCTATCTCTTAAAGTGCAGCGCTATTTGTTAAAATTTATAATTTGGCTCACTTGGACTTAGTTCTAGTTAAAGCTTTCACACTTAACGGCAGCTTGCTTTCTATTAGGCTTATTTACGTTGGATATAGTTTTCTATTATTAACTTCCTGGGGATGATTCAGATTTGTATTCTTAGTTTTCCATGAAGGCTTTACATGTTGCTTGATTATTATTGTTGTCTTGTTGCTATTTGCAGCTGCTTGCCACGCATTTCTTTATTGCTTAAACGTATTGCTGTCATTTTCGCTTTTGTTTTTTTTATTGTTTACGCCGGGGATATGGAAAACTTGATGGTTCTATGCGCTGCACCACTGCAAATTGCCAAAAACAAAAAGGAGGAAAAACAATTAGTACGAAAAGCCACAAAACTAATTTGCACATATTTTAAGCGATTGGCCAGCCCACACGATGGCATACATTAGCCTGAGTCGGAGTGAAATTTAAATTATAGCCACCCATAGAGACACCCACGCACAGTGAGTCCGAATGGGAATGTGACACGCAATAAACAAAAATGTAATTTCAATTATTCATGTGCAGTAAATGCATAAGCTATTTATTTATAGAAATGCCAGCAAATAAGCTAAAGTACAGTAGACACACATTGTCGCAGATGAGGAAATAGAGAATCTTAAAAATAAACTCTGTTCGAAAGCATATTGAATAGATATGCAGTATTGTTCTAAGGGGTGAATAGATACCAGATATTTATTTCAATTAAAATTCCATAAATTCAATATTAATATTTATTACTACAAAAGGTCAGGCCAAGTGCGTAATAAGCTCTTTAGACTAAAGTCTAAATCCAAAAGCAAGAACGGGAATTTAATCTTTAGCCTAAGGTTAATGACCGCAACTTGAACTGCGTAAAAATATAGAAAGTTTGTTTAATTTTTGGAGGCGCAACAAATGAATTCTTGTCTTCATTCCACTTTTAACGCATTCCACTTTTAAAAAGTAAATTTTGGATTTTTATTGCTCATTAAAAATGTTTTAATGACTCCATTCAATCTAATGGACTTACCTAAAGAATTTCCTATAAACAATAAGCACATGTTCAACAATAGATGGCGCCATACATAACATGTACGAATTTTATGAAAATTACCACAGAAACATTTCTGGTTGTAAAATTTTGGAATTTCCGGTTTGAATCCTATCATAAAACTTGAAGATTTTTCAAATATATTCCAAGTTTGTTTACCCCATTCAGTGCGAAACAGAGTTTTCACCTAATCCCCCTAATAATGATTCAATGGCCTAAATGCAGTCAGCATTCAATAACCAAGTTGTTATCTAAATATTTAAACGAGCCACACACACACACAGAGAGAAAACCGCCTCCAGCTGGCCCAAGTACATAAGCAGATATTGATAGAGATACAGAAACAGATACATATACAGATACACATTCAAGTACTTGCCCAAAAGTTTTTGGGTGATTTTAATGAGTCTCTTGTACTTCCCCACAGACAAATAGAAGGACGGACGAATGGACAAACTGAACGAGCAATCGACCCATCGACCCAACTGGCTTCCATCTGTCTGAGTGCGTGGGCGAATGGCTTGGCTTCTGTGTGTGTGGGTGGTTGATGGCTTGGTACTTGCTGTGGCTGCCTTGCCACACTATTTGTAGCAACAATTTATGTGCATTTCCATACAGTTAACATCCCGAAACGGTCCCAAAGCCATTTTGCAACAACAATTAAATTTTAGGCATTAAGCGAACATCTCATATACCTAAGCCAAAGGCATCGCCACCCCCATCTCATTAAATATGGCTCTCTCGCTCTCACTCTGGCATTTGTCTTTAGCCAGTTGACAAAAGTCATTTGTTTCCATAAATGTCACATTTCTGGCATGCTCTTGAAGTCTATATAATGTGTTTCTTTGATTTATATAATATTTACGAGCATGACTGGCACGATAGTTGTTGGCATTTAATAGATGGCGGGTCGATATGCAGTGAATTATGTATAAGTATATGTATATCATACATATTAATATGTATATATGTCTGGCAAAAGTGTTTGCATATTTATGGGCGCTGTCAAATGGATTATGAATCTGATTGTTAATGCAAACCAAGGTGTTTCAGTTTATGTCTTAGGTGAGTGGTTCGGCCATAACGAAAAGCCATTAGATGTTATTAGCTATTTGATGGTTGTTAGAAGGGCTTAGTTAACACAAGTTACCAATGGGATAGCTAAGCTGATATCGGATTCACATATATATACTTAACCATGTAAAATATAGAAAGAAGTCAAGGTGGCAACAGTGAAATGAAATTTATTATTTTTATGAAGTGAAATTGTGCTACTATGTGGACTATGAATTTATTGCTAGAAAATCATAGTAAGTATATTTATGTGGTTATTTCTATACTTCAGAAGCTTATTATATCTATATAATAACTTTGCATATAATACAAAGCATCGATTGAAAATGAGCGCACATTTATAGAACGCAGCCAAAATCGTCATTAAATAATCAAATATAGAGGACTATACTATATCTATTTCTTTACGGATAAGTCAAATTGATTGGAAGTATATAAAATTTAAGGGAAAAACTATTTTATTAATACATCATTTTATTTTAAAAAAAAAATTTATATATATATATATATATATATATATATATACTATTTGTTTTACTATTCCTAATTTAATAATATAATAAACTATTGTATTATTGTCAACCAATCAACTCTTGTAGTATGCACATCGATAAATTTAGAGCAGAAAATCTTGCTATAAAGTTTGTCTAGCAATGCAATTATAGATAATACAATAATGTTTGCCTTCAGATCAAAGCTCTTGACTTTCTTGCGCCTCTGTACATTGGATAAACTAATAAAGTAATTGCATTTCATAGTTTACATTATGGCTGGGGATGCTGGCAGCGCAAAGTGTCTAGTCGCCACCTGGTTATCACTCAAAATCAGCACACACCAGCCCCACACACACACACAGAGAGAAACAGTCACATACTCATTCACACAGTATCTATCCCACCCACCTACACACACACACACACGCACTTCAATTTATAAGCTGGCACACTCTTCAAACAGTGAACAGACTATATCGACTTTTAGACTGACAGTTCTGTACACACACTTCAGCTTTGGCTCACTACCTCAACGCTTCAATCAAACCTAACTAAACAGCGGGCTGGGTGGTGCTTCTCTAGCAGCAGCAGCAGCAGCCAATGTGTCGGCCCTTAATGTTTTAATGCCACATTATCCTATCAACAATTTTGCTGGCTCGCATAGAGAGGTCGACCTTGCTTTCGGTTAGTGTGCCCAAATGGAAATTAATCAATGCCGTTTGCTTTGCTCTTCCATTGGATGTTGACGTCGTCTTTGCTGACGTCGCTGACTGACTGAGGCGCCCAGTTCAATGGCAACAACAACAGCTAGAATTGACGTGTGCGTGTTGTGCGCCATCAAAATAAATTGTCAAACATCAACTGGCTGGAAAAATAATCCCAGCAGCCCAAAAAAACAACAACAACAACACCGAACACTGGGACCTGTAGGGCCACACACTTCCGTTACCTAAACAAAGGCGCCACATGTCCTCCTGTTCCAAGCTTCATTAATTATTTGCATAGCTTATTTAAGCCAACTCTGGGTTTGGCACTGCTATTTTCTATTGTTGGACGTCGCCTAATTATTTGTTTTTGTTGCCGTTGTCGTTGCCGTTGCTGCTGGTGCTGCTGTTATTAGCCTATTCAGATTTGTTGACTTCTGCAGTGCGTCTCAAGGTTAGAGTAATTTTTACCGTGCAGCCACTGAGAGAACAACAATCAGCAGCGCCGTCTCCTAATGATGCACATTCATCCATTCACAGCTCGCACCCATAAGCCAAACATTGTATACAATTTGTCTTTCGGTCGTTTGTCAGCTGTCCTTGCGCAACAAAAAAATAAAATAAAATAAAAAGAGAACGAAAATATTATATGATATAGTTGTCTCTGGCTGGGGTGATTGACTTGTGCTTGAGCTCTGCTATGGGCACAGAACATAAACATTTCACTTGACCAATGCAAAATTCCATATGTAGAAAATTATAAACAAAACATATTTCAAAATATTAAAAAATTAAATTATATACACAGCTTTTAATCATTAATATCATGAAATATGTTCAAATAAAGGAATATTTCAGTAAAGATATTAACATTAAATGTTGTGCAAAAAGATAAGGATTTAAATTACGCAAATGTGGATATATTAATAAAATAGTAAAAAAAATATTTAAAATAAAATTAAAATAAAAAGAAATAAATTAATTAAACTAAAAAAAATCAAGCAATGAAAAAAATATTCATAAATTTAATTTACTTATCAAAGTTTATTCTATAATATTTTATTATGTATATTTTAATTTTATATACTTTTCACTTTTAGAAGACTATGAAATATTAATTTCTTTTGTATATATATATTTTTTAAATATACAAAAAAAAAATTAAATATTATTTGTCTGAAATCTTCCAATTTATATAGTCATTAGTTAATATTAATTTTTATGAGGTTACAAATTAATAGCGACTATTTTCACATGATTTTAAATGATCTACACACGCTCATTAAAGAGTAATTTAATAATTAATTATTTAATAATTCATATACATTCTAATTGCCAATATTGAAAAAATATATTATTTGCTTGATATGAAATGCGCATTTGCCGCTTTGTAATAATAATTTTAGTACTTAAATAAACAACGAAATTTCCATTCATTGCAGTTTAAATGCCAAATTGTTTGTATGCTTATAAACACGTGTAAATAAATATATATAATTGAGAAAATTTTCCCAATTGCTTGTGCCTTGCGAAATATCATCAATTAGAGATTCAAGAACATATGTATCTCAAGTACGGAAGTATTTGGTACACAATTTCCTTTTCATAAATATTCCCAGCCTTTCCAAACTAATAAAAATCAGACAGCTATGTTAATAAAGTGTATTCACAGTTCGTTTGAGTACTTGTCTAAGCGTCACTATAATTTCATAATTTCGTATTACTTTTTGTTTAATATTTTTGGTCCTTTCTTCATTCCCTTTCACGAAAGTGAAATGAGTATATTGGTTTTATGCAGTGTCCGCTTTAATATTGAGACTGAAATTTGGAACATATAATGGTGTCTCGATGTGTTTTTTTGCCAGCCGCCCACTAGGGTCGTGACAAATCGGAAAATGCATTTTTCGGTATCTAAGAATGCATGGTAATTGAACTGCTTGAGAATTGAACTTTTAAATATATTCTCGGATTGACAACACAAGTTCAAAAAGACATGCCGGCTCTAACTACGCCCATTGGGGGCATGGCAAATCGAATCAAACCGTATTTTCTACAGTTTTGGAGCCAGAAATTCAAAGTTTATTTATATTTATGAGTACTCTGCAGTCGGTTACTTCCGATTACAATGTTCGTACTTGTTTGTAATTTTGTTTATTGTCGAAAGCTGCTCAGCCCATGACCAGAAAACACCTCCCCCACCCCGGGCTGGTAGCTAGCTTTGTTAGTTAATGTACAAAATACACGTAAAATCTACGGAAATCCTGTGCATTTTTTGCGACGAACCCAATTACGGCCCTTATTATGAGTTGACTTTTGCGCCAAGACTAAAGCTTTTTCTCTCTCACTCTGCCTCGCTCCCTCATACTCCGCCTTTCTCTCTCTCTCTCTTTCTCCCTCTCTCTTGCTCTCTCCCCCTCTCTCTCTCTCTCTAGCTTTCTCCCACTCTCTCTGTCTGATTCATTCTCACGCACGCTCCCTTGTGGCAGCAAATTTCTGATTTTAGGCGCCGGAACCGCCAAAAAATTTGCAAATATTTTATAATATGGCAAGAGAAAGGGAAGAGAGAAAGTCTATGGGACATTCGCAAAGAAACTGAAGCTGCTTTCGTCTCATAAACGCATTTTAATGCCTGTGCATTTTCATTTTGTATTTTTATAGACAATACGTTAACAATGTTTACATTCAGTTGTGTTCTATATTTAAACAATAACAGCGCATACACACACATACGCACACACACACACTCGCACACAAACCCGGTGCTATTGCTGCCTGTATTTTGTATTTTGTTTACAAGCAATTTTTGTGTTTTAATTTTTTTTTTTTTTTTTTTTTTTTGAGGTTTACGTTGGCGGCATTAGAAAGCCAAAACTATTGAACATTACCAAATGCAGGCATAGGCCACAGAGAGCAGCCAAAGGGAGAGCCGAGACGCGAGCCGAGTCTGCGCCTGCCCAGAGGCCCCAAGGGGACAGAGGCGGGCACTCTGTATGTGGGTGGATAATTTGGTTTGGGTCGCTAGGTGGCGGTATTCCTTTTTTTTTATTTATTTTACTTTTTGTGTGTGACTCGAGTTGGTCTTCGTCGTTGTCGTCTTCGTTGTCGGCTCAAGATTAAAATCGTTTGTGCTGTATTCTGTCTTTTAAATTTTTTTGGGTTCGAGCTGGTGCTGCTGCTTAAGAGATGCTTATGTATCCATTTCCCAGCAGCCCGACATCTGAATTGAGCTGGGCGGGGTAGTGGAACACTGGGGGACGGCCTGCTTAGTTGCTGTGCGAATATTGAAAAACTTGCCCCATTGAGGGTATTAAGAATGTTGATTTATCATTTACAACGGCAACAAATGACAATTTCAAGTAAGGACAGCACAAATTGATGGGCTAAGCTCAATAAACCGCAATCTACGACTATTGATTGATGCCACAGGCAAGTTTAATGCATAATTCCAAACAAATGATATGAATAAAATATTATTTTTCCGCCCATTAAAATTCCCAATAAGCAATTTGATCTAATTTACAATATGAGCTTAAATTATTAATTGGACAGAAAACAATACGATTTCAGTTCAATTTGGCCACACAAATGAAATTATATCTTGGCCAGCTGTGCGTATGCTTATTATTAAGTTCAAGCATTGCGCATACGTCATGCTGTGCAAGGATAACGCAATTTAATATTTAAATTGCGTGTGCCACAGAGACCCACGCAGACACCCACATTTGGCAACCAGATGATGGGAAATGATGCCACTTGCAAGGCCAAAACGAAGCGCTGTTCATGTGCAAGCTACTGGCTCTAACGGTAAACTGTATGCCATTCAAATTAATTGCATAGCTCGTAAAAAGCGTAACGGCTTTGCAAGCAGGGAACGAGAGGGGTTGAGAGGGGATGAGAGGGGGTGCGAGAGAAAGAGTTATCAGTGAAACGCATCAGCAGTCCCGAAAAACTTTTTGGTCGCATTTAACGCGCCACTGAGGAAATGGCGCTCGGAGGCGGAATGAAAGCAAACGGAAAACCTAACCGAAATAGAAACGTGCAAGTGACCCCAGCTCGGATAATATGCAGGATGTGTTGTAGCAGGCGTAATTTATGTAGGCCCGCTAAGCCCTTTAAGCGTAAAATGTGATTATATCTGTAAATAATCACACATACTGCTCAGAGTCGAGGAACGTGCATACGCAACGTATGCCAGGGCTCCCTTGCCTAACTCTGATTGAACAAATTTAATGAACTACCCAGTAAAAATAAACAGCTGGCTTTTTATTAAATGCATGGCAAAAGTAGCATAAAGACATAAACTTTAATCAACTATGGCCAGTAAATGATTCTGAAAGAAACATGTTTACATTATATAGCATAATTATTGCTTTACTCTGCTTGCTTTGCATATGTGAACTCAAATAAATATTAATCAAGGCTAGACCACAAATATTTGTAAACATTTCAAGCCTAAACAAACGCAATTTGTATAAAGTATAGAAAAATTTGCATATTACAAAAAATATTTTAAGGCACAATTAATAATAATATTTTTTGCCTATTTTAAAGGCGATTTCATGATAAGTTGTTCATGGTTTTGCTTTGATAAGAATAGAGCCTCCCAAAGTTTTAAAACATCCTTGAAAACTAGCGCGAAACCAAGGCACAATTTAAAGCTGACAAGGGATGTGCATCACTGCTACAACAACAATGCAGCATGGCCGCCGCAGCAGCAGCAGCTGCTGTGCATCAAGCGCGTCATAAACGCGCGCACACACACACCAAGGCAGCTGCACGTGCAAGTGGTATATAGATGTAAGTCTGTGTATGCGTGAGTTTGTGTGCATTAAAATGGCATTGTTGTTGCGCCAAAAACCAAGCCAAGGCTTTTCAAACATTTGCACCAGCAAATGGACTGTTTGGACTTAGCTGCTGCTGCTGCTTACTGATTGCTGCTGCTACTGCTACTTCTGCTGATACTGTGCGCTCTTTCTCTCCTACAGACGACCTTCACTTTCACACACAGAGAGCGCACAAAACAGCCGCCGCGACCGTCAACGTTAGCTTTTGTTGAATGACTTTCTGCTGCTCAATATATACAATATGCATATACAAAATTAAATCCGGCTATATATTAATTAGGCCAACAACTTGTTGTTGTTGCTACTTTTAGTTGGCATCCAATTCCGTTTCAATTAGAAATTCTTTAAATTATTACCATCAACATCATTTTTTACATACAAGGACAATTTGGTATTCCTTTTCATTTCTTGTTGTTCTTGTAGGTGTTCCTACAAGAGACGACACGAAACAGTCGCCTCGTCGTGCAACAACAACAGCAACAACAACATTTGCGCGGATACACACATTTTCACAAATCAAAAAAGCAAACGAATGTTGCCGCACACACACACACTAACACGCACGCACATACACATACACACTAAAATCACCCATCCACCCACACACCCACACACACAGTTGCTTTTTGAAAAAAATCGCTCACACAAATAGCGCGTCTAATTTTTATTATTATGGATTTTCCGCTTCAATCTGTTTGATTAAGCAATTAATTTATTAATATTTGAATAGCAATTTGTTGTTATTGTTGTAGTGTCTGTGGTCATTGTTATGCCACACACATACACACACCCATACACACACACAGGCAGATACACGCGCTTACGACCAGGCACTTACACTTACATTTATGTATATTTATATATGTGTGAGTGTGCGTGTGTAGTTTACATTTTTACACTTGCTCTCGTTTTAGCTCTTTTCCCGCTGCCCGCACATTTTTGCCTAACGCTTTTGGCTTTTATTTTTACACTATTTTTTGCACATTTCCTTTTCAGCGTTTGCTTGCAATTTGGAATTTTTTTCTTCTCTTTTTGTTTCTTTACTGAGATATTCCTGCACGCACGATTTCCAAAAGTCCCGTTGCGTTCAAACGTTCTCGACAAACTGAAAGAACGGAAAGTGAAAAGCGCGCAGTAGCACCAGCAGCAGCAGCAGCAGTAGTAGCAGCAGCAGAAGAGCGGCAGGGTTGCTGCTGCACCCATCTGCGCCTCCTACGTAGTCGCCTGCTGGCCACACGGTGCTCTCTTCGGCTGGCAATCCGGGACGTGTACTCTCTCTCCGCGCCGGCGTGTTGCCACCTGGCGCAAGTGGTGGTCACTGTTGATGTTTCAGCTGCTACACAATGGCATCTAATTCAAATAAATCGCATAAAAAGTTAACAGACTTTCTAATTATAACATTTTAAATTCGAATTCTTATCTGATGCAATGTCTGTGTGAGACATAAAAACTGACAAGATATAATTATATTAGCACATATGTAGATACTTAGGCTAAGATATTAAAAATATGTGTGATATAGAGTATGTATTCGTCGAGATATTCTTCTGCGGGATATTTTTCAAAACAAAACATCTGCTTCATGTAAATAAAATTTAACTAAACATTTATTTCAGTGCACTGTATTCTACAATTAACAATTGGCAATTTTGATCAAACTAAGTGGATAATAATTATTTTCATGAGTTTAAAAAATATCACTGTTTAAATTATCAGGCTCCTGCAACTAATGGTACTGAACGTTATCAAATACCAAATGATTACAGTTCACATTTACATACATTCCATGAACTACTTTTGAGGTATTTGGTATTTTCTGTGATGATTATTTAGCTTCAGTGGCGCCGGCGGATTGTTCATTAAATTGCTTGTGCCATTCCAGATTCTGCTTTGTTACGGATTCGCCGCGCTTAGCTGCTTGCTTTCCACTGTAGATCATAATGCCACAGCCGACCACGGTCAAACCAATCATAATATTGGCCAACCTAATACGCATTTTGTTGCGACAGCGTTCCATTTCCTCCTGGCTGTAAAAATATCAAGCCAAAGCCTTAAACATGGTACCAGATTATATACCTTTTATTCGCATACCCTACAAAGTTTGGAACTTCATCTACTGATTTGTATTTGCCACTCCATACTAATAAGCGTTTCTCCAATCCGTTTGGCTGATGATTTTTAATAGATTGCCTCAAGGTTTGCGTGTTGCTAAATGTGCGTTGCATCAGCAGATTCGATGCTCGCTTACCCAAAGCGGCAATTAGCACGGACTTAGTTAACATCCTAATACATAAACCAGATTGTATTATTACGGATCCAAACCGGCTTTTAAAAGAAATTCAATTGGAAATTCTATCGGGATTGTGGAACTTTATGCAACGTTCGTGACTGGCAGAGTTGTCACCATGCTGTAACACACTTGTTGAACGTTGCCACTGAGGCAAATAATTTGCGTGAGATAGCAACACGTATATTCACAATATGATAAACATAAATACAAACCATATTTTCATTAATTTAAAACACGGGTTTTTTAATACTATATAATAATAATAATAAATAATAATATATATTTTAAAGGGCCCATAATTTTTGATATAACAAATTTGTTGAAGGACTTATATAGATTAGAAGATATGGCATTAGTCAGTATCGCAATGTACAGTGAAATGCACATCACTCCCGTCGACCATCGATAGTATTATCGATTGCACATGCGGTAAAGCCGGTAAAGTTCACAAAGATGTTTTATAACGTTGTTAGACGAGCCATTCAAACGCACATAAGAAATAATTATCAAATAGTGCGGCTCAGCAGTAGCTCCCCTGGTGGCGTAAAAGATGACATCAAAGATGCGCTGGATATTGAGGCGAATTTATTTGAAAACTCAATGCTGAAACATCAGCCGGTGAGCACGCGGGAGGCTTTACGCAAGCACAAACCATCATTAATCAGTAAACAAAAGCGAGAGTCAAAAAAAAAGAAAGATGAAACTGTGGATACAACAGCCCCACCGGCACCAGTGAAAAACCCAGTTCCAAGTCCACTAGTTAAGCGTGAGCCTACGCCTCTTATTAAAGACAGCGAATTGAATTTGGAGTTCCTGCGACTCACCTTGCAAGACCCGTTAATGAGTACTTTGCTAACCGAAGTGCGTTCACGCAAACGTCGCGACAAAAACAAACAGATCATTATCGAAGGCCGACGTCTCATACAGGAGGCCCTACAATCTGGCTTGAAAATGTTTTCGTTATTCTTTAGTCAAAAGGATCAATTGGCTTTGTTGCGGGAGCAGGTGGCGCAGGCTCAACAAGAACACAACACCAAAATCTACAAAGTGCCGCAACATGATCTGAAAACATGGTCTTCGTTAGTAACTCCACCCGGACTCCTGGCAATATTCGAACGTCCCTCTCCGCAAGGCCTACAACAGCGGCAGGACACAGAGCCCTTACCCATTACAGTGGTGTGCGACAATATCCGTGAACCGAACAACTTGGGCAGCATAATAAGGACCTGCGCTGCTGTGCCCTGCAGCCAGGTGGTGGTCACACACGGCTGCTGTGATCCCTGGGAATCCAAGGCGTTGCGCGGCGGTTGTGGCGGTCAATTCCGTTTGCCCATACATGATGATGTCACCTGGGAGCAGCTGCCACTGCACATACCAGCAGAGGTAGCTGACAATTGCCATGTCTTCATTGCAGAAAGTAATCCGTCAAAAACGGCGAAACGTGCAGGCAAAACTGTAGACTACGCAGAGTTGGATCAGACAGGCGCACACAATATTCTCATCATTGGAGGCGAGAGCCATGGCGTTAGCGATGACGCTTACAGGTAAACATCCCATAAAATATCTATAAATATTTATAAAACTAATGTATACCATCTCCTAGTTTCATGAAACTGGTGGGCAACAGGGGCAAGTGCGTCTATATTCCTCTGGCAGCGGGCATTGACAGTCTGAATGTTGCATCCGCCCTAACTTTAATATTATTTGAGTTACGCAAAAAACTAATCAATAAAACGACAGATTAGTTAAAATAAGTATACAATTAAAATTGATATAGTTTTATGTCAAAATATAAAGTACAATCGACTAAACGGATCTTTAATTTAACATTTTTTATATTGTTTGTTATATTCTATATTAAATCCCATTTGTAAATAACTTTGACATACTACAAATTTATTGCTAAATTTTTCACTTATTTCGTTTCGCATAAAATTAATAAAAATTCAACTATTGGCTTCGATTTCCTTGTAAACCTCACGTTTATATTCATCCAGTCCGCCCTCAATAGCGCGCACCGTTCGATTACCACAAACCCACAATTCCTTGCAGACGACTTTAATTAAACGTTCGTCGTGAGAGACCAGAATGACACCGCCCTAAAAATCCAAATAGAATAAAATTCACTATAATTATATATATATAATCGTCTGGTTTAGTTCATACCTTAAATGCATTTATGGCTTTGCCCAATGCGTCGATTGTTTCAATGTCCAAATGATTCGTCGGTTCATCAAGTACCAAGAAATTCGGTTCCGCTGTATAAAAAAAGGAATTATACAATATCCAAAATATAATAATATATTTAAACATACCCATGCACATTTTGGCTAAGGCCACTCGTGACTTTTGACCGCCAGACAAGCTGGCAATGCTCTGCAGAGCCAGTGGACCCGAAATACCAAAGCTGCCCAACTGCCGGCGATACTCCTCATCGGGCCGACCAGGGAACAATTCCGCCAGCACGCCCACACAGGTTACATTCATATTCAAATGGTCGACGTGATGTTGGGCAAAGTAGCCTATGCGCAGACCGCGATGCAGCACAATGTTGCCATGGATGGTGCTCAGTTGGCCAACAATAATCTTCAGCAATGTCGATTTGCCTGCGCCGTTCTCGCCCACGATGCAAATGCGGGAATCAGAAGTGGCTGATAGATTAACTCCCTTGAAGATGGGCAAAGGATCCTCGGGATTGTAGCGGAATGAGACCTCTGAGATGGCCAACACGGGCGGATTAAGTGGCTCCACTTCGGGAAACTTTAGCGTTACGATTGTTTCCTTCTCCACGGGTTTGAGCTCCGGTCTAGGCAGTTAATTATAAAATGTGTTAAATCAGATCCGATTTGGGATAAGAGTTCTACTTACAGTTTCTCCAACATCTTGATTTTGGATTGAACAGATGAGGCTCGGTTAGCGTTGTATCGGAAGCGATCAATAAACTCCTGTACATGTGCCCTGTGTGCCAGTTGTGCCTCGTATTCACGGCGCTGTGACTTAAGCTTCTCCGTCTTAGTCTTCTCAAACTGCTCGTAGTTACCCCTGGAAAGATTGGACACATTTAGATCAGGTGGATGAATTGGATTTCGTGCTCACTTGTATGCTTCCAGTTCCTGCGAATGTAGATGGATGATGTCCGTTGGTACAGTGTCCAGAAAGTTACGATCGTGAGATACCACCAAAATGGTTGTTGGCCACGTTTGTAAGTAATTCTCCAGCCAAATGATGGCCTTGATGTCCAACATGTTTGTCGGCTCATCGAGCAGCAGCAGATCCGGTTTGGAGAACAGCGCCCGAGCAAGAGCTAAACGCATACGCCAACCACCTGAGAATGATTTCGTGGGCCTCTGTTGCATATCTGCATCGAAGCCCAGACCCTTAAGTATCACAGATGCACGTGCCACAGCCTTGTCTGCCTCGATATTCTGCAATGCGGCATATGTGTCGCTCAGCTCGCTTGACAGCGCCGCATCCTGCACCCCGCTGTTTAGAGCGGCCAGAATTTCTTTCTCCCGTGTCAGAAGACGCGTTCGCTCCGTATCACACTCGAGCACACTTTCCACAGCCGATGTGTCGTCGCCCACCACCTCTTGTTCTACATGCAGCACGGAAATGTGAGATGGAATTTGCAACTGGCGCTCGGCAATCATGCGCAACAGCGTCGTCTTGCCAAGTCCATTGCGGCCAACCAGGCCATAGCGACGACCAAAGGACAACAACAAATTCGCATTCTGCAGAAGAACTCTGTAAGAGATTCAATGAATACCATTTGATATATATGTGGAATTTAACTATGTTTATCAACTTACTTCTCACCAAATGCCAAGTCGAAGTTTTCAATTTTAATGTCCATGGAACGATTGAGTCCTTTTTGATCCAGTTTGGTGTTCTTTTTGTTCGTCACCTGAGAAGCGGTGGCCGTTTGCAGCTTCACAGCCACTGGCACAACCCCGAACTTGGTCACCTCTTGACGTTTCTCCTGTTTTTGCATTAGCTTGGCCTCCGCTTTCTCCAGCTTCTTGGAGTCAACTTTCTATAATTGAGAAAAATTACCTAAGCCATGTCTGCCATATAAAGCTGAAAATTTGTTTACTCACATTAGCACCGTCTTTGTTGACCACCCAAATACTATGCATTTCCTTGTCCATGCGTTCCATATTCTTGGCCATCTCCTCAATGTTAACCGGCGCATTGAGAACTTTGCGCTCGACATTCTTCGAGTTATTCTTCATGATATTGAAGAACTCATCACAAAGCCCTCGTATATTCTCCTCGGACCGCTCGCCATCGATACCTTGGAGTATGTCGCCGACCGCATCGAAGATGTCGTCGCATGTATCGAAATCTTCTTCGCTGCCAGTTAGGACGCCCTCAACATAGTCCTTCATCTCATTGTCTATAGCCGGAAACTCACGTTGCAAAATGATTGCGTATTGACTCATCCTGTCGGCGTTGCTTGTTGCTGCTGTTTACCTGACCTTGATCGAGCAATCCAATATTGGTTGCTGCACAATGGGACACTGTGGCACTGGCCTAATTTAAATAAATTGATTACTATTATTATTTGATTAAGCACAGCCCCAATGTGTTGGTCGCTCATCAACGTGCCAACAAAAAAGAAACCCCAAAGCAGGGTTGCTCCAACTAACTCGATGCATCGATATCCTAAGCTATCAGAGCTTTGCTATCGAAACAAGCAGTATCGATATAAGATAGCTCAACGGCCTTTTGAAATAACAATGGGAATTTCGTGTGTTAATGAAAATATATATATTTTACTTTCAAATTTGTGTTCGAAGTTGATAACAATTTTTTTTTTAAATATACATGATATAAAACTAATCGCGCATTGAGTGTACTACTTGTATTGCTCAAGTAGTTTGATAAGCAGCCATAACATAATACATAATAATTTAAAATAACAATGCTAAACGCTATTAAAAAAGAGGACCTTGGTTTTTGTAAAACAATAATCAATGGAAATGCATATGTAAAACAATTTTTAAAAAGCATAAGTAATTTGTCTATAAAGATGGACCGTACTCATAGGCATACATGTGTTCAAATGTATAAATAATTGCAATAATCATAATAATCATACAAGTATAAATAATTGCATTAATCATAATTATAATAATCGTACATAATGTTAAGTTGCTCAAGAAGTTGTTCATAACAATTTACAAACTAGAATTACTACTATCACCGTTTTATGCGCTTTACAACTTACGAACTAAGGCTAAATTATGTATTATCATTTTCCATTTCATATAAATAGTACGCAATGCCTCTAAAGTCGATATTTATGTACATGGCTACATATAGATATATTAGCATCCACTAGGCGCACGGCGTTGCCGAGCTGCTGCTGTTGCTGCCGTTACTGCTGCTACAGTTAGTTTTGCGTTGTCGGGCGCCGCGTCCACTTAGTAAGTAGGACAAATCGATTGGCTGCTCCTGCGCCGTTTGCGCATCCAGGCATTTGAGCTTCATGGTATTTAGAACATTCTCCAAGCGTGATCGTTTCTTCTTTAGCACCTGCATACAGAATAAAGTTTGAGTATAACTTTGAAAAAATTTGGTATATTTAAATATTAACCTGTCCATTGGGAGCAACTGGCGTTAACACTTTAACAGCGGTTTCTGTGGCTGTGGCCGTGGTTGCCGTTACACCGGATGCTGATCCTGTCTGCCCAGCGTTTGCATTTCGTTGTTTTCTGTTGCTGCCCGTTGCTTGGCTTGTTTTCTGCTCCTGTCTGCTCATTTTTATGGATGTTGCTCCTACTTCTAAATCAGTCTTTTGCTTCCTCGACTTCAACAACGATGGGTCCACATCATGTGGCTGCAAATTAGATTTGTTGTTGAACTCTGATTGATTATTATTATTTTTTCTATTTCACTTACCGCATAGCTCTTTGAGATCTTGAGTTTCTCCGGAAACTTTCTAAACGCATAGCTCTTAGTGCACGCCGGATGATTGGCCTTGGCCTTGGAAAAGAAACGAGCGGTTTTGTCCACACGCAGCTCACATATGTAGCAATGATCCTCGTCAGTGCACTCAATGGGTCGACCCTTACAGAATGTGGTACGATCCAGCACCCAACAGCGCCCAATCACTAGTTCGATCGGCACCACCTCGTACAGCGAAACCCGAACTACCTCGTTGGGATAGAAGCGACGCGATGGCTCATGGAAAGTCTCGTGAGGGCGCAGGAAATGATGACCGAATATGAAGCGTTTGCCCGCCTCGTTCTTCCACAGATGCTCCACGCGAAATATGTCACACTCTTGATAATCAATGGTTCCGATAGTCTCGTACGTATGCTTCTGACTGGGCAGCACCTTGCCCGTCTCATCCTTGATGGGTATGTCACGCAGAACGTAAACCGCGTCGCCCTGACGCACCTGCAGGTCACCACGCATTAGGGATAGATAGTAACGATGTCCCTCCTCCGTGTACTCATCCAGCGGTATTTCGCGATCGACTTCACGCGGCTCACAGCGTTCACACTGATAGTTATCCGCATCGATGTCTGCCTTCGTGCATTCGGTATGCTGCCAGACCATGCACTTGGAACACTGAATCATCAGACCCTCGTCCTTGTACAGGCCACAAATGCAACGTATGACATCTTCCTCGTCCGTAGCCGGCACCTCTGGAGCTGCAACATCAGTTGCATTTGTATCCTTAGTTTCACTTGCATTCGGCTGCTGCTTCTGATCCTCTGACTGAACCTTGACCTCTAACTCTGCCTCCTGCTTGGGCTTAAAGCTTTGCAGCCCATCCGGCTTGCCCAGTATTTCCAGCAACTGTGCGTAATTGGCCTCCTTCTGCTCCTTGTAGCTTTCCAGCAGCATTTGCAGCTCCTTGGACTTTCCCTCATCATCGCCGTGCAGCTGCCGCGCCTCTGTGAACAGCTGCTGCATATGTTCATCATAGGCCTGTGGTGTCTTATAATGTCCTTGTTCCACTTGAGCTTGAATTGTCTTAAAATCGAGACGCGCAGTTTTTAACTGCTTCTTTTTCTTGCTGTTGGCCAATGTGGAGAGCAGCTCAGACATTTTGGGAGATTCAAGTGCGCTACAAATGTCGCGGAATACTACAGCCATTTTGGCCATCTTCTCCAGCTCCGGATCCTGTACGGCTTGCGTTAAGCCACGGGTCTTCATGTTGCGCGGCGTGCAGAGTGCTGAGATTTGTGCGGCCAGCAGTGAGCTTGACGAAGGCGTCGATGGACGACGCCCAGGCAGATCCGCCTCACCGGCAGCCGGTGAGCCAGCAGCGCGCGCCTTTGCCGCAGCGCGTTTGGCTTTGCAACGACGAATCTGTGAATGAGAGAAATGTTAGAATAAGAGTTTTAAATTGGAGCGTTTGATACTTGCCTTCTCGAAGTTGCGCACCAGAAATATATTACACTGCTTGACCAGCTTCTTCTCCCTCTCGGAGAGCTGCTGAACGCGTGCAACGACCATTGATTCCTTGGCCGCCTGCTGCTGGCGCTGTGCATGCTTCTTGGCCTTGTGCTTGCGCTGGCGCCCATTTCGATTGCCGTTGGCATCCTTAGCGCCAGCATTGGCACCCTCCACACCTGCCGTCGTCTTCAGTTCCGCTGGCAGCGGTTTAATGCGCTGGGATTTGCCGCCAATCACACCACGACACTGCGGCATATTGCAGCGGCACGGCTGGCCCTCGGAGGGATTGAAGAGCGAGAAATTGTAATCGTAGGTTAGCTCCTCCCCCTGCTCAATGGCACGTTTGGCAAACAGGACCATGCGCGACAATCCATTCACACTCCACTTTTGCATCTCGCAGTTGGGCTCACACGAGTGATTCACGAAGCGACAGTCGCTGCCCATGCGCTGGCCATCGATGACCAGACCCCCATCCAGATGCAGGCAGTAGTGATGCGTATCGTTCAGGTAAATGCTGGCCATGCGCTGCTTGAACTCCCGCTCCGTAACCACCTCGCCCACATATTCCAGTATGTACGTGCCCTTGGCAATGGGCAGCTTGGTGCGCACGCCCCAACCCTTGTCGGCGGTCATAAAACGCTCCACTCCAGGGGCCACCTCATGTCGCTGGATCTTCTGATTGCGACACTTGTCGCCCGCTGGGCAATTGTTGGGCACACACTCCGTGTACACCATGCGATTCAGGCAATTGTCCAGACAGGCGCCATTCGGCTGAGGCTTGCAATTGCAGTTGGGATGATCGAAGCCCGCGAGATTTGGACGCACCGACTCCGCGTAGACATTGGTGCGTATCTTGCGATAGTTCCAACTGGGCACCACATGTCGCGTGGGCAACTTATCATGGCTATAAGCCCACCAAATATCATAAGGCAATTCAAAGTCCATGACTGTGCTCCTGAAGTAACGTTCACAATAGGTGGGCGGTGGCAGCAAAGAGCTGCCCTGCTGCTGCTGTTGCGGCTGCTGCTGTTGTTGTTGTTGTTGTTGTTGCTCTCCATCTGCAGTTTTTCTATTTGGCTGCTTGATGGCAACAGTTGCAGCGGGCGTTGTTACTGCACCTCCAACTCCCAGCTGCTTGTAGTAATTGGAGAAGAGTCCTGCCACCAAATAATTCTTCTTTAGCTTGGTGCGTTTGCGCTGCGATGCAGTGCTGCATTTATCCTCGCTGGTATCACTGCAGCTGGCGTAGTCGGTGGCCAGATTGGAGGTTGACTCATGCGCTGGCAACGGCTCATGCTCAATGGCTGGCACTGGCTGCAGCTGCCGCTTGGCTGCCGCCTCAGCTGCAATCTGTGCCTGATCATCGCTGGTGGGTGGCTCCAAATGCAACTGCTGCGATTTCTGCTGTTGCTGCTGCTGCTGTGGCGATTTCTGTTGTTGTTGCTGCTGCGACTGCGCCTGTTCCTGGTGCTGCGCTGTATCCTGTTGCTGCATCGTTTTGCGTCGCTTCAAGCGTATTTTGCAGCTAAAATTCGTATTGGGATCAATGCCCGCAGGCAACTTAATGCTAGTTTCCAGCTTTCGCTCCAGTCTGGGCAGCACCACTTCCGCTTGCTTGGCAGCACGTCCACGCTTTTTCGCTGGCTGCACTTCCAAAAGCGGGTCTATCTGACGCTCTCGTGGTTGCTCTTGCTGCTGCTGCTGTTGCTGCGGCAGCTGCTTCTGCAACTTGGGTCTGCCTCTGCCGCGTGGCTTGCTTCTAGTTGCAGCTCCACTATTTGCTGGCGTTTGTGGCCGCTGCAAGCGTTCCAAGGCCACCACTGACAAACGCGGCGTGCGCTGATTGCTGCTGCGAGCCACAAATGTTTCACGCGCCTCGCCTGGCTGCGGCACACGCTCGCAATCCATTGTGACAGCGGCAGCCAGAGTGCTGCTACTGCGCGTTTCACGAGCGGGCAACAGTTGCTGTTGCTCCAGTTGCTGCTGTTGCTGCTGATGTTGCTGTTGCTGCTGTGCATTTGCTGTCTGTTCAACGCTCACCTTCCGCTTCTTACGCCTCACTGTGGGAAAGCCGGTGCGATTAATTTTCTTGCGCTTGCGCTTGAGCAACAAATTGCCGCCCGTCTTGTGCAGCAGCGTTTCCAGCACGCGCTGGCACTGCTCCTTCTTGTTCGCGTCCTCTTTGATGTCCATGGCAGCCAGCAGGGGTGATTCCACTTCCGATTTAGTAATAACCGCCTCATTTAACTTGGCTATGGGTATTTGGATTTCCAGTTCCACGGACGGTTCAAAGATGCCTGGAGGCGGGCAACTATTGCTGCCGGCCGGCGACTGCAACTGCTGCGGCAGCTCACGAACAGCTGCGCCCGCCATCGCCACTGTGGAGTTCTTCGACTTGGCGCCCTGACGGCGCTGCTGCTTCAGCGAGCACAGCGAACTGGGGCTGATGTCCAGCAGCTTGCCGCCGCTTATGGAATTATTATCGACAACAATGCGCAATGGCGAGGCATTGCCTGCTGCCGAAGAGCCACTGCCACTGGCCTCCTGGCTGACCAGCAAATGGCGCTTCTTGGGCGTTAGCTTCTTGGCATTGAACTGCGCCTGGGCCTTGGTATTGACGCTGCTCTTGGCCGCCGCTGCAGCAGCTGCCCAGGCCTCGGCATTCAGCTTGCCATTGCTGGCAAATGCCGACGCCGACACCTCGGCGCCCGTTGTGACCAGATAATGGCGCTTCTTCAGCGGCAGCTTATGATCGTCGGGACTAGAGCTGTTGCTGCCGCCGCTGTTGCTGCTGGACTTCTTATGGCGTCGCTTGGCTCCACCATTGCTGCTGCTGCTGTTATTATTGCTGATGCCATTCGCATTGCCCGCGCTGGCCGAGAGCATGGCAAAGTCAATCAGTGGTTCGTTTAGTTTGCGTTTCTTCAGGGCACGTTTCAGCGGCTTGGTGGCTGCAGTGCCAGCGCCAGCTGCGTTGCTGTTGCCGCTGCCGCCGCCATTTAGCAGCGGCAACGTCGCCGCAATGGGTGCAGTGGCCAACGTGGCCTGCAGCTTGTTCGCCTCGGCTAGCAATTTCTCCTTGCCGCTGCTCGCTGTCAGCCGATCCTCCTGAATGCGACAGCGCGCATGAAATGTGCTTGCAATGATGTCTATTTCGGTTAGCAGCTTGTTGTCAATATTCAGCGATTTCGCATGACTCATGCTCTTCCTGCGTTGCCGTCGTCTCCGCGACACGCCCGACACATAGCTGCTGCACATGCTGGCAGCCGACGAGCGTCGACTCTTTATTTTACACGCACTCTTGCTGGGCACAATGGTATCCTGGCTAATGGAGTGCTTGCGTTGCAGCAACATTTTACCTAGAAAATCAAATATATTTATTAAGATATTTATATATAATTCTTTCTATATCTTAGCTCTCTTACCCTGCATAAAGTTATCTGCTGCTGTGGCTGTCGCCAACGGCGTGCTGGCTCCGGCCGCAATACTCCCAGTTGTTGCCTTTGCTGCTCCACTAAAATATTGTCCAGTGGTCACAAACCGATTGATCTCACCATATTTCTTGCTGGCACTCGTGCTGGGCAAACACTTGAGACTCGGCTTGCTAATGTACTCGTTGCTCTCCTCGCTGCTCTGGCCGAGCGAGAGCCCCGCCAGCTGCAGTATATCCTGATCGTGTTCATCGCTAAGCGCACTCGCTGTCTGCTCATGCCCACTTCGCAGCATAGAGGCGCGTCTGCGTCGCCGCAGCGATTTGCTCGATTTACCAGAGGATTCCTTGCAGTCGCTGCGATAGCCGCAGCTCTTGGCGCGACTCATGCGGCTTCGACTGCGACTGGCGCAGCTGCGGCTGCTGTAGCGGCTCTTGCAGCTGGCATCCGATTTGTAGCCCGAATTGTGATTGTGCCGCTGATGCCGTACGCTGCCATAGTCCGAGACGTAGCCGCTTTTAGCGGCGAGGATTTTGCTGCAAATGGTGTTCGAGGTGCCACCTCCGCCGCCCCCATCGCTTTTGTAGCCGCTCACGCTGCGCAATCGAAACTTCTTGTTCACGTCGATCTTGCGCCACAGCGGATCCACCTGCACATCCTCCTTCTTGTCCTTCTTGTTGCCCTGCCGTCGCTTGCTGCGCGGCGGCGGATACAGCACACGTTCTGCTGTTGCATACATGCGCTTATCCAGATAGGCCATATCGATTTTCGGCTTGGCATTGTCGCTGGCCATTGTCGTCGGCTGCATTTTGGGCGACGGCGTGGTGCTGATGACGCCCGAGTCTGCCGACTCATTGATGGTGGGCACGGCGGCGGGCAGGGGAGCTACGCTGGCAGCGGCAACAGTTGGTTGCAGTTTCTTGGGGCGGCCACGTCGCTTACGTTGCTGCAACTGTTGCTGTTGCTGCAACAGCTGCTGCTGTTGTTGTTGCAGTGCTAGGCTGCTGCTGCTGCTAACTGATGCTGCTGATAATGCAGCTGGAGTTGCAGCTGCTGCATTGACTAAGCTATTGGTGCTGCCTGTATGATTCAGCATTTGTGTCTTCTCCATAAAGTCCTGCAGCAGTGTGGATTGATATTGGGGCAGATGCTGTTGCTTAATCTTGGCGGCAGCTGTGCCAGCTGAGATGCTGCTGTTGTCCTCGGCATCGCTTTCGACACGCCTTATGGCCGCCTTGACCAGGTCGGCTGCTTTGACCAGCTCCTCGTTGTCGCTGCTGGAGATGCCCATGTGATGATGGTCGCCTTGGCCGCCACCGATTGCTGTTAGCAGCAGACGCGGTGCACGCTGTATGTGCATCTTCAAAGGCAAGTCATCATCCGAATCGGAGCTAAATACAGCTGCAGCCGTGCGATTGGTTTTACCATTATTATTGTTATTATTATTGTTATTGGCCATGATGTTGCTGCTGCTCTTTTGCGCAATCTTCTTCCGTTTGACTTTTATCTTTTTGGTTGTGTTTCCAGTTGATAAGACTTTATCTTTCTCCCTCTCTTTGTCTCTATGCCTGTCCTTGGCATCTGTTGAGCAGCCACTCAGCTCCTGAGCCTCGCTCATCTTACGCACCTTTGTCAGCTTCTTACGCGAAATATTCTCAACTGTTGCCGCTTCCTTTCGAGCTTGACTCGAATTTGTTAAACTTGTTGCTGCGTTCGTTGACGTTGCGGCTGCCTGTGATGCGGGCGGGTTCCTTATGGCCGAGATTCTCATGCGCAGTCCATCAATATCCGAACGCTGCACGCTAAATTGTGTTGCTGATTTCGTAGACTTCGACTGACTCGACTGATCCGTAATGGAGTCGGTTTCCTGAAATAATCATAGTATGTTAATTTTTGCATATTAAACTTAAATTAACACTTTATACCATATAACAGAATATTAATATGAAAAACATTATTCTATATTAACGATATATTAATATAATAGAATTTATAATATATAACAGAATATTCACATGATAAACTTTATACCATATAACAGAATATTAATATCGTATTAATATTACTTTAACGTTACACTATTTTAATATAATACTAAACAGAATATTAACATAATAGATATATGAGAATGCTCGAAGCTCGTATCCCACTTACAACATAATATTGTCTTATTATTTTTATTCTATGGCATTTTAATTAGTTAATACTTAATGACTCTATCATATATTTATAACACCATAATTAAAAGTAATCTTTTATTATGTAAATTTAATCAAATATTAATATTTTAGTGCACGACTTACCTCATTTTCACTGCCGGATTCCTGTGTACGTTGCTGCGTTTCGAGAACCTTTTCCTTTTTTGCTGCTGCTGATGCCTCATTTTGGCCACTGCTCATATTTCGACTCGAGGGCGGAGCTATTCATATATAATATACATATTTAAAATAATACAACTTTATTAACCTGGTCACATTAATTACAACACGTTCAGAATTTTTGACAATTTAACTAGGTCAAACCACAAAATGCGACAGACACAAAACACACACACGCAAACAAATATTTATGGCTGAGGGGGCGGGAGGAAATACCACACACACTTACACAAATACGCACACACACGTACACTTACGTTTTGTAATTTTTTTGTAGCGTTAATTGATTATGCACACCAATAATGAAATTGTTATTTGAGCATATGCATATGCTTTTTGCGCCTTTAATTGCATTGCATTCAAGTTTAGCTTGCTGCTTTTGCTGCTGGCTTTGTTTTGCTTCTTAAAATGGCGCCGTTTTCACCCTGCAGTCTCGCGTTGAATTTTCACTGCTGCTGCTGCTTTGTTCCAAAGGTGCGACTCGACATGCTTCAGTGCACTTTCAACTTAATTGCTGATCATATATTAAACACTCGCGCTGGCTTTTAATAGTTAATGGCATTACGTTTGTAATATTTTTCACGCTATAAGCTATAATTTCAATAATAAAACAAAAAAGCCACAAGGTATGAACATAAATAAAGAAAAGAAACTACGAATTAGGGATGGCCAAACAAGCGATGTTTGTATATGTACGATTATTCAGCATATGGAGCTATTCGATTAGCGTTTGCGTTGAAATGCATTTACTAACACTATTGACAGATAAAATTCGAATAAAGTCCACCATATAATAACAATACTAGATATTCATAATTTATTACATATGAACACTTTAATTTTATTTGTGTACAGTCATTTTAAAATTTGAAAACGGGTTTCCTGTTCTAAATGTTATCGAAATAGGTTTTAGTACGATAGTTCTGTTTGTATCATAAGAGCAATCGACCATCATTAGTGTCCCACCTCTACCCATCGCAAGTGGATGGCATATTCCGTTGTGGGGTGAAAAATTTTGTTTATTTATTAAAATGAGTAATAAAGCGTTGAAAAGTAGTAGCCCTGCCAGCAGTATGCTGTATGGCTCCAGCATATCTGCAGAATCAATGAAAGTAATTGCCGAAAGCATCGGTGTGGGCTCCCTATCCGATGACGCCGCCAAAGAGCTAGCTGAAGATGTTTCCATAAAGCTGAAACGAATTGTACAGGATTCCGCCAAATTCATGCACCATGCCAAGCGGCAGAAGCTGTCGGTCAAAGACATTGATATGTCACTGAAGGTTCGCAATATTGAGCCGCAATATGGATTTATGACCAAGGACTTTATACCCTTCCGATTCGCCTCCGGCGGCGGTCGCGAACTACATTTCACAGAGGATAAAGAGATTGATTTAAACGAGATCACTGCAAATAACTCAGTTAAGATACCACTTGATCTGACGTTGCGATCCCATTGGTTCGTTGTGGAGGGAATACAGCCAACCGTGCCAGAAAATCCACCACCCCTCTCCAAAGACTCGCAGTTTGTAGACTCTGTTAATCCTGTCATCAAACTAGACCAAGGCCTGAACAAAGATGCCGCAGGAAAGCCAACCACGGGCAAAATGCACAAGCTTAAGAACGTGGAAACGATACATGTCAAACAGTTGGCCACACATGAGCTGTCCGTGGAACAGCAGCTCTACTACAAAGAGATCACCGAAGCTTGCGTCGGATCGGATGAGCCTCGTCGTGCCGAGGCGCTGCAGTCGCTCGGCTCTGATCCGGGTCTCCACGAAATGCTGCCCCGCATGTGCACCTTCATTGCCGAGGGCGTTAAGGTTAATGTTGTTCAGAATAATTTAGCACTTTTGATTTATTTGATGCGCATGGTGCGCGCTCTGCTGGACAATCCATCGCTCTTCCTCGAGAAATATGTAAGCTAATACTGAAGCTTTCTTGAACACGTTGAACTTTAACTCATCCCTCTTTTTAGCTGCACGAGCTGATACCATCTGTTATGACCTGCATTGTGTCTAAGCAGCTATGTATGCGTCCAGAGCTCGACAATCATTGGGCCTTGCGTGACTTTGCCTCTCGGCTCATGGCGCAGATCTGCAAAACCTTCAACACGCTCACAAATAATCTGCAAACTCGCGTCACACGGTAGGTGCTTGGAATACTATATCCATTTATATATAACTCATATTCTTCATCATTCTCTGCCCTACAGCATCTTTAGCAAAGCTCTGCAGAATGATAAAACACATTTGTCATCGCTCTATGGCTCCATTGCGGGCCTCTCGGAGCTGGGTGGCGAAGTGACTAAAGTGTTTATTGTACCACGCTTGAAATTCATCTCGGAACGCATCGAGCCACATCTGCTGGGCACCTCAATGAGCAATACGGATAAAACAGCCGCTGGCCACATACGCGCCATGCTTCAGAAATGTTGCCCGCCCGTCTTAAAGCAAATGCGTAACCCACCGGACGTTGCTGAGGAGTACAAAATAGACTTCGGTTTTCTGGGTCCTTCGCTGTGCCAAGCTGTGGTCAAGGTGCGCAATGCACCAGCCAATAGCGCCGTAGTGCTACCCTCCAGCAGCATCAATACGGCGCCCATAACAAGCGCTGCTCAAACAGCGACAGCCATTGGCCGCGTCTCTATGCCGAATTCTCAGAGACAAGGGTAAGATAACTTAGCTAAGAAGAAGATGAAAAGTCAACCCTCAGCCAATTCCTCGATTGAGAAGCTTACATACACATATTTAAGACATGTTCATCTATTTAAATATCTTCATATATTTATAATAATATATAAACTAAGCTAAATCGATTGCCTTTGGTATGCCTCAACCCAAGGATAGTCTCAATGACTATCCCTTCGATTGTAGACAAATTTCGACTGTTTAAATTGCTTGAAATATTTAACAAGTTTCTCTCCTCTCTCATTTCTTCAGCAGTCCCGTGGTGGCCGCCCTACCGCAAATACGGGCCATTCAATCCAATCAGCCGGCGCAGAAATTTGTAATTGTCACCCAGAACTCACCGCAGCAGTCGCAGGCGAAGGTGGTGCGCCGTGGCAGCTCACCACACAGTGTGATGCTGTCATCGTCTTCGGCGAATGGCGCCAATGCCTCCAATTCGAATTCATCGTCGACGGGCAGCATTGGCCCTGGTGTTGGCGGTGGAGGTGCCAACAGCGGTGGAGGCAATGTCGGCGGACCTGGCGGTGGTGCAAATAGCTTGCTAACAGCGCGCAGCAATAATGATAATGTGTGTAGCAGTCCTGGATACCTGCCAACTCCCTAAAAGTGATCCACTCTAATAATGCTGTTTATGCGCATTTCAGAGCATCGTGGATGCCAATTCGTTGATCATTGAAACGGAAATAGTGCGCGCACCGCCCGAACTGGATGATTTATCGCATCTGGAGTAGCCTTATTCCTCTCACCCAAACACGCACAGACACAAACACACAAACACACCCACACAGTCACGCCGTTTAGTTATTTAAGAACTAATCTTAGTTAATAAACACAGGCATTCACCAGCAAGCTACCCCAAGACAATTATTTACAATTGTAGCAGCTGCCCAGCCCCAAACCCCCACGGAACCTACGCCAATGCCACGCACGCAACACGCATGTGCGAGCACCACAGAGCGGGTTCGCTATTGATTTTTAGCCAAAGCACACTGAGAACGAAGCCAAACTCCTTGTACATACCAATTCAGTTCGCGTGTGTGTTAGGCAAAGGCGAAAGCTCAACCAAGGCAGTTTGTGAATTTTTCACAAAATTCTTTCGAAACAATAAATTGTAAGCAAAAAAATAGTGTAGTAAAAATGCACGCAAGATTTGCGGATCCAGAGCCCACCTCGCCGGACAGCGTGGACAACATTGAAGAGGAATCACTGGAGGCGCGCATCGAGCACTTCAAACAGAATCCCAATAATATGGCCATGCTGCACGAGTTCATCGACGAGGTGGCCCAGCGTGCCGAAACGGAGGCCAATAGACGTGCGCTCGAATCACAGAAATTGCAACAGGTTGGCTAATCACTTACTATCCGCTTTAATATCGAAAGTTTTGTACTGAAATACCCATATATACACACGCACACACACATTTACGTTTCATCCACAGGGCAAGGAGAAGCGACCGAGTAAGTAGAACGTGCCCAAGCACCCAAAAGGGATATGTGTCTAGTTTACTTGCTTCTTTATTTTGTTACTTTTTCTGTTGCTATGGAAACTTAAAGTTTTTACGATCGTACTCCGCCATGCACTTGCTTACATAGTAGACCTGGGCGCACTGGTCCTTGTGAGCTTTCGCTGTAAGAATATTAATAGCAGATATGTTATATAGTGGGCTTTATCTTTATCTGGAGTTAACTAAGTCGTGGCTGAGCGCAGTTCCAGCTCTGTGAGTGTTGAGAGACTTTCGATATTTATTTTTTGTCTAGAGATTTTGAATGAAAGCTTTTGCTAGCTGCAAGTATTATATGGTATGTGCTATGATATCTGAGAGCATCTTAAAACTAAGCAATCATATAAGAAATCAAATAATTATGCTAGCTTTCTATTTAAAAGAATTGCGATAGCTTCGTCCAACTGGCTTAAATTTCTCGTAAACATTTTAAATATAATTTTATAAAAATTAATTAATTAATTTCAAAATAATTACCATTACATAGAATATCATATTTTCTAAATCTAAAGACCATTTTTGTTTAATATTGAATTTAATTAATTTACTAAATTTATATTTCATTAAAAATTTCCAGCCTTTGGCTGAAATTTTCAAGACTTATTGCGTATATTTAGCTAGGTATATTTATATGGATGGTATAAGTTATAGGAGATATATGCATGGCATAAGTATAATATGAAAATAATTAACTTTGCTCAGCTTAGCTTGAACCATGGACAATAATTTTTATGCCCTGAACTCATTGGGAATGGGAAAAGCTTTGATATAGTTCTTTGAGCACTTTTTCTACTCACGTTCTTCTTTGCAATGGTTGAGCGCCTTTAGGGCTGGATCCTGTAGTTCGGGTGGCAAAATGATGGGCATCTGGGACATGGCCTTGTTCACACTGAAGTCTCCCTTTTTGGTCAAAATGCCGCCCAGCTGAGCAACGCATTTCGTATAGCACTGCAAAAAGGGATACAAAGGAGCGCTCAAAAGTAGAGAAACCAGCCAGCTGGGCAGCCTGTTAGTTGTGCTCGTTACACACCAGCAAATCTTGTGTGGGCTCCAAGTCAAAGTCACCGTCACGTATGCGATCCAGAATGTCCAGCGACACCTTAAACTTGCCCATGCAGCCGTTGCGCATCATGTCCAGCGATTGAAGGAACTGTTGCATATTGACGGCACCGCAGAACTTTGGCGACAGCAGGAGCAGGCCGAGAAGCAACAGCCAGGATCTGTGCCAGCAGCTGGTCGAGTGATCGGCTCCCATGATAAGACGCAATTGTGTGGCAGATGCAGGGCACACGACACTTTATAAGCTAGTCGCGGGGGGCGTGCCAAGTCACAGTGACAGGGGGCAATTAAAAATGCGACATGCATCCAAGTCTAATTAGTTGCCTTTGTATACTATTTTTATTTATGTCATTAGCATGTGAATGTGTGTTTGTTTCCGTTGCACTTTTCTCGTCAGCCACTCACCGAGCCCTTTAATTTTTTTTTTTGGTTTTTTTTCGACCTGTCCTCCTTGGCACTAATCTGTCTAGGTTTCGCCATACCAGATTTTAAGAACGGCAAAGTGGTGAATCGGGCTCGCGGCTTTGTGGTGCGCATCTTTGATGCCATCTGCAATTGTGCCAACAACAATGCCGCGGCGGCCACAACGCGCTTCAAGCTGCGCAGCAGCAATGGAGGAGGCGGAGCAGCCAGTGCCCCAGCTGGTGGCAAGCGGCAGCAGTCGGCAGACGAGCCGGAGACCCTGATGCTCAGCAAGAAGAAACCGGCCGCGGAGGGCAAGAAAAAATCCAAGGGCGTCACCATGGCCGAGGATGTCGAAGCGGGCGCTCGACTAGTTGAGTAAGGCCCCAGTCTACCTATAATCATGGCAAATCAAAAGTCCCCCCTATGGAGTCCAATCAAAACTAAAGACCAAAGAGGAAAGCAACAATTGATTGAAAATTGAGCAATTATTAGTTAAAAGAACGAAATACGGTCGCACTTATACGTTTTCAGTGCTGCCAGTGGAAAACTCAAAGCTCAATTCAAAACAAAATTGTAAATCAATCAATTACTATTATATAAAAAGAAGAAATTGGTACTACTTAAACGAAACTCTGATAATTGACTTCAGTAACAGCAAAATTTCCTTAAACAATTGAATATCGAGCAATTACTGTTAGAAACTAAATACGATCGTACTTAAAAATTCAGAAAGAATTTTAAAAAGCAAAATTACTACTGTTAAACAAACAGTAACGAAATACGGTCATACTTAAAACCGAATTGGCAAAGAGCTACCAAATACGATCACGCTTCAATGAAAATATTAATTTTCTGCAACAATTGTAATTCGAGCAATTAATGTTAGACAAAATGTAACGAAATGCGGTCACACTTTAACAATTTCAGTGCTGCCAGCGTAAAACTATTTATTTCACAACTCAAAGCAAGCTAAACTCAAAAACAAAATTGAAAATCGAGCAATTACTGTTAGATACAAATAGCGAAAGATGGTCACACTTAAACTTAAATTTTATTTGAAAAGAAAACTTCTGTTTGCCTTTCTCCAAACAAAATCGTAAAATGCACAAATTTAAGTCTTCCCCTTTGAATTCAGAAATTGCACAAAACCTAAGAAAAAGTGAAATTTATATTATATATTCTCTGATTTCGTTAACCTAAATGTGATCCAGATTTAACAAAATGTTGACTCGAGTGCAAGAAGCAGAAGGCACAAAATAAACTTTTAGGTTAGAAACAAAAGAAAAGAAACCTAATATGAATCATTCATGAATGTAACTTAGTCAAGAGATCTCATTTCGCATACTGCCCTCTTAACTATCCACAATCAATGTAGGGTATTCCATCGAGAACAGCTTACAACTGAGTCGCGCACTCAATAACAGGCCTTTCAAAATCTCCACCTAATTATAACTTTACAACAAATCATACATATAAATATAAACATATATATATACACACACACGTATACATATATATACATATATCTATATATCAATTGGATATCGATCCACCCTAACAAATTCTAGTTGTTTATATCTATTTAGCTGTGTGTGTCTGTGTGTGTGTGTTTGCGTGTGTGTCTGTATTAGTAGTGGATGTTTCGATATACATATACAAGCAAATAAATATGTACTGATTTTATAGGCATATATACAACATACATATGTACTTATATGAAACGTATAGATTATATATTTAGTTATTTACATCACAATACCTAAACACAAAAAACAAATGGAACAACTTTCTACATCGGTTTCCACACGACACGCTCTCTATACTCATAGTATTTTTGTGAGAACCCCTTTTGGAGCCAACTTTATAAACCTAAATCTACATAAAAGAAAAAAATTACAATCAAAATCTAAGAAAAAAAACTACAAGTCTTGATAAAAGAATTTTTATATAAGATCTGTAACACTAAAAGCCTGTAGGAATTTTGATTTTCTGTTTTTATTATTTTTTGCTACGCCTGCAATAAAAACAAATTTGAACTATTTCTTTAGTCTAAGTTTTTGTGTGTTGCTTAAAAAGAAAAATATATATATAAATATATGTGTAACATGTAATTAATAAATAAATACTGTTGTATTTAGTTAACAAGAATATCAGCAATAAATTGTAACAATGTTTCCAAGGTGTTTGTACTTCATTTTATTATTTTCAAATTTGAAGACTACAACAGAGTTGACCCCTATTATATTATGCTTATATAGTAGATTTACTGTTCAATAAACAATAGTCTTCCTTATTTGTTAAATCATCTCAGTTAGCTTTATAGTCTTTAAATCTTCCCATTTTAACAACGTTTTAAAATAGTACTAAATGTTATTCACAACAAGGTTTAGGTCGCTTCTTGCGCCATTGCAGTCCTTTAACGATCTCAGAAGAATTATATTACAGTATTATCTAGTTTAATCCCTTCTGTGATAATCTAAACAAATATACAGAGTTCTAATAATTATTAAGCTGATTTTCAGAGCATTTATTAGCTAAAGCAATTAATCTTGGCTATGCTTCGCCGCGTCTTCTTCACGACATTTGCCTCGTTCATTCCGGTTTGAATGATTTATCTATTATTTGATGATCAACTAACACTGGGCTAGCATATATGGCAATTACAGATTGATGTAGAATTGAGCTGGCTATTTATATAATATATTTTTATATTAACTTTGGTAACAGTCGAACCGACTTCTATGGAATTAAAACCTGCCCAACCGCATCATTTGCAATGCACGGCACGTAGACAGACTCGCTAAATGGACAAAATAAAAAAAAATAAAAAACAATGTCAGCTGGAATACTATTTTCGGATACGGATTATCTTCTTCTAATATGGGTTTCTCGACAAGCACGCATTTGAAACTAGGTCTAACAGCCTAGAGGCTTATGAGCAGAGACTTATAAGGGACCGGCATGCCAGAGTGCAGCTGATAAAGTATTTATATAATACACAATTCCTATATAATTATTCCTATATAATTATATATATAAAGAAGTATTCGCAGCACGCTCTCCAGAGCTTCAGCTCTAGTGAGTTGGCAAACTTTAAAGTACGCGACTTGGATATATTATAAAAGGAAACAATCTAAAAGTGTCAACAGGTTCAACTGCAAGGTAAACCATTGTAATAAAAACTCAGAAAGAGAGAGAGAGAGAGAGAGACAGAGAGGGAGCAGCAAGATGAGAGAGATCAGCTTCATTGAGTTCGCAAAAGCTCGATTGCTCTCAACGGAAGCGGCACGCGATAAAATTTAAAATTCCCATTTTGCAGTTGTGAGAAACATGTTTAGTTTTCGCATTCAGTTCCCAAGGCAAAGATGAAGTGTTTACAACTGATTTTCGCAGCGCTGCTCAGCTGCAGCTGCAGCCAGGCGTTGGCCAAAAATTACGGCGCGGAGTACATAGGTGGGTAGAGCACTGGCATCAGCTTCTTCTTAAATTCGAACTGCAAATCCCTTGTGACACAGATCTCCTGGATTTGGAAGACAACGACGAGTTCGTCTGGGGCGCTGCTGAGAATAGGCAATATGGCCGCACTAATGCCAGCGGTGAGGGGGCTAATGACGATAATAATGACTACGCCGGCATCAGTAATTTTCTAGCACGTCATCGTTTGAGCAAGAGACAAGCTGCGGGCGCCTCCCCTTTACTGGTGAGTGGCTTGAGAATCTTCTCTAGAGCTCAGCGCGAGCTGTAAGCCGGATCGGCGAATTAGTTAATTACCCATAACTAAGCTAGTGGGTAGTATGAGTATAATGTAATTAAATGCTGATAAGGCAGGCACAGTTATTCAAATTTTAGTGGCTCATAAACATGACCAAATATTATAGAAATGTGATGATAATCCTCAGTAATTATCATTATTATCAGAAACGCATATCATCATCATCATCATCATCATCATCACATCTTTACTTATCATAAATAATATTATCATTAACATCATTTTATGATTTTATAGTTATTATTTTGTCATTATCATAAAGACCATATACCATGATAATGAACATTATCATTATCATATGTACACTAACATTATAATTATCATAATCATTATCATTATCATATGTACACTAACATTATCATAATCATTATCATAATCAACATCATCTTGACTGTCATAATAAAAACTTATTTATTTAAGCTTTATATGTATGCTCATACATAGTAAATTTAGTTTATTTTATTTAAAGTATTATAGTTAAATTACATTATTAATATTAGTGCAATTATAAAATATTTAATATATATAACAAAATTAATAATCACAAAAACGGACCACTGACCTACACTGTAACTGCCCAGCAGGAGATCAGAAATACGACTGAAGCTGTGCAGCAACAGGCGCGCACTTTTATAGCTGAGGAGCTGAGAGTCATTGCAGAGGGAGCTGCGGGAGTCGAGTCTTGTTGGAGTTGAGAGCGAGTTGCAGGGTATGAGTATGCTTGAAGTGGACAGGCTGCTTGTCCCTCGAAAGGAGGTTGCGGCTCTCGAGTCTAGTTGGAGTTCGGAGGTTGCAGGTAGCCGCACGTAAAAAGAGTATATTGGTTTTGAGCATTGAATAAAGAGAGTATAAGAGGCGAAGAAATTGGAGTAGAAGACACCACCAGAAGAACATGATTCAAATTACGGATCCCTTGATGCAGATCTGTAATCAAGAGGAAGATACATGTCTGCAGTTGCCTGATGCACACACTCATGCAAAACTAAATACACTTGATGTGTCACAGCGAATATCAATTCAAATTCATGGCCCAACATGTATAACAGCACATTTTAAACCACGCCTGCTTAGCTTTAAGATTATATATACATCTATACATATGTACAACTTCTATTCCTAACTTTCCGCGTAGGAAAACAAAGACTATGGTCCCTGTCGCACATCGCTGGGCGATGCCGGACGCTGTCGCCACATAATTTACTGCCGCATGCCGGAGCTGAAGGATGATGTCTGGCGACTGGTCTCCCAGCTGTGCATCATTGAGAAAACGTAAGCGGCAAACCCCAACAAAATCAACTCAATTTTCCAATTCTTTTCCCAACAGTTCCATTGGCATTTGCTGCACAGAACAGGCGATCCCATCACGTTTTAGTCCACAGATTGCCGGCGGCTCATACGACGAAGCACCACGCATTGTCAATCGACCCGAGCAGCGCGGCTGCGGCATTACAACACGTCAATTCCCACGGATAACGGGCGGTCGTCCGGCTGAGCCCGACGAGTGGCCCTGGATGGCCGCACTGCTGCGACAGAACCATCCCTATGTCTGGTGCGGCGGTGTGGTGATCACCGATCGCCATGTGCTCACAGCAGCCCATTGCCTCTACAAGTGTCCCAAGGAGGAGATAGTTGTGCGTCTGGGCGAGTACAATACGCATGTAAAAAACTAGCATCAGATCATATCTGGGATGAATAGCTCTAATACTACTAAAACAAATCTTTAGGAAATCAATGAGACGCGGGCGCGTGATTTCCGCATTGGTAACATGGTGCTCCATGTGGACTACAATCCGATAACATACGAGAACGACATTGCCATCATACGCATCGACCGGCCGACGCTATTCAATACATACATTTGGCCTGTTTGTATGCCGCCACTGAACGAGGATTGGACCGGACGCAATGTCATTGTCCTGGGCTGGGGCACACTCAAATTCAGTGGACCACACTCCAAGACTCTCATGGAGGTGAGACTGTCCTCAATCACTGAACTCTTTTACTCAATATAATTATCTGTGTTTGCCACTTTGTAGACCAGCTTGCCCATTTGGAAGCAATCGGACTGCCAAGCTGCCATTGTGGACCGCGTACCGGATACGGCATTTTGCGCTGGCTTGCCGGAGGGTGGCCAAGACAGCTGTCAGGGCGATAGCGGTGGTCCGCTGCTCATCCAGTTGCCCAATCGGCGCTGGGTCACCGTTGGCATTGTCTCCTGGGGCCTGGGCTGTGGCCAACCAAAGCGTCCAGGCATCTACACGCGCGTCGATCGCTACCTGGAATGGATTATATCCAATGCCGACATATAAGATTATGACATTGATATTGACATTTACATTCAATTTAATTTGGCATAAGATTAACAAATGCTTTGCTCTAAATATATATATACCTATGTAGACAATAATCAACTTGCTAACATACGTCATATCTAGCTAGTAAATATATATATATGTATATATATAAATGAACTCAGTGTATGTGGTGTTTGTCCCCCAGGCCCAACCCAACGCTTAGCCTAACTTAGTGAATAAGACTCAGGAGCTGGTCGGCTTTGCAGCGGCTGTAGCAGCGGTTGGTATCTTAACGCGCATCGCGTCCGTTGCGCTGCTTGTTTCGTTTTTCGTTAAGCTAAAGTCCGGGTCAGAGAAAGCAATCTTATAGACATCTTCGTATTCGCTTGCAAAGTGCACTTCCAAGCCGTCGGTAATGAAGCTGGGCAGCTCCTCAAAGTCCTTCTTATTGTCAGCAGGTAAAATTAAACAGGTGACACCACTGCGACGGGCCTATAAAACAAAATTTTAGCTAAATTGTGGGCCTATATTTGGTGTAATCGAACTTACCGCAATGGTCTTTTCCTTGATACCGCCCACAGTCAAAACTTTGCCCTTCAGAGAAACCTCACCCGTCATAGCCACATCTGCACGTACGGGCTTTCCGGTAGCCAGGGAAACCAAAGCCGTGATTATAGTAACACCAGCGCTGGGTCCATCTTTGGGCGTCGATCCTTCAGGCACGTGCAGGTGAATGTGTCTGTCAATCAACAAACACATCAGTTAAGTCCGTCATATTAAATAAATTAAAAATAATACATACTCCTGCTCCAGGAACTTGTTCTTTGGATCATACGTGTACAAAAAGTTTCGAGCCACGGTCAGAGCAATTTGTGCGGATTCCTTCATTACATCGCCCAAGTTACCAGTTAAGTGTAATACTCCTGCAGTAGATTCAGGCTTCTCGGCGCGTATGTGACGCCTGGAAGTCTCAATGTATAATGAAGACCCGCCCATTGCGGTCCAGGCCAAGCCCATTACAACACCAGCGGGCGTTACGTTGTACATACGATCGGAACTGAAAACCTGTTTGCCCAGGAACGTTGTCAAGTTGTCGGCATTCACGGGGAATTCTTCGCCCTCCTTCTTGACCACGCGGAATGCCACTTTACGGATGACTTTCTCGATCTGCTTCTGCAGATTACGCACACCCGACTCTCGGCAATAGCTGCGTATAAGCATGTTCAACGCATCCTCCGTAATGGTGATCTGCTTCTCCGTTAGGCCACAGTCTTTCATTGCCTGCGGTATCAGGTATTGACGGGCAATAGCCACTTTCTCTTCGGCCACATAGCCAGACATTTCGATGAGCTCCATGCGATCGCGCAGCGGCTCTGGTATGGTATCAACCACATTTGCCGTGCAGATGAACAGCACCCGTGACAGATCCACGGGTACATCCAGATAATGGTCAAGGAAATTTGCATTTTGCTCTGGATCCAGTAGCTCCAATAAAGCTGAGCTCGGATCACCCTGATAGCCCCTATTGAATTAAACGCAAATACCAAAATCAGTCACTAATTTTGACCATTAATTACTGTTTAGTCTACTCACTTGCCGATCTTGTCCACTTCGTCGATAAGTACCAGCGGATTCTCCGTCTTGGTCTTCTTAAGGCACTGTATTAGCTTGCCAGGCATGGCGCCCACATAGGTGCGGCGGTGACCCTTAATCTCTGCCACATCCGTCATTCCGCCAACACTGAAACGGAAATACTCGCGATTCAGGGCACGCGCTATGGACTTTGCTATGCTCGTTTTGCCAACGCCTGGCGGTCCATGGAAGCACAATATTTTTCCCTGCGTCGTGCCCTTCAGTGAACTAACAGCAATAAATTCCAATATTCTTTTCTTAATGTCTTCCATGCCGTAGTGATCGTTGTTTAAAATTTCGGTGGCTTTGTCAAGGCACAGGTTTTCGGGACTAATGACGCCCCAAGGCAAAGAGGTAAGCCAGTCCAGATAGTTGCGAGTAACACTACAAAAATATATATATTATTACCCAGAGAGAGAGGGAAGGAGAGAGAATTTGATTACTTACTTAAACTCTGAGCTGTGACTCTCTAAGAAGTTCAACTTGGTGAGCTCTTCGTCAATAACAGTTTTGATGCTCTCTGGTACAGTTTTGTCCTTGAGTTTTTCGCGATACTTTTCGCCAATGGCATCCTTATCATCTTTTTCAATGCCCAGCTCCTTTTTGATCACCTTCAGCTGCTCCTGGAGTATGTACTTGCGATGCTGCTGCTTGACTTTCTCCTCCACTTCGCGTCCAATCTTTTGCTGCAAGCGCGACAGTTCCAATTCCTTTTTAAGCAGCGCCAATGCCAGCAGAAGGCGTTGAGGTATCTAAATAAGAAAAGTTGATTATAATTTATTAAACTTTATATTACGTGTTGAAGGTGTAGTCAAAAACTTACATCAGTTTCCTCCAGAATCTTTTGCAGTTCGCTTGGTTCACCTGCGGACAAGGAGGCGCCCAAGTCACACAAATATATGGGATTATCAACCACTCGCTGATTCTGATGCAGCATTTGCTGTAAGCTTTCTCTATAATAACAAAAATCGGCATGCCTATTAGGTAAATCTATTTGTATTATGCTTCTAGTGCTCGAAAATGCTTGAAATGCAATATATAAATATATACACGTAAAGTACATATGTATATGTACTGCTTGTATAAATCAAGAGTGTTTACCATAAACAGCATTATGTAACGCCTAAAAAATATCTAGAATTGTCATTTTGGTGTATAATGTTGAAATACAACAATTATATCAGATTTCCCTTATCTAAACGTTTCTACGTACCTGTACAATGGGTTCATGGTAATAATATCGCGCAAGGTTTTTATAATCTCCTGTGTTAGAGCCTTGACCTCTTCCGTTTGCTTATACACCGGCTGCTTAATGTTCTCCACTTCTACAATAAGCACGGGTGGCGTTGTTGGGCCACCTGTGGATGCATCGGTGCTGTTATCTGTCGTCTCAGCCGTAGATGATTTCACATCTTCCACATTCTGTTTTGCTGTCGGTGCTGTCGTTTGCTCGACACGTCCGCTGGGCAATGGAGGCTCCAGCGTTTGACGCTGGGCCATCTCCTCAGCGCTGGCCGCCTCGTTTAATTTTTGTGTTTGTCGACGTGGAACACGTCCTCGAGTCTTTCGTACGCCACGACTATTCGATTTGCCAGTTGCATTAGCGCCATCAGTTGATTGATCTTCAGCTGGGATGCGTAATTTTATATTAAAGAGTGGATAATGCAAAGTTGTCATTTTCACTGGGAGTTAAGAGACAACGCAATTGTCACAATATCTGTCTAGTGTCCATATGTGTGCCACCTACCTGACTTTGATGGTGCATCGTCCACAACTTGTCCGGTTATCTTTATACGTCTATGAGCCACAACGACCATGCGCAACTTATCTCCCAGGTCCTGCAGCTCCTGTATCTGAGCAAAGGTACCCACCGAATAAACGTCGTCCAGGTTATGTATGAGCTCCTCTTCCCCATCGGTTTTCTTAAGGAACACACCCACATAAGGTTGGTTGAGCTTCACCTTGCGTCGCAAAAGATCCATGATAATTGGATTCGAAACCTGAGTGAAAATTAACACATTAACGCATTCATAAAGGAAAGTTCTAGATAAGCAATCAACCTCGACTATCTTCATGAACCGCGGGAACAGTGGATTTCGTCGCATCGCTAACATCGGCACGTGGGGCCATACATCAGGCACGGCAACGGTCGCCGGCAGTTGTTGCGTGTCACGATGATCGGCCAGCAGCTCAGGCTCACCCTCCGCCATCAGGTCATCCTCGTTATCGTTGCGCTTTCGGCTGAAGAAGCGCTGTGTCTGCATCATAGAGACTGCACCATTGTATCGCAGCAGTCTGACTTCTTTAAAATATTCCACCATGCAATTTTGTGTATGCCGATGGCGAGCGCAGGCTGCTACAGTAGATAGGCCCCGGAGCGCAGCGCGGACACGTACAGCACGCGAGAGCATTTTTCAATTATTTCTGTACACAAACGAACGGCAATTTATTTAAAAAGAACTGGAGCCGAGGCCGCAAAGAATTAAAGTGTAAAATGATTATGTGATAGCGCTGATGAAATGACAGCACCGCGCGACGATTCTGCTGCGTAACAATCGATAGCGATATCGATATGAGCTAATTATCAATTATTTCATTTATACGTAATTTTTTCATATTATATTAAAATAAAACAATTTAATTTTTAATAGTCAGATCATGTAAAGAAATATGGCCAAACTTTAAATACTCACACAACATTTTAATTATATTGAGATCACTCATAAGTGTTCCCACATGAGAGCAGGCGATACTTGATTTATTGAACACATCTCTATGAGCTATCGAATTGTCGAGGTGTCGCCAACAACAACACATCCACAGCAAAATCGGAAGTAAATAGAAAAATAGTGCAGTTCTTCATATTCTGACGGGAAAATGGTATCGCGTTTCGACCAGCAAAAAACCAAGCACCAGCTCTTCCATGTGTCGATCAGTCTGGCTACCATATTAATATGCATGACCTACATGCAATATCGCCGGAATTGGGCCCATCTTGGAAGCTTTTGGGATTCCTTGATTGTTCCGATTGTGTTTATTGGTGAACTGCTGAAAGTAATACTGGCCCGGTTCTTTGGGCGCATTGAGGACGGCGTGCTGACTGCCAAACAACGACAGAAAAAGGCTGCATACTTCACGCCACGCGAATTGCTCGGCGGTCTAACGTTGCAATTTCTGTGCACACTGCTCTACGCATTTATTTGCATCATTCTGGGTGCACCTGTGTTGGCAAACTATGAGCAGACGTTCGTGTTGTCGCTGCTAATGACCCTGCTCACAGTTTCACCGACTGTTTTCCTACTCGGCGGCGGTGGCGCTCTGCAAGTGTGCTTCTGTGAGAAACCGGACTTCATAACCAAATGCGAGGACACGGCGTTGCATTTATTCAAATACAATGCACTCGGCGGCATTCTGGGCGCCTGGGCTGGCAGTGTAGTGGCTCCGCTGGATTGGGGACGCGACTGGCAGGCCTATCCCATACCGAATGTGATTGGAGCTCTGCTGGGCAGCGCTCTAGGCAATATTTATGCTTGTACGCATGTGTTGTATACGTGTGGACGCGTTTACATGAGCAAGAAACGTGCTTAAGGCCAATAATGTAATCAATAAATCCTGCCACAAAAATAAAAGAAGTTTACGTTGCGCTGCCATCACATCCACATCTAATGAAGAAAATCGCATCGTTGTGTCTAGTCAACAGCTTATGATTTATATACCTACACATACATATACCAAAAAGCAATTAACAATACTTTAATGTTACAAATTTAAGCAATTTATTAGCGTGTATAATTAATTCATTTTTAAATCAATCAACTAATAAACTAACAATTAACACAGCTTCGGCCCCAAATCATTTTATTTTGTATGTCTTCGTCCCCATTTCCAATATTAATTTAATATATAAATATAAGACATTATGAAAATAAATTAATATAAAAAGTTATCGAAAGAAGGAAGCAACTCATAGATTATCGTGTATATGTATAACTCATGTAGATTAACAATCAATTTATTAGCTAGATCTGCATAATCACATGCGAAAAGACACAATATGTGGAACGTAAAGAAGCTAACTTAGGCTCTGGCTGATAACACAAATGTCTCGTCCTCCAGCAGACAGCGCTGTGCCACATAGTGCTCATTCGGTTCCCAGAAGTCGGCCATGTCTTCGTCCGCCAACGGTTCGCTAGCCGCTTCTAAGCCACTATCATCAGGTATATGGAATTCACGCTTGTGCCGGGTATCGTCCAGGGACAGACGACGTCTATAAAATGTGTCACCAATGCCAGGACAGCTGCCCGTCTCGTAGAGATTATACAGCTTTATAAAGTGCATTCCACTGGCTAAACGCTGCCCATCGTCCCTTTGCAGTAGGGCACTCCAGTTGAGTACGACGGTGGCATGTGGTTCATAGTTAGCAATGCTGGCATTGAACTCCTCCGTGCCTATGTTTGTATTAAAGTAATTCGTTTCCTCATTTACCAGAAAACTGTGCGCTTCATGCAGCTGAGGTGCATGCTGCTCCAACTGCTGTGCATGCTGCGCCGGCATAATATCCAAGCGGGACAAGCGCTTCTGCAAAAGGGCTTTGAGCGCTGGCTTATCCGGCAATTGCTCTTCGTCTTTTTCCTGCAGGCGACACTGAAAGCTACAGCATTTGGTTGACTTGAGACATTGGGCACCCGCCTGACCAGCGCTTAATTCCATATTGTTCATGACTGCAAAAGGAAATTGATAAATTAATTGTCAGTGACCATCTTCATGATTCCAAGTCCACTTACTATACAAATTTTGTGGCTTCAACGAGTAATCCCTAGAGTACAAGGACAGCGAATTAATATAAACTTCCGTTGACTGAACCGCATTCACATTCTCCAAGCTCACATCCAGTCCCAGTTCGCGGTTAACAGCATTGCTGACCACACAGGTGGCTTCGGCCTGAAGACAGCTCTGCACCTGCACCTGCCAAATGTGACGCACCAGGCGATATTTAATGTGTGCATTCACAGCAGCCGGCAGTGCATAATAGAAGAGCAGACGGAGCGTAAAACTGCCAGCGATTTGCGGTGCCTGCAGCCACATGGATATTGTGTGCCCCTGTTGTGCCTCTAGAGCAGCCTGTCCAGTGCGCTGTAACAGACGAAAGACGCGTTGGCGCCGTATTTCCTTATCCTTGACCAGTTTGTCGTTTGACACATTGCGCAGGGCTGCCATAAAAAGCGATATAAATTAGATACTCTCAATTAATATACTCGTTCCACTTACAGCTGAGTATAGTCAGAGGCATTTCGTTATTCTGCTGTTCGAGTAGAGCTATGCAACGCGGATTATCGCAGCCCAAGTAGATTTCTTCTATCGGTGCTATGCCCAAGTTACGCAGCGTGATTTGAACGGGCACAATTTCGCCAACCAGCAGCTCGCTGGGCACAGGACTAAAACTGACGCTCAATGCTGGCACCTGCGGCACCAGTTTAATACTCAGCCTGTTGTCCATCAGCGTCTGTGAAGATTGCTTGGCCATTGCGGGCTTAATGCGTTGCGTTTCGAACTGTAGAAGACCCAATAAGCTGGCCGCTGGATCCGCCTTGGCTGCAACACGGCAGACCACGCCCAGTATAGAGAGACGGCCGGTCAGCTTGGGTGTGAGCTTGAAGTGCAGCAGTTGCTTTGCCTGCTCAGCCAGCTCCAAGGCGGACAGACAGCTAGTCTTAATGGCTGCACCAACGGCCGCTTTGCTGGCGCTGTCCGACGACTGTTCGTATACACAGAGATTGGAGAGCACCTCCTCGTTGTCCAATGTCAGTCGCCAGAGCAGATCAATGTCCGACAAGGTAATAGCACAGCGCACACTGTTCGACAACGTCACGGCCAACTCAATGGGCTCGCCTTGCACAGCAAGCGGACATTCGGTGGCCGGCTGCTGTTTGGTGAACAAATAGCGCGAGGGCTTAAACACAAATGGCTTATTGGATGCGGCAGTGATGACCAGCATTTCCTCAATCTTGTGCCAAATAGATTCGTCGGCAGTCATATTTGAGTTAATGTCTATGTTGCTAGCCGGCACTTGTGGCGGCTGAACACTAGGCGGCTGCACAAGCGTCAGCACACGCACCGACGATTGCACAACTTGTGGCAGAGCGTGTGGCAAGAGACCCAGATCCGGACTACGCTTGAGTAGCTCCTGCAAAGGCAAGCAATTAGTTATGTGAACAGATGCTGATTATCCACTCACGTTCTGCGTTTGAATATACTCTTTCAGAAAGCTGCTCTGCTGCTGCGCGCTCTGCAAGCTGCCCGGACGTAATAAATGGGCAAAGGAACGACTCGACTCCTCCAGCTGTTTCAGCATATACGCTTGCTTGGCCACGGTGTACTGTATGTGATCCTCGGCCAGACTCCATTGACGCTGCTGGAACACCTGGTAGGCCTGACGATAGCAGCGATACGCGTGCTTGCGCTGTCCCGCTCGCGAATACCGATTGCCAGCCAGCACAATGTGAAAAGCATACTTGCGGTGCATGGGCGGCTGTGTAACAAGAAAGCAATAAGCTGCCTGCTCGAGCAGCAAGGCTGAACGCAGATCCGATTCCTCGCTGGTCATGCGTATCAGCTGCTTGGCCACCTCGCCATACAGACGCGCTGTCTTCAAGCACTCCATGCTCAAGAGAGTGGCACGTGTTGCGAATTGCTGTAGTCTATAAATAAATAATAGAAGCCTTAGTTTGAGGTACTGAGAGCAAACTTCACTACTCACTTGCACACAGTTAAATAGCTAACTATAGCGTCCTCCATGTAGTCGTAGGTCTTACGATGCGCTGTGCCCAGCATAAAGGCGGAGAGTGCAGCCATTTCCAAGGCGCCCGCATAATACTGCCAGGCGGAGTCCGCATTGAAGTCCCGTTTGGCCTGGTGGTAGGCCTGAAAGGCCAGATTATAATGGCCAAACATGAAGTAAAGATCGCCCAGTTTACGGGTTTGCAGCTCCGCTGATTCGTTCGTGTAGCTGTGGAAAGGGAAGAGCTAGTCGTTAGCATAATCTATATATTTGTGCTCTCACATATAGACCTACATGACCGCATTTTGATTGTTGGCACCAGCTCCTGGCTTGCTGGTGACGAACCAACGTTTGGTAGCACTTAGCAGGGATTTGCTGACGCCCTTTTTATTGGTCACCCCCTCGCTGAGCATCACCACCAGATGCTCAATGTAGGGAATCAAAGCGCGCACCGCATAGTCCTGCACAAAGTGACGCAAATTGTCAATGTCGCGTGCAGTCAGACAGCTGCCATGCGGAGCATCGGCATCCACCTCATTGGCCCAGACATTCGGATTGATTGTCTGCGAAGCGATGCTTTCGCTGCTGATGCTGAACTTGGAGTTGATGGCCTCGGTAGCGCTCTCTTGCATAGGACTAAGCGGATGGAGCATGGTCAAGTCGTTCTCTTGCGCAGCTTGACTATCGATTAGCTGTGACATTTGCATGGCAGGCATGCTGATCACCGAGACAGCGTCTTGCGGAGATTTGGGTGCACTTAGCTCAGTTGATGCCATTTGATCAGTTTTCGGCTGACGTTTGATGTAGTTGGTCCAATAGTCCGGTATGCTATTGGGAACGTTCCCATCCATCGAATTAATCGACACCAGGAAGCATTTGTTATTGCCAAACGTAGACTTGAGCAGTTCAAAGCCCTGCTGCGCCCTCGACAGATCTCCTTGGCTTGCCTCGTGCAACACAACATAGCTGTTGAGCACCTCCGTGGGCTGGAACCATTTGGGCAGCTTCTGCGGCGTTATGTTTTGCATTTGCTGGACACGCTGCGTGAGCTTCTGTGCCGTCTCAACGATCTGTGGATCGGCGCTGGACAACACGAGCAAACAGCTCAGTAAATGGCGAGTGAACTCGTGTTCCGCTGGAAACTGTACGGTGAGAAAAGTTTCACGCCATTGCTCAAACCAGGGCTCCGCCGTGGGCACTTCCAAATCGATGCCAGCTACAAACAAAATTCGAAGCGTGACTAAATGATTGAAGTAGTAAATGTGAAGCTTCGATTTACCAATTGTAACAACTTTTGTTTTCTCATTGTGCGCATTCGTCACAGACTCATTGAGCATTTTGCGTGCCAGCACAGTTTGCGGTGGACGCCAGTCCACGTCACAGAAGTTAAGCCGCAGGCCGCGCACAGAGACACTTGTTCCGGACACATCCCGAAAATGAGCTGCAGGATGGAGGGAATAATATAAGCGGTTCTTATCTTTTTAAGAAAGTTTCTCTTCAGTTATCAGTCAGTTTGTGTTTCCAGTTTCGTTATCGTGCTAATTACTTCCCTCATTCTTCCATTCATACTGCTCCAGTTTATTGTGTTTACTCACCATCATTTGGCAGCTTGGCAAAGGGCTGAACCAGCTCCACGAAGGACAAATTATTCCGATGACATATGTCATCGGCCAAGTTGCTGCTCAGCACGCCAATTAATGGCGAAAATATGTTCTTAATTATATCACGTGCATTGTAGTTTTGGCCTGTCAGATGTATCATATTTAATATATTTTGGTTTATATTAGCACAAACACAAAACACCTCCCAAATCGGCCAATCTCTTGTGGTGTGACCAAAGTCGATTCACGTATTCAACTCGTGGTATATAATAGATGTAGTGGTTAAAAATACTAACACACTTGTGATACTAATATTTAAATTTTCAATTAGCCGCTCAAACGACATAATATGTATTGAACTCTCTTATATTTTGTGTTATTGCATAGTGAATAAGCATTTGGTTACTAACTGTTCTATTATTAAAATTAGTTAAAATAATATGTCTATATAGCCTTGATATATGAATCAGCTGCGTTGCTGATTGAGCTTAGTATTTTTAGTGTTGTCAGATTAATGACGCGTTCCTTCAAACAGACTGAACGTGCATTTACAGCTGGAATTGGCGGGAAAGCCTTCTATCAGCTGCTAACATTAGTCTTTCACTAAATTTATCTACTGCATTTTTTGCACCTTACCGCAAAACAAATCAAAAAATATTTGTAAAAATTGAAATTAATTGATTAGAATATATTTACCTACGCTAAGCACAGTTTAATTCGTGATTGTTATATCTGTATTACAATTTGTGCAATTTAAGTAGCACACGGAAAAAAAGCGCGCCGATTAGTCGTCTCATCTTTGTCCACAGAAGTCTTTGGCCCGTGCGCGTACAGTCAGCATGGCTAAGGTGCACATCACAAATGTTGTGGTGCTCGACAACCCGAGCAGCTTTTTCAACCCGTTTCAGTTCGAATTGACATTCGAATGCATTGAAGAGCTAAAAGAGGATCTCGAATGGAAAATGATTTACGTCGGCTCCGCAGAATCTGAGGAGTACGATCAAGTGCTGGACACTATATACGTTGGCCCGGTGCCCGAGGGCCGTCACATATTCGTCTTCCAGGCTGATCCGCCAGACGTTAGCAAAATTCCTGAACCAGATGCAGTGGGTGTCACAATTGTTCTGTTGACCTGCTCATATCGCGGTCAGGAATTCGTCCGTGTCGGCTATTATGTGAACAATGACTATGCCGATCAAGAGATGCGCGAGAATCCACCACCGAAACCGCTCTTCGACAAGCTCACACGCAACATCTTGGCCAGCAAGCCGCGAGTCACACGCTTCAAAATCAACTGGGATGACGGGCACAGCAGCAGCAATGGCAACGGGCATGAGAATGGACACGAGGGACACATGATGCACGACGACGGGCCGTCCACGTCGGAGGCGCATCATGAAGCGGCTATGGATGACAACAGCCTGGCCATGCCGGTGGAAAATGGTGTAAAGGCGCTGAATGAGAACTCAAATTCACTTGCCATGGAATGTTGAGGCAGCAGCAAACACACATGCACACAAACACGAAAATATATATACACTCATAGTGGCGCAGACTTGTAAGCTCCCGCCCGCCCAACCAACCTTCTGGTCCCATTAATTAAGTACTGTAATTTAAACCTAATCGCTGTTAATAAATTAAAACTATCTCTTAATTTGCATGCATTTATTATGTTCAGGTATTGCCTTCGATATAAATTATCGATCAACCTAGGGGCGGTAATCGCATGTTTAAATTAGTGCAAAAGCGATAGGAAGCGATTGGTGAAATTTTTGTTATCGTAAATTAATCGAGCAGTCGATCAACATCCGTTAAGTTTGAGCTTCATGAACTTAACGAATTGATTAGATTATATTGGATTACTACTACATTTATATTTTTTGAGCAAGCCAGCCGCCAAATAATTTAGTCGGTGAGTTTAAATTATTGTCTGGGCGAGTTGAGGCCAAATTTCAAAAATTTAAAAATTTAATTTATTGTTTGAGTTTGTGTTTAAACTCAAAAACGTAGGGCTAAAAATTCATAAAAAAATTCAAAATTTAATTATTTTTCTAATTGCAATCTACTTGCCAATCTTTGAAATTTTGACAAGCCAAAATTAATAAAAAAAAAAAAAACCAGAACAAACAGAAAAACTAAAATCTTGAATAGTTGCAAAAATGTCATATCTCAGGGATTGGAAAAATAGCCTCAGATGTAATGAGAAAGTCTCACCGAAAAGCAAAAGTAGAATTGCTTTCAGGTATACAACAAATTGTAGTCTGAAAAATTTTCAAAAAGCTCATAGTTTTATTTTATAATGTTCAGCTGTAGTGAACAAAATTTGGACCAAAATTTAGCTAGCCCGTCCGGGAATCAACACGCTTACGATCGATTTGAAGTGAAAAAGAAAAGCAATACCATGCTGAGACTCGAGAATCGCACCGACACTGCGGCCTATGCATTAACCTGCTCCAATTCGCCAATCGCACGACCCTGTGATTGCCCGGAGGAGGAGTCGCATGAGTTCGCAACTCCCCAGGATTATACCACATACCTCAAGGCATTCGCTTTGATATACGTACTGCCCGAAGAGGAGTGGAAGGCCGAAAATATCGATAGGCTGCTAGTTGAGGGCGAGGAGCTATTCCAGGCTAGTTCGGGAACGGAAGTTGCAGATGGTCTGCGTAAGGCACTGTCCTCCATCTATACCAGCGTTGAGCAACGCATCAAGCGCAGCTTCAAGCTGGAGGGACACAGTTTCACACTGGAGCTGAGGCCTAGTTATTTAGGCGATTCGAACAAGCCGGTCGATGTGCGTCCTCCGCACATTATGAAGCATCTGCGAGAAGTGCTGCGCGCCTTTTTCCGAAGGGCACACTATTGCTTGCTCCAGCATAAAGCGGGCCATCTCCTGATTTGGCGGCGACGAAATTTGTATTTTGTGATGGATGTGAGAGGCTGTCGGCTCGATGACTTGGCCAGCGCTCGACCTCATGTTGCTTTGCTAATGTGCCTACAGACCCTGAATAATGTCGTCCATTTAGCGAGTAATATGAGTGGCGACAATCCAAACGGTGCATTCAGCATCCGTGAGCTGGCTGTGGTGCGACTGGTGACGCCGGATGGACGCACCTTTCTGCGGGATACCAATCAGCGGTCCCTCGAATATCATGTGATCAACAATAGCTATGCCTTTCTCAAGAGCAATCTGCATCTCTCTCTCAATCCGGAGGCGGCGTTGCATAATGGCAGCAGTGTCATTTTGGGCGTGGCTAGCATAATTGCCGCCCAGATCGATCATCCGGCGTCGTGGAACACGCACACCTTCGACCGACTGATCTGCTATGGTGTCGAGCTCTGCCGCAGTTGTTGGTGCGCAAATGTGAGGAATCGCTTGCCAATTAACTTGGGAAAGTTTCCCACACAATTGCGCCTTGGACAATTTGTTGCGGAGATTAAGCTGATGCCGCAAATTGGTCGTGGAACATGGCGTTGTGGTCTCCAAACACAGGTGGGCATTTGACCTCTTCAAGATGAGATAGTGACTGAAGGAGAAAGAGAGATGCAGCTGTCGCTCTTTTTTTCTGCTAAGATCGTCGCAAAGATCTCTTGTCACATTTCCTAACTACATCTACTTTTCGTCCTTCTGCTTTAATCCCGCATTTCTCACTCCGAAATTAGGGCAACGCTTTTGACTATGAGATACGCCGAGTCCTGAGAGACTATGGCAACGTCCTGTTCCAGATCAACAACCAGATTTACGCAATATGGTGCAAGGACAACTTCTACTATTTACTAGATCCCTACAGGCACATTGTGGTCAGTTCGCAAGCGACGAAGAATAGCATGAAACTGGAGAAGTGGGCGACGGTGCGAATGTTTCGTGATTTGTGTGGAATGATCAATGTGTTCCATCAGCTGCTGAAGGAGTCCAATCGCCATGCACCGTTCTATTTGCATGTCGTGCGCATCAAGAATATAGCAAAATGTCCGCATGGATATGCGCTGAAGCCGAAGGCAGAAGATGCATATTGTGTGTTAAAGCCAATCAACGAGCCCATTAACTTCCCTGAGCAATTGGGCAAGTGCGCTCGCCAACTGGCCGAGATTAGCGACTTCGAGCCGGATATGATCAGCACCACAGAGGATGCAACCGAGTTGGGGAACTTAAAGCTCGTGCCTGGGCCGGACCAGGCCATTGCGCCGATGGAGGAGGCTGGCTTGGAAAAAGTACAGGTGGAGGTGGAGACTATAAAGCCAGCTCGATTCAGGCGAGACATAAACAATGAAAAAGCTAATTTCGATAAGAAGGGAGTGGGAGCAGTAAATACGAAAGCAAATTTTCAGACACAAATGGTAAGTGGAACCAAGGACTTCATCGGTTTACATTACAACATTCTCTAATTCCTGGCAGTCCAATAAGCCTAAAATGGCAATATTAGCGGCTGCAGCAGCCCTCAAACCGCCTAAAACTCCAACTAGCACCAAGCCACCACGAAGCGAAGGCGGCTTAGACCAACTCGTTGCGCCCGCTGCCCGGCAAATGGCACTGAGCATGAAGCGCAAAAGATTTCAAGCTGACACGAAATCGACACTGGCCAAAAAAGTGAAATCCAGGGGATCGCAGGAGCAGGAGCAGCAGCAACAGCAGCAGGTAATGGCTGACAAATTTTCGAAACTCGATGCCAAAATGTGTGCCAGGTATTTGCCCCTAAAACTGAGCAAATTCAAGCGCTCCGACTGCAGCCAGTGCGACAAGTCAAAGTGCAAGGAAAGTGATAATTGTAGTCCCCAGCTATTCGAGGGCACCAAGCCAAATAGCGAAGTATCTGGCCATAGTGCAACGATCCAGTATCCTGTCTATACCAAATATCCTTTTAATTTGACTGTCGCGGGCTCCGAGAGCGGCACCGTTGAGAGCCTAAACCGTTTGCTGGACTCCGCCTTCAAGGTAACGAATCGAGTGCTGGCCATCACGCCCTGGGGCAACTATGTGGTCTTCAAGCATGCAACGAATCAGCTATTAGAGTCGACTATGTTTTATGTATTCGATGGCTGCACCTGCAACATCGACCGCTTCCGGCACTTGGATCTAAGTCATGGCACCGCCGGCCTCTTGGCCTTTCAAAGCCAATCCGAGGTGGTCAGCTATATGATTGATTCACGGGAAAGCCGAGCCCTTAAATCATTGCACGTCCAAATGGATCAGACCACTACACAAAGTGAACCGTTTCCATGTCGTGGTACATAATATACTAGATGCATGAAAATTACTTTTAATTGTGTTTTGGATGCTTTTAAAACGACCAAATTTCTTGTAAACACAATATCACATAGTAAATATTATTAAAATTTTAACATTCCTCTAAAAACAAGCATTGGAAATCGTTTGGAAAATCCCTGACCATCTATTAGTCAACAAAAATAAAATATACAAATTTTAACCAATATAAAATAATAATAAAAAAATAAATAAATAATAATAAGTAAATAAATAATAATATATAGAAAACATTTTAATTCTGAGCATAGCAGCTTTAAGAATACCCCTGCCTGAAGGTAAGTTCCTACATGTATTCAAAATACCATAAAATATCAAGAATGCCTAAATCTTTAAGAAAATCCTGACCTGAAGATAAGTTCCTATATTATAGACTATACATACATAATACCATATTATAACATATACCAACACAAATAAAAAATGTTTCTTTTACTTTTTTCGGCTTTTGTTTTAATTAAGATTACAAACTAATTCGTATGAGTCGTTAAATTTAAACTTAATATGGAGTACATTTACATAATGTAGAGAATTTTTCTTCTTTTTACTTTTTTTTTTTTTTTGCATGCGACTAAACATCCAACTAGTGTGTAAATATATGTATATGTTATGTATATATTATTGTTGAGTGTATATAGAAATATTTTAAATTTGTAATTCGTTTTGAAGTATATATATATTTCATGTATTTTTCTTGCAGCGTGATGTGCGCTTTTTGAGTGGTTTCAAATTAACTAGAGCGAACAACTTGTGGATTCTATAGCAAATGATTCAATAGATCTGGTTTTCTGTTTTCTGTTTTCTTTTTTTTTTTTTTTTCGTAAAGCGCACATATTTCACATCATACATTATTATTATTTATATATTATGTTTTCTTCCTTTATTTGTTATCGATTCTCTCAAATATTTGCATTAAGGCACTGAAGCATTGAATTTTGTGCATATCGAAAAAGTAATTAGGATTACCGGTATAGAGTTCCTTCCTTTTGAAGTGATTACAATGCGAGCTACAAAATTATATCATGCGCTTCTTTAAAAAACATTCTCATCGATCTCTTTGCAAATTTTGCATTATATAAAAAATATCCCTGACTATTTTGCGTTACATATATATGCTTTTTTCTATATACTGCCTGAGGCCAATTTATAACTTTTTTTTTTCAGTTTTGGTTTAATTTTTTTTTTTTTTTTTTTTTTTTTTTGTATAGTTGGGAGCGTGTTGCGGTTAAGCTCTTAAGATTGAGAACTACTTAATGGCTAAACTAAATATACAATTACGTCAATTAGATATATATTACAAAGGCAGCTTACAGAATAAAACGAAAGCATAAATCTTAAAGTGTGGAACTTAGGAAATTCAATCCAAAAATATAGATAAATTAGCCCCTAACCCTTAAAAGCGAACACGGATATTAGAGGTTGATGTTACAAAGGGAAAGCGATCAACGCTCAAGGATCAACTAGTTGTCCATGTCATATTAACTAAAGACACAATGCACACAGATATCGGACATAAAGATATATAAATATATATATATATATATATATACGTATGTATGTATGTATAACATATGACATATATAATACCATACAGTTTTGAGGTTTTTCTTTTTTGTTTTTTCTTTTGAGTATATAAAGAGATAGTTGATTTCGGTTAATTGTTGTAGGAGCTTTTCTCACTTAGGCTATGCATAACTAGGTTAAACCATATTCACGGCGCCATCAGCCTCAAATGTGGGTATAGATATAATATCGCTGCTGCGTATGGCGCCCATTTGTAACGCTGGAGGTGCCGCCTTTTTTGGCCGTTTTGCGCCCTCCTCGACCTCCTCCTCGTCGCTGGAGTCACTTGAGTCTGGCTCGCTGGAGCTATTGTTGATTTTCTGTTTCTGTTGTTTTTTCAGCTTTAGATCAGCCGGCATATCCGTATTGCTTTCAAGCGTCGAGTGTTGGCTCGACGGCGAATGACTGTACTCGGAGGTGTTCTCCTCATCGGATACGATGACCACATTACGCTTGTGTATGGCAATCTTTTGTGAGAGCGGCGCCTTATAGCTACGTCTCGGCCGCATGCCACGTCCAATGGGTAGGCGTCCAATGCTGTAAAGAATGGAGAGAGAGAGAGGGAGATAAGTATGCTAAATATGCAGTTTAAGAGAAGTCAAATAGACTTACCTTCTTCTGCGCAACGCGTAATTATAGTCGGTATCCTCACCCTCCTCATCCGACCAGCTGTCCTCGCCTAGAGGCTCCTGCGACGATTCACCATTAGCATTGCTCTGGATCGCTGTTGTATTTTCTGGCAGATGCTGCTGCTGTTGTTGTTGTTGCTGCTGTTGTTGCTGCTGTTGCCTTGCCTGTCTTCTGCTCTGTGTGCTGCTGCAGCGACTCAGACAGGGACTGCTAGTTGCGCCCACATCCCGTATATCCGGCGCCGTTGTTGTGTGCGCACTGCCACCGTTGCCATTCTCTGTGGAATTCGACTGTATGGACAGGCGGTTCTCGTTAATGAATTCGCTGACTTGTCGGCCCAGACGCTCAAGATTCTCGTTGTCGCTGTAGCAGTCAGTAATGTCCAGACGCTCGTTGCTGTTCATCACGTCGTCAATGAGCTGGTCGGGACTGGAGCATGCATCCTGATAGGTGAGCTCGCTGTTGCTCAGCGAGTTACCATTGGATGGACTGGCAGCATTCGCCGGTGAGCTATCAGCGGCTGCTGGTAGGCTGCCACCGAGCACCTTGGCTTGCGCCATGGCGGTGGCCAGCTGCTGGATGCGTTGAAGTTGCAGCGGCAGCTGGCGATGATTGGGTGGCGGCTGGGGCATTTCAGCGGGCTGCTCGACGCACGGACTAATGTCCGTCTCGCTGACATCCATGGCATCCGTTTGAGTTTGCCGCTCGACCAGCTGAACCTTGCGATTTTCCGGCTCGCTTTGATAGCGACGATCACGCGTTGGACTATATTTGGGAGGCGCGGCAAAAGAGCCAGAGCCATTGCGTCGATGACGCCAAGTCTTCTTGTTTTTGTTGGACATATTGTGGCCGACAAGGATGCTGGTGCCTACTGCGCAATAGGATTTTGGCTGGCAATTGCCATCCAGTTGGGCATAGAGCACACATTTCACGGGACTCTAAATAATAGAAGAGTCGAATAAGATAAGCGTGAATTGAATGTATTATAAAGACTTACCTCTGGCGTGGTCTCGGGATCAGGCGTTGAGGATTGCTGTTGTTGAATTGGCTGTGCCGGTGGCGCATTCAGTCGTCGTCGATAATGTTGCATTTTCCTGAGAGTGTTGCCCAAACGTCGCGTGGGTTTATAGCCAGAGCCGGGCAGCTTACGTTCCCGCCTACAAAATTGAGTAACTATTAATTGAAAATTTACATTGGATAAGCAACTCATGTACTTACTCGGCAATCTCTTTCTCTTTCTCCTGCAGCTGTATCATGCACTCGCTCAGCTCGAAGAACAACTGATTTGTCTTTTGCAGCTTGTCCTCGTAGACCATGCGTATGTCCTGCGCATGTCGCCATTCGGCGGTGCGGCGCTTGATCAGATCCTGCTCATACTTGTGTATGCTGGTGCCGTTCTGAGTGATCTCCTTGAGATGGCAGCGCACCTCCTCCTTCCACGACTTTTGCGTCTCGAAATATTGCTTTTCACTTTTGCGCAACAGCTCCGGCCCGGCTATGTCCAGATGGCTGAGTATTTGCCGGAATGAGGGACGATTGCGCGGCTTGCTCTTCCAGCAGAGCTTCACGAGCAGCTTGAAGCCCTCGGGACAGGTGCTGGGCACCAGCAGCTTCAGCGAATTGTTGCCCACGCCCCAAATGATGGCCGATGAGTCGACATCCTTATACGGTATTTCACAGGTGAGCATTTCCCAGAGCACGACGCCGTAAGACCAAATGTCGACCTTCTCGGAGCAGGGCTCATTTCGAATAACCTCGGGCGCCATCCAGGCAACAGTGCCCGCGAAGCTCATCTTCGTGCTAATCTCATTCCACTCGCGACTCGTGCCGAAGTCGCTGATCTTCACCACCTCATTTGTACTAATCAGTATGCTGAAAGGATTAAAGAGCCATAAAGGGTTTTCAAGAGATTTCCTTCCTTTCTTGCAACTCACTTGGGACTCTTTAGATCTCTGTGTATGATCTTATGTGAGTGCAAATATTGCATGCCCAAAGCAATTTGTTTGGACCAAGAGACCAAACGGGACGGCAACATGACCTGCTCCTCCTTCAATATATTCTGCAGCGGGCCATACGGACAATACTCCATGATAATGCAAAACACAGGGGACTGCGTAGAAACGCCTCTGTGGAAGCAAAATATGTTTATCAGATCATGAATAGATCACTTTTCACAGCTACTTACTTGAATTTGATAATGTTCTCATGATCCAGCTTGCGCAAGTGCTTGATGTCTGTCTCCTTCAGTTCCTTAACCTTCTTGACAGCCACAATTTCGTTGTTCAGCTTGCCGCTAAAGACGGCACCTTGCGCACCACTGCCCAACCAGTCCAGATCCGTAATGGACTCAAAGGGTATTTCCCAGTTTTCGCTGCGCTGGTTCTTCACCTCGATGACGCCCGCCTTGCCAATAAATGATAACACGGGCTTCATACAACCCAGCAAGCCGTACATCCAGCTAATCGGCTTATCCGGGTGACCGAAAGCGCTGGCCAATCCACCACCTCCCGTATGTGGTGGCCAGTGCTGCTGGCACGTGTTCTCGGCACTGCTGTCCGTAATCTCCGCATAGTTGTTGTGATGCTGCGGCGCAGCTGAATCGATGTCCGCTGACTTGAAGGGCAGGTCTGTGGTAGCAAGTCCTAGGTGTCCAAATTCATCCTGCAGGCAAACCATACTAATAATGAGAACAGAGAAGAGAATAATTATTAGAAGATGCCTTTGATAAGTTAGGTAAATTTGTCTTTCTTAGTAATACGGATTTTCGTAATAATTTATGAGTCTGTTGATGGGAGCAATACGAAGCCCATCGAATTTCTTAAGAGTTTTAAATATATTATTCACATTTGATTTGGTGCTAAATAAATTAATGTAAATCTCTAAAAATAATTTGAAACCATAAACGGATTCACGATCGAAATTTAGTCGCAGAAATCATCGTTATCGATAAAAATAAACGCCTATTTATTTTAGTAAGCTTCAATTCGCAATTAAAGCTACCAAATTTATCAAAATAAATCAAGTTCATACAAGTTAATGTGCATATTTCAGCTATTCTTATATTTATATTTCTAATGACAGTGATAAAGATAATGTGAGGGCATGTGTAGAAGAATGATCGCCCCTCTACCGATTCCCCGCAATTTGTTTTCAAGCAAAATCTATCAGCACACACACATACACACACTCACGAACACATACTCAAATGCATATGTGTTTCCTGCCGAGCTTGTGCGTGTGAAGTTTTTTTTTTTTTTGCAAACGATAAGATAAACACAATTCACAGTGTGAGCGAAAGAGAAAGAGCATAATATTGCTAGCAGTCGCTGGCGCAGCATTTTTTATTCAGGTGAAAAACATTTATCACAACAATAACAATCAACACGGGCTAAAAAGTGTGATGGGGCTGTCAAACTGAAGCGACGTGCGCGAACACGCAAAATCACCTGTTGCTCGTCTCACACTCGCACTCACACACATACACATTCACACACCCACACTTACATCCTCCCATATAGATTGAACACTTACACAGACGCAAATCATATACCGTGCTTGTGCAGATTTTGTTCCCAGCGTATATGTGTATAGTCATCCCGCTCGCACCTCTGACGCCAATGTGAGAGAAATGCGTTCTTTCGTTCCCATGTCGACCCGTCGACGCTGCCGTCGCTAGCATCAAAACTAATGTCAAAAACCTTTTAATTACTTATGAAATTTTGAACGCATTCATAAATCGCTGCAGCAGCACGTTTTGACCTTTTCTTTTTGATGTAGCGGGTGACGCGTAGTTCATAGAACGCGGAAACCTGGCTAGTTTGGACTTATTATTTTCTTTATGCAGAGCACAGCAAGTGCAACGAATAACGGTAGTTTGCTGGCGTGAGTCAACTTATGGGTCTCCCACAATTTTTGTAGTGTTGGCAAAAAAAAAAATAATAAAGAATTGTGGCACACAGACGTCACTAATCACATCTATTAAATATGTGTATATATCGATAAATATAAATGTACAATATAAGTGAAATGCGATCGCTAATCGTTATCCCTTTTATCCATCCTTTGTTTACCTTTTCTCCTTTGTTATTATTTTGTCCGGTGGATCGGTACGTCCGAATATTGGTATGTAATAAACCATAGTGATGTTTTTTCTTCGCTTCTTTTGTGCTTATTTTCACGGTTAATTGTGTTTGTTTTTGCAATTGGTTTTGTTTGCCTTTTGCTAGTGTTGTTGTGCGCAAAACTCATTCATTAATTTAACATCGCGGTGCTGCATTAATGCAAATTTTTACACTCGCTCTTTTTTAGCGGTCGCCGCCAGACGTTTTTTACGCACTGTATAAACCCTAGTGACAATAATAACAATAGCAACAACAACAACAAGTTTTGATTAAAAACGTTCGTTCGTTCGGTTCGTGCCATGCACGGCCAGCCACCAAAAACCAAAGCACTACACAGCAACAACAAATACGTTTTTTTAACGTTTTTGTCGTCTGAAAAAAAAAATGACGTCAAGGTAAGAGTTAAATGGTGTTGGTGTTACTGTTATTGTTATTGTAATTGTTATTATTATTGTAGCTGCTGCAGCTGTAGATTTAATTACAAGACCAAGAATCGGCTGCGTAACACTTTCGTTTCGTTTGTAACAGTTAATTTCATGAATTTTTGCACAAAACGTACAAAAACTGCGACAGCGCTTTACACACACACACACACGCTAGCAACTGATTTGGCGATAAGCAAAGCTATTGTTATTGCTGTCTGCACACACAGAGCCACACGAAGACACACGGGAACGAAGTACTGAGACGTTAAGGCAGGCTCACGGGTTTGATTGACACGCTCGCTGTCTTGCTGCGACAACCAGCTGAAACGATTGATTTTCGCGTACTAAATTGCGAGCGTGAGCGCTGGAGCATGGCCACTAAACGAGCCGCTCGCATCACACATTATCAGTACAGCTTTAGTGCTCTCTTTCTCTCTCGCTGTCTGCCTTACAACGTTCATTGTTATCAAGTGTTGTTGTTGTTGTTAGAGTGACCAACTTTGAGAAGTGCTTGCATTGGGCAGCATGCGGCGGAGCTTTGAAACCAGTTTTCGACGCAGGTGTGTGAGCGTACAAGTGTGCGTGTGTATGTGTAAGAGCTGCTGCTGCTGGGAGTCAGAGTACGTTTGTATATCTATAAATGAGTACATATGTATCTATGTGTGCGTATGTATGTAGAGCAAGTAACAAGGAAGCTTCTAATCGGAGTATATAAAAATATGCTTTTGTTTATCATTTCGCAATGAAATTCGCACGTGTTTTTATTTATATCAATATATTATGCGTGTGCGGGTATACTATATATTATTATTATTATTAATTAAATAAACTCTATATTGATAAGTGTAAATTCTAGCCCATTATCCCTTGCGAACATGACCTTGACCAATACCAATTATTGGTAATTTTCAAATGGGTAATTTGGCATGTTCGATAACTTACCTTCTTCGCAAATTATCGGTTTGATCCAGTGATAGATTTGGACTGCTTCCATGATGTCTACGCCTGCTGTAGTGCAGTTGTTGTTTCTGGTGCTGGTGCTGCCTGGTGGCCAAATCATCACGACTTTTGCTTAAACTGTCGCTAAATGGCTGCATTGTCCGTTAGTTTTTGTTATGAATTAAAGTTCTTAGTGCCCTACGACATGCTGCTTGTTAGGTATGCTGTGAAGGAATAACGAGACACAAATTCAAAACTTAAGTACATTACAACATGGATGCACATAATCACATTTGTAAGCATATTTATCAATGAACCAGCGTGCAATCGATAATAGCGGACGACGTCAAACACCCACTCGCAGGATGCGCGAATATATACGACTATGTATGTATATCTCTTTGTAAATGTGTGAATTTGTTGTATGCGAGGGGAAGATTCGGGCACGCTCAGTAGCATTGGCGTCAGCCCCCTCCATGTTACGCTTAGCAGTTAAATCAAAAAGCGAAAAGCGCAAATCGGCAAGAAAAAAAATTACAACAGACGTTGGCGACGACCGACCCACGCAAGACGTCAACATTTGCCGAGCGTAAGACAGAGAGAGGGAGCGAGCGCATGCGAAAGGCCGAGGGCCGACAGGGCGAGAGTAAAGCTTTAAGCTACCGCGGAAGCGCGTGATAAAACATAAGAAGAAGACACAGCGGGAGCCTATCAAACAAATTTCAAGTGCACTACACACAACAACACACAAACACTTGTCAAATAATTAGACGCACGTATAAAATGCATTTTGCATTATGAATATAATTATTTAACAGCTATGCTCATTTCCCTTTCAAAAGCAACGCTGCTGCTTTGTATGCCTTTAAATGGCAAATTGCAAAAAAAGAACAAACACACACACAAGCGCGCGCGTATATGAATATACATATGAATATGTATATATTTGTGTTTCCACTTCTTTTTCGCCTTTTGCTTTTTGCTTTTACATTTTTTTTTTTTTTTTTTTTTTTTGGTGCCGTGCTTTTAACTTGGCTAGAACATAACAACAATAAGCAACTACAACGAAATTTTGCCACACACACGAACGCAACGAAACGCACACACACACATACACAGTCACATACGCACGGTCTCTCACAGTCAATTGGAAACCTTACAGCGCAGCTTATACTTTTGCGCTGTTGCTGGTGCTTCTTCTTCGTTCGTTGCTTCGGTTAAAGAAAATCAATAAATTTTTATTTGCACTTTCCACTGCAGTTTTGCACACTTTTTTCACATTTCGCTTATGCATATGATATAATATGCCTTCACTTACATTCATCGCTTATTTTGTCACAAATTTATTAAAAATTGTAAGTAAAAATCTTACAAATACAAAGACTGGTTGGCCTTTGGTTGCGCTTTAGATAACGTTCCGACCAACCAACCGTCCGCACCAAAGGTAGATACAAATCAACTAACACACAAAAAAAAACTGGCGCTCAGCCCGCCTGGCCGAGAGCAAGCAGAAATTGGTATGTACCAACAGCGGACAAGCTGCTTTGAGCGGGCCAATTTCCTCCCTCAAAACCAGTTTGGAGCGCAGGTTGAAGTGCGCATGTGCCTAACTGCGCGTGTGTATGTGTGTATATGAGAGAGGGAGTCAGAGAGAGAGACCGCACAACTGAGAAATTGAGAGCCATGGCATGGGCAGTGAGCGTCGGCAAAGTCAGCAACCACTAACAGTTGCAAGCCGAACTTGTCGCTTTATGCTCAGGTTTCCGAGTTTGTGCGATCATGTAGCACTGTTAACGCGCTGTTAATAGGCGTTACAGAAGCTTGTATGTTTCGTGTTACTTTAAGTTGTTAGCTTTATTAATCCTTGAAGCGAAATTAATTTTAATTTAATTTAATTTAATTTTAATTAATTTAATGTAATTTAAAATTAAAATGAACAAAACTTATTGGTGAAAGCACTGTAAAATCGATATTACCTTAGAAATATTTATCAATATATTATTTATTTATGATGAAAAAATTATAATTTTAATATTCAATTATTACATTTTTGTTTATAAAATGTTAGCTTAAATTTTTATTTTTTTGTGCTTTTAATTTCATTGCTTTCACATTTTAAGTATATTTCTGCTCGGATTAAAATTCATTGAAATAAAAAATACGTAAATCTAGTTCCGATTTAAAAATGTACAATCCATATAACCATCTATGCTATATATAAATATTACGTTTTTAATGTTACTCCCCCTGCACATTGTCAGATTAGAATCAGCTGCACTTTAATACGACTTGTATGTCTGGCTGATAAGAGGCGGCAACAAGTTGTTATACAAGCGTTGACGTTTAGCTATTTAATATTTGCAGAACAGGTAGAAAACAAGTGCAGCAGGTAGCATAATTTCTATGTAAACAACGATGACTCATTCGGGCAGACTCGACTCCCGGAGAACTCTCCAAAACCCGAATTCAAATATATTTATGTGACAGCTACGATCGCTGCCACGCTGCATCTCTTTTCCTCTCGCGCGTCTCATTGTTAGAGCTGTGTTGCCCCCTTTTTAAAGCATGTTTGTTCACCAACAACAACAAGATTCTCAGGAGGTCCAGTAAATTAATATGCTGCATGCGTGCGTTTTCTTTTGGTCCATTGCGCATGACTCAATAGCCAAGCATTTGCAGACGGACAGGGTCCGATGCCAAACCAAAGAAACCCATAAAAAACAAGGATTTCATTTGAAGTCGAGTACAGGTAGGCAAAGGTAACAAATAGTTTCTCAATGCGAGGGTTGCCTGTTGATAATGATCAAAACCTGTTGATGGCGTAGTTGATAAGTATTGTGTCAAGATATATATTTACACTGCTTTTATCTATTTGCTCAGTTAAGATAGTAGTTTCTATGAGAATCAGATAGGGAACTGAGCTGAATGAAGCGTCAGAGTCAACAATACATTTTATTGAATGTAAGAGTTTTCTCTTACATATATTTATATACTTACTTCCTATTATGAAGTCAGAATAGACTTTCCATTACACATTCAAATAATAAAGAAAATCAAACACCTCCGTCCGCTTTTGCTTGAGAATGTTTATTTGCAATTTAAATACAATAAAGATTAAGTAGTCTTAAATATATTAAATCAACATAGCTTACACACGAACATGTTCTGCTTTCTCAACGTCGTCTAGGTATAACTCTACGTAAATATCTAAAAATATGCCTCGTAATGGAGCATCATGCATTTCTATTTAAGTTTACAATATCAATTCAAATTGCGAATGCTCGAACTTAACTGAAATGTTGCGACATGCTGTTAAAATAACTTAACATTAACAGTGTGCTGTTAGCACAGCTTTTATTGGCTTAACAAAGAGCTTTGCGCTTGGCACAGTATGGTTCTACATTGATTGTTGTTTTGAGACTGCTGAAGCCAAATATGATTGAAAGATTTCGATAAGTACAGGATATAACTGTCACCATTAAGGAAGATTTGCATCTTAAATGTATAGAGTTAACAGAGCCAGAGGAACAAAGGACAAAGAGAAATGAGAGACAGAGTGAAAGAGATCAACATTTTGCATTCATAATGAAGCTTAGCTTAGTTATCTTTATTTTATAATCAATAGAAATGGAAATTCATGATCAGAAAGCTTTTCAGCAAATGTGGTAAATGAGTTATCATGCAATTCGATTCAATTTTTGAATATTTGTTGTTTATATTACCGGATTAGGGGTTGGGGAGCTCTGGCGCATGTACTCAGTAGAGCTTTAGGAATAACGTTGATATAAGTATAGCTACGAATAGGCATTTCACAGTTATATGTGATGGCGGGGTACAAACAGAATCTATAAAACAGTAGTCACAAAATATACATACATATATATTAATATCGGCAATATACACATATGTATATATACATACATATATATAATTAAATGCATTTCGATTAGGCACAATTGAGCTACTGATTTTAAGTTAGGTTTAAATGAAATAAATAACAACTCTCTATTGATTGACCTGTCGAGAAATCTCAATTGCTAACCCAACGAAATGCTCTCTCTAATATATAACTTATTTTATAATAATTATAATTAAAATATTCACAGAAATTGTTTGTTTTAACGCACTCAACGGCGACTTATGATATAATACGAATACAGGGTGTCTCACGTCGGGGAATTAGATGTAAGCCGAACTGCATCCCATCGAAAACCCAATCGAATTTATATGTATTGTCCATCTCACACTACGCATTCTTGGTGGTTGTTTAATTGGCTCGGTTTTACGGGATATTTTTAATGTTTTGGTATAGTTATGAATATATAGTATATAGTAGCAGAAGGAAGGGGAAAATCCTCAATGAGATTTTAATTTGTTTTACCTTTGGCGCCTATTAAGGAAAACCTGCCTAAGTACTAATATGTTAGGTATTACTAACAGAAACGTATTTTAAATTCTCTTTAAATAGAGAAACTCTTCTCTTTCTTTTCATCTCCTTAGGGACCATTTGATAACTGCTTTCCAGATCACATCTAGCTCAGAATAGTATATAGTTAATAGTTGCTCAGGTTCAGATTGATAAGGAATTTGTATATGCACTAAGTGAAGGTATGTCTCTATGTATGTATGTTACCCTGTAGGCTGTCTCTCTCATCGGTTGCATCACTTTCGGTTTTTCTGCTTAATAGATTTAGATTCTCAGGTACGCGCCTCATTTCTCTAGTTAACATTCTGAAATGTTGACATTTCTAAAGGAACTTCGTTCGCGTTTCGAGCTTTTAGCATGTTCTTTTGTGAAATTGTGAATCGGAAATTAGAAACCCAATGGCCCATTGTGTTCGTGTGGTTCGCTCGCCTCGACCGCCTCAGGTGCCTCGCTTCCATTGCTCTCAACAGCCGCATTTTCGATATCAATATTCACATTGACATTATCATCATCATCGTCATCATCGTCATCGTCATCGTCCTCGTCCTCGTCCTCGTCACTGGAATCGGCAAAGTTGCGCAGAGTGAGCGCCTGGAAGTCGTTCAAGGCCTGCTCGAAGAGATCTATGGTATGCTGATTGGTCTCGATCACCTGTTGCGTGGTGTCCAGCAGATCCTCTGTGGCACTGCGCATGAGATCCTGTATGGAATTCGAGTGCGAGGAGGCAAGCGAACGCGCGGCAGCAACACCCATGCCCAGACCCAGACCCACACCCGCACCTGACTGCTGTTCATCACCTGTTGCATCTGCTGTGTTGGCTGTGTGTGGATTGGAGTAGATTTGCTCACCGCTTAGGTCGCTGACGCTGTCGCTGATGTTGCTGGCGGCCAGGCCGCGCGTCAGTTCATCCGCCGCCGCCAGCGTGGAGCCAATGATGTCGCTGGCAATGCGAATGGCCGCATCCCGTGCGGCAATGGTCGATATAAATGTGGGTGGGCCGCCGGAGGCGGCAGCCGTTGGTGTCGGATTGCTGGGACGACTGAACACCGTGTCGCTGGTCACCTGATTGCCCTCTATGCGTAGTCCTGCCACGCCCTTCTTGGGTATGGTGGCCAGATCGCGTTTGACGCGACGACAGCGTGTCGGCTCGTTCTGACGCTGCTGCACCATCTGCTCCAGATCCACTATGTAGACATAGCCAGCGACGAGTATGGTGCAGGACTTGTCGCCCTTCTTGAAGGCCTCCTCAATGTCCTGGCTGGTGCGATCGTCGTATTGCCACCAACCTGTACAGTAGTAAGTAGTTTAAAGGGTTTTCACTATTGCATTTTCGCCCCATGGCTTGATCACATGTTGTGTGTGGGTAACGGATTAGTAGGAAGTAGGATTATGAGGATGTGGGGATTAAATTATTAAGAAGCATTGTGTTTCAATCCGGCGACGCCTTTGAGACCTGGCGCCGGCTCCGATCTCTTGCGCCGTAATATATTTCGCTTTCTGGATGGCTCAGAACGCAGCGATTGCGTCATGTCGATCAGATCAATGATATACAATTGGCCACAGATGAGCTGCTGACAACGACTTGGGTCCTCGCGGCGACTGTCAGAGCTGCTCTCCCAGGAGATTTCCTCGCAATCGTCATTCTCAGACATCTCGTTCCAGTTGCCGTCTAAATGCTCGCTTTCCTGCCGGTTCACTGGTTTGCCTTCTTTTGCTCTGTTGGCTTTGTATGCGTGGAAGGATTGGTAGGACATCTCGAGCTCTCCGTTGGTGCGCACATCATACGCCCACCAGCCGCCTAGGGTGTGTGTTCGGTTTATGCTCATGGACATGGATGTTGTGGTTGTGGACTAAAAGGCACCGCCACCGAGAATAGAGGAAGCCACTTACCATTCCGTCCCTCGTAGTACCACTGATAGCCATCCTCAGTAGCGCGTGTGGCACAGATGTCATCGATGCCGTTCACCAGCTGCGGATGGTCCAGAAACTCGGCAGGAATCTCACGGCGACACATGGCACAGCGGCGATTCTTATAGGCAACGCCCTGAAAGCAGAGGCAAGTTTAATAAGTTTTGATCGATCAACAATTATAGTTAATTATATTTAAGGAGTAATCAAATATAACGTAAAATAATGTAAAAAGCAAGAAATAGTAATAATAATTAGCAGCAGAAATGTTTACAAATTTGTAAAAAAAAATATATATATACAAAATAAAAAATAAAGATAATTTGGAATGCAGCCTCGAAAATAGACTCTATTTATAGATTTTAACCTACATAAAATGTAAATATTTAAAATTTACATTGGGTGGCGAAACATGTAAAAATATTTAACATGACTTAAATTCAAATAGCAAAAATTTCAGTTCTTAAGTCAAGTACTTTACCTTGTATAAAATATAACAAATTCGTTATTTTACATATGAGTTTACAAGCATTAAATGCTGGCTACTTGGACAACTTTTTCTATATGTTGGGCTAAGGCCAAAGACTTGAAATTAATTCGATATTGCTATGCGGAAGGTAATGGAATTGAATTTGAATTATCGAAGCTAGCGCAAGCGCTGACGAGCAGCGGGCACACATTAGGGTTAATGGCAGCGGCGCAGCCTTGAACTTCCCTCGTGCGTGCGTGCGAAGCGTTGGGCGCACGCGTTTCGAGCGTGTTGACCAAAAAAAATATCAAAACGGAACGCGACATGAATGAGTAAATGTTTCCGGCTAACCAGCAGAGGAGGGAGAATCGGGAAGGGGAAGTTGTTTTGGGTGCGACACCTACCTTAACGCACAAGAAGCAAAAGATGTGACCGCAAGGCAGGCGGGCGGGATGAATGCACGTTTGTAGGCATATGGGGCACTCCAGGGTGGCGGTGGGACCGGATGCGTCAGCGCCAGGCGTCGCATTCGATGCAACAGCAGCGTCTGAAAGCAAAAAGTATTCATTGCGACACGAACAGACATGCACAAACAAGCAATGTTATTGTTTTTGTTTGTAATTGTATTTTTTTGGTATTTTTTTTTTTGTTTTTTGTACCTGTTTCTATGTTGGCAGTTTTGAGAGCTTCAGCTGCTGCAGACGTTGATGATGCAGCATCAACTGCAGCAGTTGAGACAGCAGCAGCAGCTGCTGCTGCTGCCGAGGTGGATGGTGAGACACAGAGATCAATGGTTGGCATTGCAGGATGCACAATGCCCACAAATTGCATATCGTCGTCGTCGTCGTCGCTGTCGTCCAGATTTATGATGCTTTGGTTGGCATTGGTTGCGCCCTGTTCTGTATTATTGCTAGCGCCTTCGTCAGTGCTGGTTGCAAGTCGTTTCGACATTGTATTGCTTTATGATTTGCACACACAGAGACTGGAATCGGGCGTTTGCACAACGCGACGAAAATATAATTTGTTTCTTTCTTGTTGCTCTCGTTCTTCTTCTTCGACACGAAACACATACACAACTGTGGGCACCTTAGAAAATGAGTATAACATTTGCTGTAATGTTATTAACAGTGAGCAATAACAAAGAACAGCTGTTATATATCGATTATTTCGATAAATATGTTTTAAATACAAGCTGCTTGGTTAACTAGTTTGAATTTTCAAATAGAATTTATCAGTTTTTTGGAATTCGAGTTGTGAGCTCTATGGATTTCGCAATATTATAAATGCTGAGGATTTTCAAAATATTAATTAACTAAATTTTATTAATACATTTTTATTGCATCAATCATATTATATATTTATGTATTTAAAGATATTTGGAAGCAAAACAATTTTAGTTGATGCGGTTTGGTTGTTAAGAAAATTCTTAGTATTTAATAAATTTAGTGTTGAATTGTACAAAATTGACAAATATTTAAATTTTGGCGCGAGCCCTGAATTTAAAATTGCCATTTTGATGTATTTTGATATAATTTGAATGTAAATCAATTTGCTTGCTTGAATTTTGCACAATTCGACTGCAGCCTATTAAATTCAAGCAAAAGCCAATTAAAATTATGCGCTTCATTACATGCGACACCTTTTTACGCAATCGGCTAGCCCCCACACACAACACAACACAACAGAAAAAAGTTTAACTTCATAAAAATTGGCAGCCCTTTTAGTCCGCAACAATAAAAATAATAATAATATGAAATACAATAAAAAAATGAAACTTCAACGCTCGTCACATGGCATCACGCACATTTTAATATGCAGTCAGCATGCTGCAGGCAAAAAAAAAAAAAAGAAAAAAAAGGACACTCCAGGACATAGTCGTACGCAGCCCTTTTGAACTCATTACATGAAAATCAATTTTTGGTTTATTTTTGCCGCATGGCCGACACGGCACTGCCACAATTGCATGTCATTTTTTGTCAATTACATACACACACACAGAGAAAGAGAAAGAGAGAGATAGAGAGATACGGTCAATTGCCTAATTGCGCGGCTCCCGGGCAGACAAACGCGTCGAACTGAACTCCCAACGACGAGTTTTGTAAATTACTCCACACATGTCGCTGCTGTTGTTGTTTGAGCCTTTGGGCTGTTTAATGCACGTGCCTCACTCGCTGCTGCCATTTAAAAATGTGCTCGCAAAAAAGGAGAAGTCAACCATTACGTGCTCCGATTCGCTCTCCGTATGCAAAAACAAGTGACAGTCGGGCCTTACCGACAGCAGAATACTCATTAATGGTCCCAAAAGCTGCCAGATCTATTTTACGTTTTGCCACGCCCCCAATTGGTATGCGTATATTATTTTTGTGAAAATCAATTGACTTTAAACTTTAAGTTTCTGCCACTAAAACTATAGTATATTCCTGAAATGCCACGCCCCCAATGGGCGTGCAAAAACCAATATACTCATTTCCCTTTCGTGAAAGCGCATGGAAACTGTTTAATATGCGCCACAGTTCACCAACTGAAGAGTCATTCCCATTGCCTCTACTCTGCTTTGGTTTAATTGTTCGCCTAGCCATTCGGGCAATTGAATTTTGCAGCCAGCAAACAAGTAAAGCAAATAATCGTCTGGTTAGCCACAAAGCGCAAAAGAAAGTAAAACCATTCAAATAACTAAGCTCAATCTTAATGTAATTATCACAGCAACAACAAAAAAAAAAAAACGTTTATGGCCAGCTTCAAGATTATTAAAAGGGGCCCGCGCCATCAAGTCATAAGCATAAAAATATTACCGCTCGCAAAATGTTTCTACCCCACAGAAAAAACGAAGGCGAAAAAACAGCAGGAAAAGTCCTTGTTCTTGTCCTTGTTGCTGGCTTTTGTCTACTTTTCACCCTCATTTTGCGGCTGCTTGTAATAAGCTACTTTTGCATTGCTCTTTATTTTATCATTTGACTTGCACCACCCAACCACATTTTATTATCTTTTTTCGCTTCCCTTTCTTTTTCCCTCTTTTTTTTTCTTTTGGTTCTTCTGCAAATCCCTTTAATCAAAGAAAATTGGCTGTTCACACATGTGAGCCTTAGGCTTATTATGAAACGTTGTTTCTTTTTTTTTAGCGCTGAATTAAGCTCTAATAAATTTACGAGCATTTTGGCAAAAAAACAACAACAATAAGAAATTTGCACACTTTGCTTCTTATATTCTGATGTTATATTTTTAACGGAATAATCTAAATACAAATAATATATTTGATGAACATTTTATATAGGCTAAATAATATTTTCTATTTATTTTATTTTTTTGAAGTATATTTTATGGAATTTATTAATTTTTGTATTATTTATAAAAAAATAATAATAATAAAAAAAAATTGAAAAATTATAATGCATAAAAAATAAATACAAAATATAATAAAACATTTTGTATTTATTTTTTATGCATCTTAATTTTTTCAATGTTATTTTAATATTTTTTTTTACTATTTATTTTATATATATATATATATATATATATATATTATTTTGTTACCTTATATTATATATCATTTATTATTACTATTATTTAATTTATTATATTTTAAATTTCATAATATTTATTTAGTTTATTTTTTATTTTTTTGTCTTATTTTTTTGCTTACTATTTATTTATTGTATGCCAATGTTTTTCCTTTATAGCAACTTTCCATAAATGATTTTAGGTCCAACAACTTTTGCAATCCTCAGCTTTAAATTCTCTCGTAATTCCAACGATAATTGTTCCGCTTACACAGAATTTTCCGTGACAATTTCCACGTAATCTAAACCATTTCAATTTGCCAGTCTGAGTCTGTGGCTTGAAGCCAAAAAGCTTGCGCGACAAACCCTCAACTTGGCTCGCAGCTAACCATGCCTACTTAATGCGACCCTTGGCATTACGCCCACCTCCAATTCACCTGACAAGTCGTACGGCCCCGCCCAGTCCCATCCTCCACTGGGTGTTTATTCTCCAAGGCTCAGCTGCTTGTCACTTGCATATTGATTTTAAAAATTTACAACAGGCGCAGCCTAAAGCCAGGAAAGGCAGCCCAGGCCCAACAGGTGACAGCAAGCGCAACGCTTATAAGTAGGCAGCAACTTGGGATACCCTCTAAACAGGGTCGTTGCATGATGAAGAGTATTGACCGTTGGAGTGTGGGAGATGACATGTGATAGATATATAAGGGATAGTATGGAATCAGAGATGTAGCGAAGTGGAAGTATAGAAGCTAAACAAACAACAAGAAGTTTGCATATCAATTGATTTTTATTTATATATTTATATAAATAAATTTCTATTTACATAGGTAAATATTTAATATATAATATTTTTAAATTTATATTTTAAAATTTATATTTCATCTCAGCTAAAACATTTCCTTATAAATATATCCTAACTAGTTACAATATTTCAAATTCATTGAAATCTAAGGTATTTTCCAGTACATCACATCCAGCAGCAATAAAGTCTTCCCCCATTTTTTACTTGCCGCCCCATTTGTGCGAGCTGTCAACAAGGTGCCAGAAACTGCTTTTTGGGGGATGGGGGCAGCGGCGCCAAGCGTTTCGATTTGTGATTTTTATCGCGTTGTATTTGATTTTTATTGTTGCTGCAATTTGCTGACAGCAATTGAAAAGCAATTGAAAGCGATCTGCCAAATAACAAGCCAAGCGAGCCAAGAAAAGGCGGGGAGGAAGGACAAGGGGAACAGCAGGACAACAGCATGAGCTGTTTAGCAGAAGCTGCTTAGCTAATTAAAACTTTGGCCATTCAACAAAATATATAAAAATAAAATACTACTCGAGCAGCAGCCAGAAGTGCGAAGGGCACATAAAAAACAATGCGATAAGCAAACAGGGCCCCAGGGTTGGGGCTAAGGGTCAACTAAATCAAAGCTTCCTCAGAGTTCAACTCGGCCAGGGCTATGGGTTAATGCAACGTCTTTCAGGCTGCTTTGAATGTGAATGGAAAAGATGCAGACCAAGGCTTATCGGGCAAGCACTAAAAAAAGGACACTGTCTGCGTGTGTGTGTGTGAGTGTTGGGTGGGTGGTGTCAAAAACCACACGCCGCTTGGCTGCCTTTTGTCCTGGAACTGGGTACTCGTGTCCTTTGCCTTTTGTCCATAATCTTTGGCATTTTATCGCCGTCCATCTGCTGATGTCTTTATTAAAAATAGGAAAGCAAAAAGCGAGAGAAAGTGGAGCAAGTGGCGGAAAAAAATGCAATTTTTAGCCCATTTTTTTGTGGGTTTTATTGCCAGACAGGACACAAGTTAAGTATTTTATTAGCAGCGAACTTCGCAACTTCAAACCTGAAGATGTCTGCGTCTCCTGCTGCTGCTGTTGCTGTTGTTGCTGTTTGCCTCAGTCTCAGCAGGCGCTTCACATAATTAAATAAAGCGTTAAAATTAAAAATCAAGATTTCCCAACATTTCATTTTTTTTTATAGGTTTTGTCTGAAGCTGGCGCATCCTTTGGAGCAGCCGTTGTCGCCCGCGCGATAAGCGGCAAACTTTTTCGCAGTCCTTGGCCAGCTGAGCAACCCTGCCCATGGCCCGTTCCAGTGTTAATTCGTTTTTTATGCTTTTCTGCCTTATTCTTTTAAAGTGCCAAAGTCCTGAAGATAAGACGAAAATGTTGCGACATTTTCCGCCTTGTAATTGTCCCGTGCAGGATGCGCGGTGTCCAAGTTTATTGCCTAACGACCGCGGCACGTTCCCAGCCACTGTGGCCTTTTTATATTTTAATTAAAAAATCTGGAATGCCAATCTTAATGTTGACACACTCACCAGCAAAAGGAAAGTGAACTGAGAAAGTGAGAGAGAATCAGAGAGAATGAAAGAGATATAGAGAGAGTGGGATTGAGTGACTGGAAGGGAGGGAGGGAGGGGAAATTTGGTTGAGTTGTTATTGGCATTATGAAATCAAAATGTTTTTGAAACGCGCCTTGGCACATCTCTTAAGAGGTTTTTTTTTCGTTTTAGGTATTTAACTTGTTATAAAAGAATTTAAATAAAATAGAGTTACAAATTAGTGAACTGGAAGATATGAATGACATTATTCCTTATATTATGGGGAAAGGGGTAGACTACGATCAACAGCAGTCGATAATAAATTTAGATATACGGGATTGTTTATACACACTCATAGTCATATTCACGTGCTTTTTTATGTCCGTTTAAATCTATTCCTACTCTTCGTCCTTTTCTTAACTCTTACTCCAACTGCTCGGGCTTTTTCAGTACTTTATGGAACGTCTCCATCTTCTCCTCCTGCTGTTCTTATTGCTTTAACTGCTCTAACTCTTTATCCTTTTCTTTTCAACACTCTGCTACTCTTTCGCAAGATCCTCCTTTTCTTGTTCTTCTTCTTCTTCCTCCCCTCCTCCTCCTCATCCTCCTGTTCCCCCCATTACTTCTCCTTCTACGACATCTTCGCTCGGGCTTTTTCAATACCTTATGTAACGCTTCCACCTTCTCCTCCTGCTCTTCCAGTTGCTTCAACTGCTCTAACTCTTTATCCTTTCCTTTTTCACCCTCTGCTCCTCCTTCGCAAGATCCCCCTTTTCTTGTTCCTCTTCCTCCTCCTCCTCCTCGTTCTCCTGTTTCTCTACTATTTCTACTTCTACCTTCTTACTCTTTCTCCTTTACCACCTTCCTGTTCCCACTCTGCCTCGTTCTCCTGCTCACCCTTCTCATACACCTTTTCCTATTTCGACTCTTCCTTTTCTTACTCCTCTTCGTATTCCTCTTTCTCTAATGCCTAATGCCCCTAAAACACTCATCAGAGTAAATTGAATTTTAAAACTCTTTTATTATACAAATTTTGCATTAACATTGCAACTATATTATTAAGAATTTGTATACAAAACATATATAATATATATTTCTCAGACTTGTTCTTAAATGCTCTTACATAGCTAAACATATTTTAAATGCTATACTTATATGGAATATTTAGGTTTCTACATGTTTAGAATGGTCTTCTTGATAATATCAATGCTCTCCAGCATTTGGGCCTCGCTGATGACCAGAGGCGGGGCGAAGCGGATGATGTCTCCGTGGGTGGGCTTGGCCAGCAAGCCATTGTCCCTGAGCTTCAGGCAAACATCCCAGGCATCGTATTCTATGGGAGGTCAAAGATGGAGAGTTGGTTAAATGAAGGATGGGATAAAAGAGATTCAACTTACTGGAGCTAATAACAATGGCATTGAGCAGACCCTTGCCTCTGACCAGCGAGACCACATCCTTCGGCAGCTTGGAGAGCTCTCCGCGAAGAAGTTCGCCCATCTTGAAGGCATTGTCAGCCAGACGTTCCTCCTGGAGCACCTCTAGTGCGGCGATGGCCACACGGCAGCCAAGCGGATTGCCGCCATAGGTGGACCCATGCTCACCCGGCTTGATGCACAGCATCACTTCATCATTGCAGAGCGCAGCCGAGACGGGATAAACGCCGCCAGAGAGCGCCTTGCCCAGAATCAGGATATCGGGACGGACTTCCTCGTAGTCCACGGCCAGCATACGCCCGGTGCGCGCCAGCCCAGTCTGCACCTCATCGCCGATCCAGAGCACATTGTGCTTGGTGCACAGCTCGCGCACCTTGCGCAGGTAGCCGTCGTCCGGCACAACGACGCCCGCCTCGCCCTGAATGGGCTCCACCATAAAGGCGCACACTGTGGGATCCTGCAGCGCCTTCTCCAGTTGCTCCAAATTATTGTAGTCGATCAGCTCAAAGCCGGGCATATATGGACCGAAGCCTCCATAGCTGCTCGGATCACTCGACGCCGAGATGGCCGCCAATGTGCGTCCCCAGAAATTGTTGCGGGCAAAGACGATCTTGGCCTTGTTCTCGGGTATCTGCTTCTTCACATAGCCCCACTTGCGAGCCAACTTACAGGCCGTCTCACAGCCCTCCACGCCTGTGTTCATGGGCAGCACTTTGTCGTAGCCAAATAATTTCGTAATGTATTCCTCATATTCGCCCAGAACATCGGAGTAGAATGCACTAAAAGGAGAAGAGAAGATGTTGGGAAGATTGAGGATTGGATAAAAAAATATTAAATATATATATAGGGTAAAAAAATCAGTAAAACAATAATCTTAAGTTTATGCATTATATTAAAACAAAAATAAAATAAAACAATTATCTAAAAAAAATTAAGGATATAAAAATTTAAAAAAAAGTCAAATAAAAGTCAAATAATAAGAGCTGAATACAATATAATTTTAATATTAAATATATATAAGGCATCTACTGCCTCGCTAAGCATTAAAATGCTGGCGTTGCAGTTCTCATGCCTAGATAGTACTCATATACATAGATGGCGGATCATATTTCGAGTATGTTTGTATTTAAGAAAACGCATTATATATTTATATACTGAGTAACAAAGTACACAGTCGTACATATTAAAAGAAAATGAGTAAAATGTCTTCCAAAAACATTAAAAGTATTCTAAAATTGATATTTTCAAATTCAAGATTCTGTCACATGATTTCAAACACAAAAATCAAGTCTCAATAATATTTTGCTATACTGATAACCCCTAACGCTAAATCGATCTTATCAATCGAGTGAAATCTTTTAGCGTCCGACAATTTGCGCTGTACAAATGATTATAATAAATAAAATATAGTTCAAGCGCGATTTCCGGTTAAAATTGGTTTTCCATTGAAAAACGTCAGGTACGAATGGTTGACAAATTTGGGTCATTAAGAGCAATTAATTTATTTTTGAGGGATTTTTTTATTTTGCGAGTCGAGTGTTTTTATTTGCAGCTCTTTAAAAATTCAAGTGTTTTCAATTGCTAATTTCATATTGCATTCTTATAAGTGTTAAGTATAATTTTCGTTATATATAGTTTCCTACTAGTTTCTTGTACCTATTAAAGGCAGTAAATGGCTTAAATAAATGTATGTTTTCTTTAATTTAGTCAAAATTGGACATCGAATATAAAGAACATAATTTGACTCTTGAAGAAGGTATAACATTGATAACATATTGTTTTTGTTTTGATGCTTTTAAATAGATTAAAGTATTTTTTCTTTTAGTTATATATAGCATATTTTATAAATAAGGCATTGTAATATCGAAAACAATATCTTGCGAGTTTTGCCCCAATCAAAATTAGTTAGCAACATTATGTTGCCCTCTAAGCAGTGATAACAAAACCGGTATATCACTGTTAACATAATAAATGAAGTCACTTGGCATTGATAACGAGCTGTACGCAATGGTCAATTTGGGCACTCAGCAACAATAATAATTCAAAAATCTCAACAACAACAACAATGAACAAACAAAATTAAGTTCAACGAAATGTAAAAAAAAAAAACAAAAGTTCACAAAGCTTTGAAGCAACGTGCTCCGATAAGCTTTAAAGGGGGCACGTCCGACAGCAGCAGAAAATTGTTTGTTATTCTTCTTCTTCATCGTGTTTTAGGTTGTTTCACTTACCGTGACGTCAGCGCTAGTTTCTTTGATTGCTCCGTGAGTGCCCGGATAATCTTGGGATGACAGTGACCTTGGTTAACTGCGGAATAGGCGCTGAGGTAGTCGTAGTAGCGCTTGCCCTCCACATCCCACACGTGCACGCCCTCGCCCCGGCTAAGGGCTACGGGCAGCGGATGATAGTTGTGTGCCCCATATTTTTGCTCACGTGCAAAGACCGCCTCGGAACGGCTGGTGTTCGTTGTGCTCGTCTCCTTGGGCTCTGTTTTCTGTGCCATGCAGCTCAGGCGGCTCGCAATACCACGTGTGCTCAGTTTGGAGAACATTTTCGATATGGCTTTTAATTGAAATAACAACACAACTAACAACAATTACAGCACGTTTAGTGGATCTCTTACACCTTCACACTTGATCGCTGCCAGCGGCTTACTGAAAGTTCGCTCGCAATGACAGCCGGCTATTTATACCTAACGCTTTATTCTCTTATTTTTTGACGAGTCGCACGATTTACGATAAGCTTTTTTTGTGCAGGCCCCCTGCGTAGAATGAGCGAGCGAGAGGCAGAATGAGAGAGTGGACACTGTCTACTGGACAGAAAGATAGAGAGAGAGAGAGAGAGAGAGTGATAGAGAGGGGAGAGGGGGGGGGAGTGCTGCTACTTAACACTCTCAGCTCGTCTTGTCTTTGGCAGCTTAGCTTAGAATGTATTTGCGTTATCTGCTTAAGGTTTTTAATGCCGGCACACATATGCAGATACATGTAGGAATTTACTTATGTATGTATGTGTGTAAGTTTAAAAATAGCTCAATTGATGCTTTGCTGCTGTTTTTGCTGTTATTGTTATGGTGTTTTGCTGTACAGCAATCAGCAGAAATTTTCCATTACTCAATTAAACTGACTGCGAGTACCAAAAGCTTTTGGTTTGTGTGCTATAGACACCCTGTATGCACTGAACTGGTTTAAAGGGGTTATTGATAATTAATTAAAATATATTAAGATGATTTTTAATGTAACCTATATATATAACAAATAAAATACTTAAATTAGCTCGATCGTAATGCCTATTAATCACTATCAATTGACGCGTAATTTGTATATTTTTATTGTATTTTATATAATATTATATTTTTATAAGCAGTGCATATCAATAACTCATGATTGCTTACAGGGCATCATCACCTCGGTGACACCCGATTCATATAGAAATCTAAACACATGTGGGAGTTACTGTAGTCATGGACTTTGTTAGAGCTTTAAGCACAAAAACTTGAGGATTGCAGTTATTTTAAGTCTAATAAACCTTTTGTCGCCAACAGCTGTTTGAAGATTGCGATTAGAAAATACAGCGTGAAAACTAAATAGAAATGTGTTTGGTTTCTTTAATTGATAAATAGTTTTAGCTGATAATATTTTAATGCAAGCGAAAGGTTCATTAATTCTAAGTAAACAAAAATATTGTTTTGGAATGATGAAATGTCGACCGATGTTTTTATGTATTGGTTGTGTCAGTTTAACGGAGGCAATTGGAGCAGATTAATGATAATGTAACCAGTTTTTAACGGTTCTTCAGTAAACTGATGTTATCATTTCCATATATCTCCTCTCAAATTAAATAGAACACATTTATTTTGTTAGTATTTTAATATATTTTATTTGATTTTTCATAAATATTTTACGCTTAAAATGTACAACTAATTGGCTTAGTTATGATAACTAATTTCATTTGTATTTAACAATTATAGCACATTCAAGAATTTGGAGTACTAAAAAACAAAGAAAATTATATTTATGTCGAGCTGCTCGAAAAACAGCCAAAAGGCAACGCAAAAATTGCACTAAACATCGATAGTTGGAAATTAATTTTGTTAATTTCGAGAATTGCAAAAAGACAAAAAGAGCTCGAATTCGCAAATTTACATAGCGAAAGGAATAAAATAAACAAAATAAATAAATATTAGAAATAATTGATTGCTTGCTTTTAGGCAGCACTGCAGAAAGAAATCGAGAGAAATACTGTTGCCCGCTTTGGGGCGAGCGTTTGACATGCCCAATTAAACATGATATTCGCTTAACTTGTTTCATTAGCTACCACAATATTTGAATTAATTAACTGTAATAAATTCACGCTTTGATTGCTCGATTCGCCGTCTACTCCATGGCCGGGGTGGCAGCGCTCTGCTGCGGCGACTGTGCGGGCGACGGCGACAAGCTGCGTGGCGTATTCGCCGCATTCGCCGCATTGGCTTCCCTTTGTGCCTGCGCCTGACTGAGCAGCTCCTTGTTGAGCCTATAGCTACTCATAACGTTGGCGCAGCTCTGATGGAAATAGAAATTGCGTCCGCGTAGAAACGCATCTGTGTTGAGATCCTTTATGCCTGTCTTGAGAGAGTAGATAGACAAAGCAGAACATAGCTTAGAGCGCTAATCAAACTGAGCGGGATCGGGAATCAGATAGTGTAAAAGAGTGTGCACTTGTGTGTGTGAGTGTAAGACGCTGCAAAGAAGAGTCAGGCAGTGACTGAGAGCATGTGTGTGTGTGTGTAAGTCATGCAAAACTAGTGCAAAGATGAGAAAATAGAACGGATCACAATGAAGAAACTTAAGAGAGAAAAAGAGAGTGTGAGAGAGCGCGTGTGTGTGTAAAGCTTGCAAACAAATGCAAAGAAGAGTTAGGCAGTGGAATGGATAAAGAAATTTAAGAGAGTGAGTGAGCGAGAGCGAGTGTGTGTTTGCAGAGCTTGAAAAATAGTGCATTAGAGAAACAATTGGTGGAGGCGAGAAGGCGCATACAAAAAATTGAACTGAAGCAAACTGAGAAATTACCTTACAAATGAAACATTTGTTTTCATCGTCCGGTTTAAAATCCGAACTAATTCCCACCTTTGTGTCCAATTGTGTTAATCCCGGCACGCCCATCGACGATAGCTGCGACAGACTGCTCTCCATGGGCTCCACGTATTTGGTTGCAGTTGTCGTATTGTTGTTGTTGTTGTTGTTATTATTATTGTTGTTGTTGTTGCTGTGTGAGATATCCATTGGTCCAGGGTCGGTGCTGCTAACTTGAGGCTCCGATCGCGGACGCTCCTCGTTGGGCGAAACGTTCTCCAAGCTGCTGTACGAGTGAGAGAGAACGAGACAGCATGCGCTTAATTGGATTGACTCAATAGCTAATTAGCCAAGCTTTGCTCACCGGCTGCTGGCCACATTATCCTCCAGCCGTCGCTTGAAGCTGTGCGACTTGGTCGTCATTTTCACAGTTTCATCGTCATCCACAATGACATCCTCATCGCTGTCGTTCTGGCACATGGCCGTATCCATCATCAGCTCCTTGTTGTTGCTGCTACTACTGTTGTTGTTGTTGTTGTTGCTGCTGCTGTTGGCGCTGTTGCTATGCTCAGCCACGCCCACGCCGCAGGAATCCGCATTGTAATAGTGATGTGTGGTAGATGACAGCTCGCTGACGTTTTTCACTGTACAGGGACAAGTGTACAAGGATCAATTAGCGTCCTTCACCCGACTAAATCACTGTTCGACTTACCGCTGATGTGCGCCTGAGTGCTGGCCGTTGTCTCGCCCGACCAGCTGACACTGCTGCTGCTGGCTGCCGTCACGTTGGTGCTCACATCCTGCTCATCACCATGCGCCTCCTTCTGATTAATAACGCACGCCGTGCGATAAAGTATGCCATCCAATTTGCCCGGCTGGGCGTTCGAATTGTGCATGCTGGAGGGCGGCATATTGGGCGTCAATGCGCCTGCACCACCGGCTGCCGTTGGCAGCTCCGAGCCAGAGTCCGGCACGTCATCGTTGCAGCTCTCCACGTCCACCGTTTCGATTTCATCCTGCATCTTGCTGTCCTCCTGCAGAGGATAGTTATTATAAATATATATGTAGAGAGTGAGTGCAGAGAGATTGGGAAGGGGCTGACCCACCTCTGGAGGCAGTTTCCCTGTCTCTAGCGCATATTTGCGCTTGCATATGGGACAGCTGCTACAGTAGAGACTCTCCATCATGTACATTTCGCCGTATTTACGCTTGCGCACCTTCAGCCGCAGTCGATTCTGTCGATTGTTGCGAATGCGCTGAAAAGTCTGAAAAGCCAAAAGTCTTCAGATTCCTTTCCCACTCAGCTGGTCATCCTCTGGTCAACTTACCTCCCAGCGATTGTGGCTGGTGCGTATGGCATTCTCCTGGGCTGGGCAGGGCGGTGCAAACATGTAGGTGGCCTGCAGATTGGCGCGCTCGAAGCCGGCGCTCAGCTTGTACAGGCGATCCAGCTCGGTGAGGAAGTGCGTATGCCATTCCTCGGGGCTCAGCTTGAGTCCACAAACGGGACAGAGATCGGGAATGGCGCCACCGGCAGCCGCTGCCTGCAAACCGCTGACCAGGCTCATGCCACCCGGCATAGCACGCAATCCAGCCAGACTGGCCAGCGCGGCATGATGATGGGTCAGCGGATGTGGATGGGCATGCACCATATGGTGGTGCGTGGGCGGTTGCAGCTGCCCACCGCCAGCGCCCACATGATGCCCATGATGCGGATGAGGATGTGGATGTGGATGATGGTGACCCGGCGACGACTGATGCGCACTGGCCAAATGCGTGGCCATGGAGACGACTGCGCTGCTGGTGGCCGCAGCCACGGCCGCCGAACTAATGGCAGCTGCTGCTGCCGCTGCCGCTGCCGCCGAACTGGTCGAGCAGGAGGACGAAGAGCTGCTGGATGCTGTCGAGGAGGAGGCAATCGTATGCGCTTTGCTCACATTGTGCAGATCTGAAATTAGGCATGCCGCATTCATCAATCAAAGCCGCCGCAATGCCAAATGGCAATAAAAATTGAAATTCCACCAGCTACGCGCATTGATTTCAATACTTGAATTCCTACGCCCAATCTAACGTACGTTAGCCTTCGGCCCCTGCTTTCTGGGGCTGCCCCATAAATTTTCTGGCCAACTTCTAATTGCATGCTACACATTTTTAACACGTACTTAGCCCAAATTAATTGGCGCTCGTTATTTTTGCTTGATGGGGTCATGGGGCCGTGGGGCCTCGCTGCCGTGGGTCATATCCTGCATGCCCTTCGGAGCTTCTGCTGTGCTGCTGTTGTCCTGCTGAACTCAGCTCAGCTCAGCTACAGCTCCACTCAGCTCTACTCAGCTCCAGCTCAGCTGTCAGCCGCACGTACACGGCAAAAAAAAAGTGTGCAGAACAAACCACAATAAATACAAACTGTTTGCACATCCAGTCGAAACTTCTGCACGTGACTGTGGCAGCAATTAAAATATTATTACAATAAAATTTAATATGCTTGCTGCCGCTGTTGTTGCTGCTTTGGCATGGCAAATGTTTTGGTCTAAAAATACTGGCAACATAATATGCTGAATGCGTTGGGTTAACCGCGGATAACAGTAACAGAAACAGAAACAGTCAACAGACAGGCCAACAAATTTCGGTTGGAAAGGGAAGAGCGCAAACATTTGAAGTTCTCGCTGCGAGTCAGGCATAAATTAAAATATTATTTAAATATGAGCACATTATATTGAAATATGGATTTGATATTATTTAGAGAGTCCATAATGTTCATTTTTATACCCTGAACCGATTTTGATTTTTGTTACTTCCTGTTATTTTGTATTTCTCCTTAGTAATTCCTGTATTTATTTTCTCTACGTTTTTCTTCTAAGTTTTTGATCCAAGTATTTCTTCTAAGTATTTTCCCTATGTGTTATCTTCTAAATGTTTTTCTAAGTATTTCCTCAAGCTTTTCTTCTAAGTATTTCTTCTACGCATTTCCTCTAAGTGTCTCCTCCAAGTATTTTCTTCTACGTATTTCCTTCTAAATATTTCCTTCTAAATATTTCCTCTAAGTGTCTCCTCCAAGTATTTCTTCAAAGTATTCCTCTCAGTCTGTGATGCTTAGCTGAACGATCACACACTTCACTTTACTGCACTGCACGTCTGACCCCCACCAGGCCTAACAGAAGACTGAAGAAATGCTGCAGCAGCTGCCCTTTATATAGGGCAACTTTCACTCAACCACTAAGTCGCGCTCAACTGCTGAGTCCGGCAGTTGCAGTCGAGCTTTAAGTGACCAATGGGAACACTCTCTGCTGCTCCAGGCATTCCAGCTTCGTATTACTCAAGTATATATACAAAATGAATACTGCTGCATACATATAGACAACTTGAGTGATCTTCTGTAGTTTTGTAGTTGATTTTGTTAGGCAGACAGACTGTGATACAGACAGAGACACAGATATACAGACAGACATACGCATAGATATATAGGCAAGGAAACACGCATAGAATTACTTCATTACGCTGCTCAAGAATATATATATTTTATATATTTACATTTTAACTAAATTTGAAAGAACTGTGAAAAATTAAATGCCTTCTATAAATAAAGCAAGGAGCCGAAAGAGCTTAAAACGTTTTTCATATTTAATATTTAATTTATTAATTATTTTAATATATATTAAACCCCTTTTCAAGCAATTTTAAATCAAAATATTTGAAAAATCATATCCTTGTCTAAAATTGTAAAATAAATAACCAGAAATTCCAAACAGTCACGTGCCAATTGGCCGGCGTCCTGCCAAAGGGAGGCATTTCATATATAGCATGAAATATGACTTTTATAGCTTGCGTGTTCGTGTGTGTGTGTATGTGTGCGTGTGTTTGTGTATGTGTGTGCCATTAATATTACAGAAATTAATATGAAAATTCCAAGTGTGCATTGGCCATAATACATCATCTGAGCAACAAAAATAATAATAATAATAATAACAATAATAACAAGTAATGCTCACAATAACAATGCCAAACAATGCAATCAAAGCGATTTGCAACACTTGCGCATCCTTTGAAGGAAGCCAATGGGAAAAAAATTGGAAATTGTAAAGAAGAAGAGCTGAAGAGTGCTGCAGAGGGAGAGAGAAGCTGAATAAATGAGCAAACGTTATGAGTTTCTGTCGTCGTCTCACAAGGGTAGTTAGGGGTAGCTTTAGCTGCCTCATAATTGGCTCAAGTGCCAGCGGCAAGCCAAAGAGTTGCAACAAAGTTGCAAAGGCTGAGTAATTAGCCGCCTCGTGCCGCCTGCCGCCTGCCGCCTGCTGCCTCTGCCTGCTGCCTCCTGCTTGTGGCTTGACTTTGTAGTGAAGTGGCAGCAGGCACACAAAAAACGTGACTCCTGTTCGATTAAGCCTTTTGCGACATTTAAAACACTTAAGAAACACCCCTCGTTAAGTCTTCTCCACTTAACCTCAGGCAGTTTGATGTATTTATCTCTACTAGTTAGGCCATTGGCTTATTGATGCTGCAAATGCAGCTAATTAAAAGTGTATTATTTATTTAAATGAATTTATGACCTTAGTTTAGTCAGCTACTCGCATGAGCCGAAAGTTAAATAGACAAGTTGACATTGAGCTCTGGGTGAGGAGGGTAAGAAGGGGAGATTTACTCGTGTGTGTGTGTATGTTTGTGTGTGTGCGTAGAACTGGTTTTCCACTTTTAAGTCCATATGTAAATACGTATGAAAATCAAACAAAATATGTTGGCATTACACTGTCGCCTTTGCTGCACTTGTTAGCAGATATAAGTTCATGTTTATTTTATTTTTTATTTTTGGATACATCAGCAGCTGCCGAATGCAATGTGATAGGAATAACTATTTGAATAAATATTTTATATAGGCATTTATATATATATATATAGGCATTTCTTTCAGTTAACAAATAATTTTTTTTATTTATTCATATTATTGCGACAAATTTAAAATATTTATATATATATATATATATTTATTTTTTTAAATACAGTAGAATTCGGCGATTACGCTTATAAAGTCCGTAGTACGGACTCCCTACGGTTATTACGACGAACATTGCGGTCCCCAGATAAACTCATACGACATATCACCTATATGGTTATAGCGTCTTCCAGTTATAACGACGGTGCCTTGAGCAGCGTTATAATCTGATTCTACAACATATATATGTATATACATTTAAAGCATATCATAGCAGCTGCATATACATATTTATTAATCCCATATTATTATAGTTATATCATTTATTTTATTTTATTATATTGTTAATTATTATTTTATATTTAAAAAATATATCTGTGATCCTTGCAGTTTAATGCACAGTAATCTCTGCACATGGAAATATCTTATTAGCCTTTTAAGTCCTGCGGCAGCTGCGTCACTGCTCAACATTTGTTGGCACAACTCGCCCCTGTTCGAGCTGAGCTCTGGGCGATTTGCATTCATATTTATCACGTTCATATGCTGCTGCTGAGGAGGTGGGCATAAGGCGCTTAAGGCCGACACCAATTAGCAACGCATTTGTAGGCAATTTGTTTTGGCCCAGTTTTGGGCGCTTGCAGCAAAGGGCGAGCAGCTTTAAAGGGGCGGGCGGCAACCCTCAGGTGAAATTGATTTAAATGTCTGCTCGAATAACAAGAACAAGCAAAAAACTAATAAAATACAAATCTAAAGTGCGGCCTGTCGCTCGTCTGTCCGTTCATCTGTCCCTCTGCACGTCCGTCTGTCTGTCTCAGCTGCCCCGCCAGTCAAAGTTAAACCAGTGAAGCGTTAAAATTGCGCACAGAGCAAAGTTGGATTGAAACAAATATGGCTAGATTCTGATCAAAAAGAGGCAAAGGCCCGCCCACATTTGCTGCTGTTTTTTTATCGTCAAATATTTTCGTAACATGCAAATTTGCGAAAATCAAGTGGCGTGTGGAGTGACGGCCCAGGCTAAATATAAACCCAACTTACGTCTTAAATCCCTGGGATCCTGAGAATTATTGCTGCGCGGACTTTCACCCTTTTCAACGGCATCGTAATCCTGTGATCCCTCCATGGATTCGTGTGATGTGCACGTGGGGCTGGCCGAATCCGTGCGAAATGATTCGTTGCCATTGAAAAGATTCTGAAGCAATAACAAGAAGCAAAAACAAAATTCAATTTCAGTTATGACAACTGCCAATCTAAGCACGATTGGCAATGCTTCTTTCTCTCTCTCTCTCTTTCTCTCTCTCTCTCTCTCTCTCTCTCTCTCTCCTCTCTCTTTCTCACCTGATCCAGGGATATACCAATATACTTGGGCGGCGAGAAGGCCGACGGCAGCGAGAAATTCGACAGCACCGACGGCTTTCCCAGCGGCGAGCGCTCGCTGGCGAAATACCCGCCCGGGGCACCGGCCGCTGCGGCGGCGGCAGCTGCCCCATTCGCAGCCAGCATTCCATGGTTGAGCGTCTGCAGCAGATGCGGATGGAAGTTGTGTAGGAATTGGGTGCTATAGTTGCCGACTAGTGACATGTTGTGTAGATCTTTGGCGTCAGGTAACTGAAAGGAGAAGTAGCAGGCGAAGCAGGAGAATTAATGATTTGTTGGCTGTGTTAAGAGAAAGTTTCTGATGATTAGATTGTAATAAGAAAGGGGAATCTAGTGAAAAATGTGTATAAATAAATAATAAATAATTATATGAAATAAATAAATAAATATAAATATGAACTACATTATAAAAATAAAATAAACAGTATAAATAAACAATATATATAATTATAAGATATAAATATCTAATAAATATAAATAAACAATAAATGTGAAACATAGATATATAATAATATAAGTATATAAATATATATATGTATATGTAAAATAAATAAAAATATAAATAAATAAGAAATATTAAAAGCTGAAATAGAGATTTGTAAACTGGGTGTGATTAGAAGATAAAATATTCTGCGTCATCAGGGTAGCTCCTTAAGTTCTCCCTCGAGTCCAAAGCTTTGATTCTATTTAACTCTGTTCTAAAATTCTTAAATAAAATAAAATAATTAAATAAATTAAATAATAAGATAATGAACTGTTCTAGTCTTAAATTAAAAAAAAAAAAAATAAAAATAAAATAATAACATAATGCTCTGTTCTTTTCTTAAATAAAATAAAATAATTATTAAATAATTAAAATAATAAAAATAATTCTTAAAATAAAGCAATACTCTACAATTTAAGTACCATTTTTTTTTTCAAATGAAATTGTAAATTGGGAACCAGACTTAACAATAAGAATAAATCAGAGTCTAATGGGAAGATCTGATATTTTATAAATAATAGTTCATTTCTAATTTAATATTTAAATTAGTTGTACTAGTTCTTCAGAGTTCTTTAACATATCAGCTTATAGCCTGCACACAATCGATATTCCATCACATATATTATGCAACATTTCTTTATAGATATATACTTCCCCGAGACTTGTTCCCCCCTTATATTCTCCCTCAACTTTGCCCACACTTTTCCGCCTCACTTTGCAGCGCATTGCAGACGAAATTTGTATGTAAATTCAAATTTTTTTGGCAACTTTGGTTTGTGGGTGGCGATACTTGTCACACATGTCCTCGCTTATGTTGCTGTCTAGAGGGAGAGTGAGTGTGTGTGTGTGTGCCCCAGACGCTTAGCACTCATCAGGCTCAATTTGTTATAAACGGTTTCTCTGTTTATCCTTTGTCGTTTTTATCATCGGTGCCCAAACCCTTGAGCCCAACCCTCAAACTCCGCAGATATCCCATATCAGTTGCAAAGTCTTTTGTGTGTTTGCTAAATTCTCGCTCGTTATTTTACACCCCATTGGTGGCAACCCCCCACCCCCACCCCTCACATGACACAGTTTATGTGCGACAATGTCGTAACTTGAAAATCTCTCAATTTTGCGCCGTTTAACATTTATTTGTCGTAAATTAAACATTTTTTTCTTTTCTTTTAGCGCATATTTTAAGGCAGCTCACTTATGAGCTGTTCTCATATATATACATACATTTCTGGGCTCTGCTCTTAACTGTAAATTAAGATTTTTTAATAGCTAAATCTATATTTAGATGTCTTTCTTGTAGCTAGAGTCCTCCAGCTCGATGTGCTCTGCCATATGTCGCCCTTGGCTGCCTCCACGTCTTCATTTCACTTCCACCTACGATAATTGGCCAATTTTTGTGCCTAGTCATGTAGCTAGCATAATTTTCATCTGCCTCCTGCTGCTCTTAGTTCCTTAGCCAGCTTCACCCAGTGCGCATATTTTACGCTCACTTAGCTTGCGAAAACTCACGCAAAGTTATTAAGCAAAATGTGTTTCCAGAGTGGAAAATATTGATGCGCAAATTTGTAAGTGTGAAACGTGGTGTAAACAAGCGAATTGGATATAGATATGTTGAGATAAATAATAAGGAAGGCGTAAATAAAGCAAGCAAGCGAAGAGCTAAGCTAGTAGATATATGCTGTCTATATTTTATATCAAATATTATAGTTGGAGAAGTAATATAGTAAAATTATTATAGTATATAAAATAAACAATTGAAGATGTGTTGCGACTTTGTTTTTATCAATTAAAAAATAATTTTAAAAAAATATATTTTTATTATATTTGTTTGTATTAAATTAAATGAAAAATGTAGCAAGAATATTTAATGCGAATATTTTAAATACTATAAAAATAACTAAATAAAAAAAAATAAATTAATAATTAATAATAATAATAATGAGCAACTAACTAAAATTTATTTATAATTAAATTTTTTAAATAAAACTTTTAAATTTAAATTAATTTACCAAAAATTATTTATAATAAAAATTTTTTAAATAAAATTTTTAAACTTAAATTAATTTACTAAATATTTATTAAATAATATTTATTTATTTATTATTTAGTAATTTAATTAAATTTAAATTTGAAAACCCCCTATAAATAATTTGCAACAATATGTAATAAAGTTGAATAAAATAATTAATAATAATATTTCGAAAAATATAAATTTATTATATACATATTCACAATATTTAGGACAAATATTTAACTAGTATTTTAAAGCAATTTAAAAATAGGTCATTTACTTAATGTAATAATTTTAATATGTTTTGTTAGCCTCTCTTTTATAGGACTCAACTATAATTTTTAGCTATTTAATATCTTGGGAAACATACGAATTTTTTTTATGGTTTTTGTTTTTATTATTTAATTTTTTCACTTACACCGTATAGTCAGCGTACTTCTTTTCCCAGATATATATTTTTAAGCCAAACTGGAATATTTTTTCAGCTTATTAGTGTCATATCCTTATACATCCTTAATCAAAGTGACACATTAAAAATAACTTACTATAGAACATATATGAGATCTGCTATCTCTGAGCAATATCCCCATTGCAAATTACTGATAATTAAGCGGCCATAAATTAACGCTTATCAAAACATTGACAGAACAAAATTAGCAAGTCAACCCCATATGAATTGCAAGTGTGAACATTTCAGCTGCGCCAAAAGGATAATCATCAGCCTTCATCATCATCGTTATCATCATCAGCTGCAATATTGCTAATGAGGCAAGATGGGGCGTCATTGCTTTAAAGCTGTTGCCAAAATACACAAACAACTGCAAGTCAGCCACCCCTGCCACGCCCCAAAATGTGACTTCCATGCTGACCGTTGGCAATGGGATTGAGGTGTGCTGGCAACCGCATGAGTTGCATTTTGGCTAAGTCAGTCAGAGGCAAAGCCCCCCAATGAGTGGCACTGATTAAATGCCACGTGCACAGATGCTACATAGCCTGGGGAAGGAGCAGCAGAGGAGGAGGAGAGGGTGCGTCCAAGTGGTCAACCACTGTCGAGGCACAACTTGGCTAATTTGTCAGAATTTTACGGCACGAGCATTTAATGCAATATGCAAACTTTGCTGATAGAAAATTGTTGCCATTGATTTATGTGCAGCAGGTGGCACTTGCCACCCCCTTCGTGTGCACCCATCAGCCACATGCACATTCACAATAGCATTCACAATTCACATTCTTTGTTTGCATTTGCATTAGAGGGCATTGAAATGCTTCCAGCCTTGTGATTTGTTGCTCTCTCATTTGGCTTCGAGGGTTGCGGATTTGCATAATTCGCTTGTTCCTCCTGTTTGCTCTTGTTTTAACACTTGAATTATTGGCATTTGACACTGAGTCGAAGATTGTTGTAAAGCGACACGCAGCTGTGACGACAATGGAGACAACGGCGACATCTACAACAACAACAACAACTACAGCAACGACAACAATAATAATAGCTTAATTACAACAACACGATAACGAGTGGCGAACAGCCAATTGTCCACATACAATTGCCAATTTCGTTTAACTTGGTCATAAAACACAGCACAGACAACAACAACAACAACAACACCAAGAACAACAAACATAGCTCAGCACAACAAATAAATCTCAATTTGTGATCGGGCCACAAAAAACGGAAAATGCCTCAAAATGAAACCAGAAAACGTTTAGCAATTGGCAATTTTCTCGAACTAACTGTTTATGGCCGCAACCTGAAACGTTGCGATTCTCTCCACTCAACTCAGACTCCACTCCAGACTTTCAACTGAGGCAGAGCCGGAGATGTCTCTAGTTACTAGAAGCTAAATCTTCTTTAGAGTTTTCTACACTCGATTCTGCTATAAATAAGGCAAAGTGTTATTTTTCTCAGATTAAAACACATTTCAAGCTAAGAGACTCTAATTTGAAAGGTTTTTCTGCCCACATTTGCGAATAGTGAAATCTATCTGAGTTTTCTGCTTCTTGTATTTTCAAAGATTAAGGAAAATATATACTATATCTTATTAAAAAATATATGAACACAAGTTTATGATCAGTTGATAATTATGATAATAATAATATAATACTAATAATAATAAAATAAATAATATAATACTAATGATGATAAAACAAATGCAAGGGTATTATAAGTTATAAAAAACATCATATTAATATTTCGTATTAATATTGTAATTTTATAATAATAAAACTCGGTTTAAATCAATGAATGAAAAGCAGAAAAATAAATTTTAGGAAATTTGTATCTAAAAATTAACAAAAGTAAACGAATTGACAAAATTAACGAATCATTGATTACTTGAATAATTTCGTTCGATAAATATTAATTTATTATTTGTTAGATTACAGTCGACATTCGTTATAATATTTCCTTATGGGAACATGTTTTTCTCATCTCGTGAAGTGTAAAGCGTAGTTTAAGTTATTAGTTCATTGTTACGTTGAATATTTATGCAATATTGTACAATATTTTTATTCTCATAAAAAGCATTTTCTAACATGTTTTAAAGTAGCAAAGTTTAATTGAATTGAATAATTTACCCTAAATATTGAATTGTTATGATATTTAATTTAATAAATATATTATATATTTTATATAATTTAATAAATTATTCTCAAACATCTTAAAAGCAATTCAAATTTATATTTAGAACATATGTATATAATTTATTATTTCCAACATACGTTTTAAATGCTTATATACATTTCAATTTAAAATCATTCTAAGAACTCAAATTTTTGATATTATGGAATAATATTTAAAGCTATCAATTTTATATGTATAATTATATTTATAATTTATTTATTTATAATTATTAAACATTTATTTTTTCAAAATACTTGTTTAATATTTTTTAAATACATTTTTATAAAGGAATTTGAGGCACTCAAGTGCTTTTAATTTTCTCCACAAGTTTACAGTTTTAATGCAAGAACCGCTAATTGTGCAGCCGTACACCCTAGTTAAAGTATTCTCCCTACTCAAAGACTAGGCTTTGCCTAACCAGTTATCCCTATACGATTACCTCTTGTTACATGCCTCGTTGCCTGTGCAATTGTCGAGCTGTGCCCTGATGAATTGCTATAAATGAAATTAAGCGCACACACACACACACACGCATTCACAGGAGTGTAGAAACACCTATGTAGTGAGTGTAATAAGTGCAAAAAATAAAGTATTACATTTCATATGTTATACCAGCTCTGGGTCTCATAACTTTTCGTGCTCGCCCTCAGGTCGGGGTTGCTCGTGGTCTGGCTCTGGCTCTGGCTCTGGCTCTGGCTCAGGGTCTGGGTCTGGGACTGCCATCTTTTTTTGTGTGGGGGTCAGTCTGTTTATCTTTGTTGTTGTGGTTACCAGAATTGTTATGGTGTGTTGTACAATAATTTGTTGTTGCTGTGCCTTGTGCTCGGGTGGTTAAATTGTGCGCGAGTAAAGTAAAACCAGATCCACATTAAACCATTTGACATTGCATTTAATATGCTTGCTTGGTTTGTTTTTATTAATTTTTATTGTTCGGGCTATAAATAATGCGACATGGCGCAGAAAAAGTAACAGAGACCTAGCAAGAGAGAGAGAGGGAGAGAGAGAGAGAGAGAAAGAGAGAGAGAGAGAGAGGGAGAGTAGATAAGACTGCAGCTTGCTGAAAATGCAAGTGCAATAAAGTGGATTCTGATTAGATTCTCAACTATATGCCAATTGGGAATGAAGAGGTTCGTTTCAGTTGACTAGAATTCCTTAAGAGTTCTATAAGTATCCAATGCTTGTTGCTTTCTGCCACTGATTATCTTCGAGCGCCCTCCCATATTATCCGAACTGTCATCTACAAGTTGAGGACATATTGTTGTCATGTTTAACATATCTTAACGCTACTCAATGCTATGCAGCGGCTCGATTCCAATGCCAAATGCCTGCCAACCAGTTAAGTTAGTTGGCCAGCAAGTTATTCTGAATTCGTGCAAGCCGACTGACTGACTGAGCGCTCATCTTCGATTTCGAGTTCTTCATCATTTGTAGCATCAGCGTCAAGATCATTGCTCATGTTTACAATGATGACAGACAGGCGGGGGCAATCGAGCGAGTGGCGAGTGGCGAGTGGCTCGAGGAGATCACCGAGATCGAGCAGATCGCGCAGATCGCAGCTCTCAAAAACAATAATCGCAGCATCCACTAAAGCTGGAAGCTGGCCACTGAGAGCTGGAGCTGGTAGCTGGTAGCTATCATAAATCTGTTCATCGCAAAAATCTACACACAATGGGGCGTTTGCAAACGCATTCGTCGATCGAGGAATGCGACTCTGGAAACTGAAGCTGAAACTGAATCTGAATCTGAAAACTGACTGACTGTCGACTTTCGATTGTCTTCAAAGGCGACTCTCGCAGCGTTGTACACTAAGAAAAACAATATCAGCTATTGATACAGCTATGCATATATAGATCAGACATATAACCAAATTAAATAGAAACTAAAGAAAGATATTCTTATACATAAACAGTGCTCATAATTCCTAATGCTCTTCTTTATATTTCTAGCAACATTTTTGAAATGATCCCAAGTTGATAATTGCTGCAGTAGAAAATGTAAGATAACTCACAAATATTTTTAATAAATATTATATATTTTTATATCATATATTAGTGATAGCATATCACTGATTTTATGACAGCATTATATATTATATAGTTAGTCTATATAGATAGAATAACAAAAAACATGATAGCTGCTTTTCTTGAGTATTAGAAAATTCACTCGAATATAAAATATAAGAGAAAGTCTAACTACAGTTTTTGTAGGAAAGTCCAATTTCATTACATATATTTATTTATTCATATATCTAATGATATATATTCAATATATTTCTCTTCATGTTTCTCAGTGTATTTCGTTTAGTTGTATTTGGTTTTTTGGTTGTTTTATAATGCGCATTGTTCTGTGTGCAGTTGTCGGTGCCCGGTGTGCTGCTGATTTATAGCATTTGTGTGTGGATCGACCAGGTTTTTGGGGCTGCTACTACTACTAGTACTACTGCTACTACTACTACTGCTGCTGCTGGCAGAGGTAACTGGCAAGGCTTTGGCATCGCCGCTGAGTTTATGATTTGTCATAAATATGTCGCCGTGGCGGCGGCGGCGGCGGCGGCAACGGCCGCGGCAGCGCACGTCGATCGCCAACGGCTTAGATCCGCAGCCGTTGGCTGATTGGACACTGGCTGCGAGATGTGGCTGATTGGAAATGTTTACTTACTCTTGCTGGAAACGGACGTTGGCCACGCAGTGCCTCATGCAAACCGGAAGCGGCCTCCGATAGTACAACAAGCGCTTGTGATGGCAAATGGCTGCTGACAAATGCGTTGCTTTCCATCTGCAGCTTTTAGCGCTCGCGACTCTTGTTGTATTTGTTGTTGTTTTTTTAATGATTTTTGCTGTTGTTAATTTGTTGCGAATTTGGCACGGGGCAGCATAACGCATTAACTTTCACTTCAAAAATTAACAATAGTAATGGGAATTGTAATTCTAATGCAATTATGCATTAATTGGCACTGAATGCAAAATGCAAGTTAATTAAATTACACATATATACAGACACATGCAAGTGTGCGTGTGTGTGTCTGTGTGTGTATGTGAGCAAGTATTCGCTATATGTATTTGCTTTTAGCACACGCGCGCGACGGCACAAAACGTCACAGCTCTCAGCAGCACTCTTTTGGTGGCATCCGCACGTACGCGCTGTAGAAGTCCAACTGGACCAACTATTTTCAGAGCCCGTTGAGCGCAGCGCTGCTGCCTCTGTTGCTGTTTCTGTTGCTGCTGCGGCTGCAGCTGCTGCGCAGTCGCTCGCTCAGTCAACGCCTCTGGTGTTGCTGCACTGTGATTGGCTGGCTGCGTCCAACCGGTTTGACTGTGTGCGCCAGCTCGCTCTCTCACACGGCAGCGTCGCCTGCTAAGGCTGACTGGTGCCTGGTGTTGATCTCCCCTCTCCCTTTCCTGCTCGCATTTACATTATGTTAACCTCTTCAGTCAGTTTGTTTTTGTGCATTATTATTCCAAAATGGTTGCAGAACTAGCTGTTTGTTGTTGTTGCTGTTGTTGTCGCTTGTTGTTGCTGCTGCCTGTTTGTCTGTTTATCTGCTGGTTATTGTACGCCTGTTTGTCTGCCAGCACCTGGGACTGGTCCCCGCACAGTTCCCTGTCTCGCTCGCCCCTCCCTTTGGACGTTTTGTGTAAATAAACCGTATGGGAAGCATTTTGACTTTGGATTGCCTGCTGTTGGCTGCTTGGTATTTGTTGTTGTTTTGTGTGTTGTTGTTTTTGGTCTGGACAGTGGCTGCAAGTATCTTGAAGTCAGTCCTTTTTTTTTTTTGTTTTTCTGTTTTTTTAAATATTTTTTTTCCTAGCTGCTGGCTGCTGGCTTTTGTATGCCGGACACTTAATATAGCGTATTACTGTGGTATTTATTGACCAAGCTGATGGCGAAAATTCTTAAAGTGATATGATAAAAAAATGAAGGGATGCATAGAAATGTTGTTGTTGAGAAAAAGATGTATAGAAATCCTATAGTTAAGAAAAAGAAACAAGGAACACATTTTCTTGTACGAATTGAATATATTTTTTATTTAGAAAGCCATTTTCCTTGCTTCTCAATATTCACTTATTTGAAATATATCACAATTTAAAATATTTCACTATTTTTTAAATTAAATTAAAGATGTAGTTAAGAAATTAAGAAAGGTTGTGAACTTAGGAATTATAGATATGAAAAACTAATACGATTTAAAATAAATTATTTATTTTGTCAGATTGATTAATACAAACTTTTTTTGCTTATATATTTAATTAATATATTTTTTAATAATAATATATACATAAAAAATAATAAAAATGTAAAAAATATTCTTAAAAAGTGAGATAGGTATTTTATTAAGTTAATATAAATATGTTTTCCATTTTGATTATTTTTTATGATTTTTGATAAGTATTTAATTAACTTATCTCACTTTTTAAACAATTTTTTTTTTTTTTCATTTTTATGATTATTATTTTATATTTCATTTTAATCCTTTTTTAAATTAAAAAATGATGTATAGGCTCTTCTTAAATCTATATATATTTGAAATTAATTAATCTTTATGTAATACATGCTCTTTATATAATAGTATATATTTTCTAGATTAGTTTCATATTTTCCCTTTTACAAATCAATGAATATTATGAACTCTTCTTCTCCTCACCTCTCGTTCTTTTCAGCCCACTGTTAACTGTGCAGCAACCCAAATAGTTGTGCCACAGCATATTAATACGACAGCAACTACAACAATTACAACACACACACAACAGCAACAACATTAAGAGCAGAGTTTTAACTGACCAAGACAAAACAAGTTGAGACTAATGGAAAAACGAAGCTGTTAAAAATGGGTTTGTTGTGATTTTGAAGAGTTCCGATTTATTTAATTTTTTTTTTACAAACTGCATAAAATTTTTGCTTGCAATTTGGCCACGGCAAAAAGATAGGTAGCAGCGACGTCAAACGCCTGAGAAAAACGAGGGAGTGGCAAGAAAAAAAAATGAACGTAGCAGAGGCGGCTGCAAAAACGCTTTTGACATGTTTTATGGGTGCCGAAGAAGTGGAGCCTGTCGCGCAGTTCGCCCCGTGATCCCCCAGTACGATATCACATTGTACATATCTTTAATTGGTGCCTAGTAAATTTAGCTTTGACCATGTTTGGGCCTCGACTTCGGCCTCGGGCTCGGACTGCGAGAGAGATGTGACGCCGTAGTCTTGGCTAATTTTTTGCTCATTATATTTACATTTCAAGAATTCCAGCACAGCCAAGCACTTTATAATTTTGCTGGCATTGCTTGGTTTATTACCAGCACAGAGAAAGCCAGAGGAGGAGGAGAGAGATAGAGAGAGATATATATAGAAAAGAGAGATAGGGAGAGAGAGCTGGTGGTGCGGGAGTGCCAGAGTGGGACAGCTAGGGAGTTGCCTCTCGCTCAGCGCATGCGCTCAGCCAAAAGACTCCGCTGCGCGGTAGCCTACATTATGTGCCTAATGCCTAGTATATATGCTAGTAAATACATAGGGGAGGACTTCACTGAGCACCGGAGAGCATCGAGAGGTAACCAAGTGCCAAGGCAACTACTGCCCATGTACAGCTACAGCTCCAGCTACAACTGCTCGCTTTTTGGACTCAACTGCATTTGGCTGGCAGTAGATTTTTCATTTTATTTATGTGCTGCCTTGTGTCTTCTTCTGCTTCTCCTCTGCCCCTGCACCCCTAGTACACCTCTCAGCCACTTTTCTGATTGCTCAGCAATGTATTTTTTTCCCTTCCTGTGTTTCTCAGTTTGTCAGCTTCTCGCTACAAAATTAAATACTTGTCTTTGTGTGTGTGTGTTTTTTTTTCTTTATGGCAGCAATGGGAGGTAGGGGGCCATAGGCGTGGCCATGTGTTTGTGTGTGTGTGCGTTGGCCATAAAGCGAGTGCCATTTTGGCCTGACAGCTAATTTATGTAGTGGCTAAGAAAGCAGCTGCTGCGTTTTAGCTTTTTCCACATTTCACACACTTCTTTAATAATTTTGCCAAACAATTTTCTATAATTTAGTTGAGTTTCCGCGCAAAGCTTTGGCTTTTAATTGCTTAAATTTTATCTTTGCTCAAGTATTGTATTATAAGATAGGCATACACACATATACATATGTATACATGCATGTATATACGTATTTATAATTTTAGAAAATCATGAAAATGCTGTTAGGAAATTAATGAACAGCACATATTTTCCGAGTAGAGATCATAAATAAATTTATTTCCAAGAAACAACTTAAATTAAACTTAAATATATATATTATGGGCAGTAAAAATATATATATCTGATATATAAATGTATATATGTATATACAAATTTGATAAACAAATTTATTCAAGTCACTGACAGAGGAAGACATTTTAACTCTGATTCTGTGTGTGACAAAAACTGAAGTTTTGGTTGGCTTTAGTTTTTTGTAATATATAAAGCTAAATAAGAATTTGTAAACAAAATATTTATATATATCATATAATTTCTGATTATTTCCAATTTTCCGCAGGACTATCTCCGCTTCAAGCATCAGTTTTTCATATTCCAGAGATTAATGCTACTAAGCTAAGCTAACTACTACCCAATCCGGGCAACTGTCACTCGCCTAATCCTCCCCTCGCCCACTCTCTGCACCTGCTCGCTGTGCTGCCCGGTCCCTTGCAAATACCAGACAGCCACGCCCACGAATTAATTGAAACCACAATCGCAAGTGCGAAGCGTTGGCTGTCAGAGCCAATTCCAAGCGCAAGCCAAACGCAGTCAAACATCTGCGACTCACATAAAAAAAAAAAATAAAATAAAAGCCAAAGCAAAGTCCAAAAACGCATAAAAAAATACCCAAAAAAAAAAAAGAAAGAAAAAAACAATAGGAAAAGCGAATCCCACACAAATCCCAGACAAATCTGCAGTGGTGAAAAATTCACCGATACAGATTCATGTAAATATGAATGGAAATGAATTACAAGCGAAATAAATGTACGAAAATTGCACGAAAGAAAGCAAATCGTACAATAAAAATCATAGTAAAAAGTGTCAAAAAAAAAGAGGCAAAGCGCTAACATGTATGTCGACGGGTGGCTAGAGGGAGAGAGAGAGGGAGAGAGAGCGGCAGTGTCGAGGGAGGGAGACTTTTGTGGCTTTTTTTCGGTTGCCAGCGCAATGTTGACATGTTCCAAATGCAATTTTAACAGGATTTGCAAGAACACATTTGCACAAAGTGACAGAAAAACGCAGGCAACAACAACAACAACAAGAACGGCAAGCGAAACAGCAACAATAACAACAACAGTTACAAAAAACGTCAACCCCCATAGTCGCCGGATAGCAGCCGCAACTCCTGCCCGATCTCCGTTGCCAACCTTGTTGCGTGCGTGGCTGGCATAACTTGCGGCTTAAAGGGCTCAACTTGTCATGTCGCCTGCCGCTGATGTCCGCATTGATTTTCCACTTACGTCGACGACACTCTCTGACTCTAACTCTGACCCGGTCCAATCCCAAAGTTGAGGTCTCGGGTCAGCTGCGGTCTTAACGCTTCATCAATATGCTTTTGCCGGGCGCCGCTAATTTTCGCTTTAGTCAACCATCGAGGAGAGTGCTACGTGCAGATTTATGTCCATCCCGACTGGACAAAACAAGTGTCTGCTCCACCTTAGCCACTGGCTGAGAGGGGGAGAGAGAGCGAGACTTGCCCACCCACACATACACACACTCTCTTGCTTGTGCGTGTGTGTTTAGTGTTAATCCGTCAATGATAAGCTCAATTTGTTGTGGTCACTCAGCGACAATGACCGTTCGAGCCCTGCCAACTTATTGTGTTGCATGCTTTTTGGGGCACATGCCAGCAGACAAAGGGACGGCGGGAAAGGGGCACGGCAACACAAAGACCATTAAAGTTGTATTAGACCATGTTGCACACTTGATGCCATGCTAGAGATGCGGGCGTGAATAAGTAGCTCTATACAGACATAGGGAGTAGGCATTGCGTAGGTTGTGTGGAGAAAGAGAGAAACTAGTGAAGTAGTAGATGTACTCATTTCTTATACTCATGAGATGATATAGTTTCCTATTGATTTCTATGATGTGAGTGTAAATATTTGATGCCTTAAACTAAGAAGGAAGAATTAAGCGTGTATTACAAATAGTATGTCTTCATATATATGTACATATGTGTATGTAAATATATATCCTGACTTACAGACTTTTTCCTTCTTCTTTGTCTTCTGAACTTCTGTATTCGATCTTCTTTCTTCATTTTGTTCATTGTCAATTTTCTTCATTGTCTTTGGTTCTGCGTTATTTCTTCATTCTGCCTTCTCTCTTCACTCTATTATTTTTCCGCTCTTCTATTTTCTCTCTTTCCTTTCCCCATCATCTCCCATTGTCTTCTCTCTCTTTTCTTTGCTATCCTTTCTTCTGTGTTCTTCATTCTGCCATTTCTCTTCTCTCACTATTATTTTTCGCTCTTCCATTTCCCCTTTCTTTTCTGTCTTTCCTTTTTCCATCATCTGCTTTCTCTTCTTTTTGTTTTCTTGGGTCTTGCTCTCTTCTCTGTTTTTTCATTTCTCTTCCCTTATTTTGCATATCATTTCTCACTTCTATATTCTATAGTCTCATTTTATCCTTCCCTCTTACATTTTTGCCTCTTTGTTCTATTTTCCTTTTCCCTTCATTCTCTCAATTCATTCTTGTAAATTTTTCTACACTTTCTTCTTAAGATTAATCTATCTTCTATTATTTATTCTCTGTCATCTCTGTAAATATCTCGAACGATTTTCGCTACTCCTCCGCCGTTCGAGTATCTTCCCAAATCACTTCTCATTAAAGATGGTTTCATATCTTGGATGCTTTCGGTCCATCTCTAGCGTGGGGCTCATGCATCATCATAAGTAATTCCAGGCGCGTGAACCCAACTCTTGGCTGTGCTGTGCCCTCCTGAAGATTCATCACACATGTTCCCTTTCACGCTGGGCCCTTCCCTGTGGGCACAGCCTGTGCAGTAATTTAAACTTTGGCTATGGACGAGAGACTCGCTGACATCGGTGGGGATTTATGTGGACGCGTTTCGCAGATATATGAGCGACTATATTATAAAAGTTCTGACACGTTTAGTGTTACTGGGCTTGATGAACTTTTTTTTGCAAGCTGAGCGCCAAGTTGTTGTCACTTTATGCACACACGTGTGGCTGATGACATCGGTGGTTAAAGTTGGCATTGCTGTTGCCTTGGCCCGTTGCTGTAAGCCAAAGACCGCAAATGAACCAAGCCGGCAGCCCACTAATTGGCTTAGTGCATTAAAATAACTTGCCAATAGTTGTGGCCAGACTGTGACCTCCGGCTTGCCGAAGGCGCAAACAATGCGACGCTGTCATTGCCCAAATTTATGAGCCTCTGTGGCTAATTTAGCAGATAGTAGTCAAAAGGCCTTTTGTCCGTACACCCAAAGAGCCATCCGGACTTAACATTAAGCCAAGCCAAAAGGATTTTCCACGCAAGTCAACAAGATAAGCTGCAACTGGACTGGGACTGGGACTGGGCGAAATGGCTCCACACTAGAGCAGGAGCAAGAGCAGGAGCAGGGCAGGAGCAGGAGCAGCAGCAGAAGCAGGAGCTGGAGCAGCAGATCATATGTCAAACTGGGCAGCAACTGTTGTCTCTAATTATACAAAATTATTTATAATGGCCACAGAGCCAACCGAACCCGCCCACTCCCAAACCGAACCGAACCGAGCCAATTGCAGCCAAGTTTTGCAGCGAAATGTTTGTAAAAACCTAATTAAAAGTGAATTATTCATTCGCATTCGTTGGGTGTGAGAGCTTAACACTCAGTCAAACAAAAACTCGTCTGCTCATGCATTTGTTGCCACTGTTGTTGTTGTTGCCATATGTTGCACGAATGAATTTTGTTCAAATTTGCTTTGATTAATTGGTGGTCAAAAGTTCAACGAACAGCACAGCGGTTGCTAAGTAGCAGGAGTCTGCCTGATTGAATAAGGGTTCTTTAGAGAGTGCTCTAGTATTGGAATATTGAAATGTGTATATGTGTGCAGTGGAATATATGAAAAGTATTTAAGTTTTAAGTTTTTTTTTTAAGTTTTTTAGACAGTACTTTGCAGGAGTAGAAGTAATGCTTCGAGAGGGGCCATTTATTGAAACCATTTAAAGATTCTTCACTTATTATTTGATTTAATTTTTGTAAATATTAATTACTTTCTACATATGTTAAACTAATTATATGTGTATATCATCTCATCATGTTTAAGAAAATATAAATAAATATATAATATTATATATAAATATAAAAACATATAACTTAACTTTACCTTTGCACTCATTCCACCGGCTTGATCATCGACTAATCGTCGATAGGGAAAAACTAATCATCGTTTGATGAGAGCATATGCTCCTGCGTCGACAGCTCTGTTGTCTAAATTGACTATATACATACATACATGCTATAGCTATAGCTGTGTGTAAAGCAGTTGAGTATATTATGAACTTATATATATATGAGACATATTAGCATACTTAACGTGTGCTCGCTCACTATGCTCTCCACTTTCATATGCCGCTTTGAGCAACTTAGGAGAATAATAATACAGATCACTTTGTATATGTCGGGAGATCGCACAGCTGGGTAACTATATGTATACGGATTATTCGGGTAACTCCACAGTAGTTGAGAAAAGTCTTAGGCGCCAATGATAATGTTAATCCTAAAAATGTATCAAATATTGCTGCAAACTTTAACTGTGGAACAAACAACTATATAAATGGAATTTTTAGAAAATAAATTCATAGCAATATCAACTAATTTATATTATCATATTATGACTAAAAGCACGCAGATGATATTCTATTGAATTTTAAATTTAGGTGATAAATACCGTATGCCAATATCTAATAAAGATTGCATTAATTATTGTATTTAAAGCATCTGCCACAGCCGCTGCAAATGTCAAATGCACTTTTGCTGCCTTCAACAATTTCACGCCAAATTGTTTTTATGTGGCGCCAGGGCATGAAACATTCAACAATAAATTGAACAATTTTATGTTGTGCGCCAATTTAAAGGAACTCAGCGGGCGACATAGACATAAAAACCAAATGCAAACAGTTGCCAGCCGTTGCTCCAGGGAGGAGGAGAGCTGAGAGCTGAAAGGGGTTGCTCAGTTGGTTCGAACTCTTGTTACAACCAAATAATAATGAGCGCAATTAAGCAGAGATAGAGAGAGGAGAGGGAAGGGAAGGGAGAGGGGCAGAGTAAGAGGTCCTGCTCAGAAGCTAGCACAGCTTAATGTGTGTCACAGAAAATTAAATTTACGCTAATCGGCTGAGTTGTGTTCCCTGACCCCCAAGTCGACCCCCAAGTCCCCCCCCCCCCCCCGCCCTCTACTCCACCTATCCTAGCCTAGCCCCGCCTATCTGTGGCATGTGGCAGCAGACATGAAATTAAATTGTCGTTTTATTGTTTGTCAGACTTTGCACGTTGAAAATAGCTGAAATATTTTTCATACGCAGCCGTCGCATCGCAGCGCGTCGCCTCGGCCAATTTGTTTGTTTAGATGGGGTTAAGACATTCCCATATATAACTTGACTAATCTTTTGAACGACCCCGGTCTGACGCCCACGCGCGTCCAGGCCTCGACCTCAGTCACAGCCCTCTGCATGCCAAACTCCCCCGCCCCCTCTCCTCTGCTCTCTCTCGCTTTGTCTCCACTCTCCTCATTTGTGTGGTTTTTCCGCCCTGTTTTCCCGGCCAAAAAGGTGGCACCATATGGCAACACTCTGCATTCAGTTTAGTTTACACTCTGCCATTGCTGCTGTTGTTGTTGTTGTTGTTGTTGTTTGTGAGTTATAATTTTCAATGTTGAAATTGATTTCCGATTTATAAGCTTGTGTATTTTGTTTATGTTGTTCTATCGTGGTTGCCCACACGCCGAAATGTTTCTCTCCCTCTCTCTCTCTCTCTCTTGTGCGGGTGGCGATTGTTGTTTGAAATTAGTGAAATATGATTTGGCATTTTCCTTTTACTGCTCAGTTGAGTATTTTTTGTTTCCTTGTATTTCGCTCAGTTTGCAACTTGTTGATGGATGGCATATGTTTTGCGTGATGTTTATGAAGAGTCTTCACTGTGCTTGTTAATTTTCCATATGGTGTGTATTTGTCTAAAGCATTTCGTTTTGTTTATACTCTTATAGTGTTTATTTCGCTTGAAATTTATAGCATTAAAATAGTTGAGGAGCTCTTACAAAAGGTATTAATAAAGGAAAAAATTTGCATAGAATACCAATAATAAAAGTATATATATAAAAATAAAGAGATTAATTAATTATTTAGTTGATCTTTAATAAAAGGGAGCGGGACAGTAGACGACTGGGGGATATTATAAAAAGATATAGACTGAGAGAGCAGGAGAACATCAAGGTTGACCAGCTGAGAAATTGACATTGATTATTTAAACATTTACTTGATAAATAGGCAGTTTATACGATTTTATTTTCTGAAGTCGAAATAATTTTAATTTATTAAATATTTATGTATAATCAAATAATGCTCAGTTGGAACAAACGTAAGAATATAATTTTTTAAATTTAAGTTTTATTTTAATATTTTTAAATATTTATATTTTTTATTTTATTCATGACACATTTTATATTTTATTTTTTCATTTCGTTAACATTATATTTTTTATATTTTATTTATTTATTTTCATTTTAAATAAACATTTTATAATAAATTTTAATAAATATTTTTATATTTGTTATTTATATTTCCCTTTTCTTAAGAACAAGATCATAATAATTCTTATTTATTATTAAGCATATTTTAAGCCGCTGTATATTTCTATTGAATTGATTTTGAATTTATTACTATTTTCACACAGAAAATTCAGTGAAATAAATACAAAAATGAATTTCTAAATTTATTTATTTACAATTTTTTTTTATTTAAAAAAAAACATTTTATAATAAATTTTATTTTAATAAATATTTTTATATTTGTTATTTAAATGTCCCGTAGTAAACATTTTTGGGCATTTCTTAAGAACAAGGTCATAATAATTCTTATTTATTATTAAGCATATTTTAAGCCGCTGTATATTTCTATTGAATTGATTTTGAATTACTATTTTCACACAGAAAATTCAGTGAAATAAATACAAAACAGTTTGCATAGGTTACACTTCAATTGCCCAGACCAGTAGAATATATATTTATATATCTCATACTTAACTTTCATATTAATTTAATATTCTAAGATGATCGTCAACATCTCTAGAAAATTGAAGAAGACATTCCCTGATTTCTGCATTTTCAAAATACCTTCAAATACCTACATTGCTCTCCGACTTCAACCCTTTGGTGCATTCCCATCTTGCTTTCAAGCTGAAATGTTCATTATATATCCTCTGTCTAGCTATCGAGCTGTGATTGCGCTTGCCAACCGATTGTCTGCCTGTTTATGAGCCATGAAGGCATTTAAAAGCGCATCGCAGCTGCAATCAACATTCAGCAATCCAGCCATTAACATTAGCGATATGTCACTGTAGGCTGAGCTCAAACGTGTTTGGCTGCCAGTCGAACTCTGCGCTCCTGTGCCGTCATATTGTTGCAATGATGTTGCCCGTTATTGTTATATTGTCATTAGCATTGCCTGCCAGTTGTTGCTGCTGTCACTTAGCCTGGCCAAGTTGCAGTTGCGTCAGCTTTGTCTGATTGCAGAATAGCAGCCACCCGGCCCGCCTCCTGCCTGCCCGCTCACAGTTGGCCTCATCAGCTAAATTTCAAGTGTCAATTGCCAACGCCAACCCACCCGACAAAACTCAGCCAAAAAGCAGCGAAAGACCCCTAAATTTAACGTGCTTTGACCTTTTTTCCCTGGTATTTACAAGTATCTTTTCACATTTCCTTTTTTTCTCACATTTTGGCTTGGTATTTACAATTTTTTTTCTACATTTTTTATCTCTGCTGATTTACACATTTAATTTGATTTCTTTTTGAAGTTTGATGCGCGCCAAGAGCCAGCAGTGGCTGCAGAACAAGGGAGTTCAGTTGGCCAATGAAGCTGGCAGGCGCTAAGGAGTGTATATCCCTTTAGATATCCTGCTGCCTACGCCGCTGCCTGCTCAGAGAATACAAAAAGTCCCACAGGTGTCGCCACTTTGCCGCTTAGCTGCTCATTTACTCGCGAGCAGCAGCCAGCTAATTGTGCAAGTGGCCTCAAATGTTGGAACATTAAATTTAATTAAATTTGACTGCTAAGACGCTGCTCTTTTTTTATGCTGATTAAGTGGCCAGTTTCTAGAAGCTAAATTATTTCTGAAGACGGCTGCGATTCGTTTGAAGTCCTTTCGTTGTTTTCTTTCTTTTTTTTTTTTTTTTTTGCTTTGTTAATTTGCCATGAGAAGCTGTCGAATTATTCGACGGAAATTAAAAATTGTGCAGCCAGACGATTACTCCGCCCCCCGCTCCCCGCCCCCATACTAGTCCTGCTGGCTCACTCCAAGCTGCGCTTGGCCACTTGCAAATTAAGTGAGTCAACAAAGCACTTTGCGGATTTGACAGCGAGCCTCGCCAGATTCGTCGACTTATCTGCATAAAGTGCAGAGGGAGGAAAAGCTGATTTACCCTGAATATATATATACAGATATATATACAGAAATATATATAGATATTTTTTTAACCAATGCTATTTGCATTGCGGCTAACACAGACAGACAGTCATACAGTCAGCCAGAGAGGGCTACAAGATGGGGCAGGCGCATTTCGTATTCCTAAAGCTAACGAACTCGAAATAATGCGTTTGAAATTTAAAAAACCTGCAATTTATGTTAAAAATTTAAGCAAACACAACTACAGCTGGCCAGGAGCTGGGCTGAAAGATTTTTAATTAATCATTCATTTGCCATTTTTGTGCTACTGTTTGACTTGTCTATGAAAATGGCATTAAACGACAGGCCAGGCCAGGCCAGACCAGACCGGGCCGAAGCGGAGCGTTGTTCCATGTCGAACAAGCAACTTTATTTTCTTGACTGCGGCCTGCCGACCAATTAAGAGAAACAGCCGTTCGTTCAGTTCGTATAAATCGCATTAAGCCGGTTGAGCTGACAGATCCAGCTACTGCCCTCCCACCTTCCGCCTCCTGCGCGCCAACGGCACCGCCACCGTCTCATCCGCTCCGCCTACTCCACGCCAGGGGTCAGCTGTTCGATTTGTTTGATTCGCTTCTTAATTGCCCTGTCGCCGATAGCCCGCGGCCACACTTGACCGATGCATTAAAAATGGCTTAAAAAATGGTTGGCAAAACCAAAAATGGTGTTTATTAAATGGATTGATGGCTGTATACAAAAGTACAACAACAACAACAGCACTTGCACAGTCGTGCAATGGGCTGCAAGCCGTTGACATTTTTGGTCGGTTCATAATCTGATTTATGTTGTTTGCAATTTATCAAGCAACGAAATAAAGAAAAAATTGGTAAGTCATAAAGGCAAATGAGATGATCTAGTTGGTAATAGTCGACCGACAGATGCCCTGGAATGTGCATGAAATTATCTCTCAGTGCTTCTAGTTTGTCATTTTGATTTGATATCTGTGGAAAAGTTATAATTGCATATAATGATATCTTAAATTATAATGCTTTCTCATTTGGCCTAGATTTAACTCCTGCTTCCTGATGCTCTTTAGAATGTTACATTGTTACTCAGGCAGCGATATTCCTTATATATTTATACAAACCCAGTCACAACAGATTAATAGACAATGAGAGCTAACTGCACTTACCTAGGCAGTTCTTCAACATGCTTTCTCTTAAATTAATATACCCACTAATAATATATTCACTTGCTGCAGCATATAAGCATTAAATACATTTTATAAAAAAAAGCTCAGTTGCATATTTACTTGACAATTAGCCATTAAATGATTTCAGTTGAAAGTAAATTTTAACATAAATTAAATTCATATAATTTCTAAGTAAATATAATATATATATTATATTATATTATATTATTATATTTTTATAAATACTTATTTTTATATAATAAGAAGAATAATTTATTATATAAATTTTTATTATATTATGTAAATATTTTTTGTTATATATATATATATATATATTATTATATATGTTATATTTATATATTATAAAAAATACCAGCAAGCTACATTCTCAATCAATCGCTTACATATTCAGCTTCATATTAATATTTATTTTAATTTATTTAACTTCAACTATCTAAAGATAATATATCTAAAGATAATAATACTTCCTATTAATACCCATTCGAGTATCAATTACATCTGCTCTCCCTCGCAGCCCTTCTCCGTGTCTGCCCTCTGCTTGCCACAGCGCATCAATTACTCACATAATATTGATATTTAAGGTCTGCCATGGATCTTGGGCGTACGTCAATAGACATTTTATTGCCCATATGGTTTGTCTACACTCCGTTTCTATAAATCTCAACAGCGTGCCCGACTCCCCCCTTGCTGGATGCCCTTAAATTTCTTCAACTCTGGCAGCACTTTGAACTCAACGCCCCAACGTCCACGTCCATTGGCTGTTGACTGTTTCTGCTTGTATGTGTCTGTTTTTTTTTTTTTTTTTGCTTTTTTCTTTGTGTATTTTTTTTTATTTTGGACTCGGAACTTGTGCTCAAGGTCCAATGCACTCTCACGTGCGATTGTCACACCACTTGCTGGCAGTGCGAGTGCCCAAAAGCGTGGGGCTGGGGGTCCGTCCAGCTCTTTGTCTGTGTCTTTTGTTGCCGCGCTGCTGCGTAAAGTGGGGAATGTAAAGTTGCTTGCATTAGGCCAGCTACAAGCCGCCAAAGCGGCCCCAAAAGACTCCAGTCTGAGTCCAAGTCTGACTTCGACTCGGCGCGAGTCAGAGTCGGAGTCCTAGCCATTGCGACGACGACGACGACGACGATGGCGGCGGCGGCGGCGGCGGCTCACGACTGACACGGGGTATTTGCATATAAAATTGGTAATATGCAAATATTTTGATTGTCTTTGACTTTGTGCGCGCTTATAAAGAATCTTTGAGCTCGGGTCGCTTCAACAATTGAGCGCACAGTTGGAATTCTTGGATTTTGCTGGGGCCAGCAGCCAGCAGCCAGCTAAAACTGGAGCAGCAGCCAGACAGAGAGACGGCCAGGCAGACACTGAGGCTGGCTATTCGGGCTACTGTGCGAGCAGAAAGTTGTTGCAATCTTGAAAAATTGTGTATTTCGGAACACCTGTGTTCTGCCTGCGCTTTCATACTTTGCAGATACATATTTCTCGAGAAACTCGCCATAGGCTATAAAATACAGATTTTACTCCTCGGCCAGCGCATCCTATGCAAATCTTGAGCGTGGAGCAGCCGAAAAAGTGTTTCGCCCATGGGGAATTAATTAGAGTTTGGGGCGAGGCAGGCGCTCGTTTAGCGTTAGTGCCCAGCCCATATAAGCCAGCCGAAATTTGTGGCAGACACGGCGACGACAGTGGCCACTGGCCAAGTTGTTGTTGTTGACAAAAATCGAATTGAATACAATGCGGCGGCAATGGAGCGGGCTTAGAAGATGGTCAAAGAACCGGTCGAGAGTCCAATCGAATAATGTTTGCGCCGCTCGATCTGGACAATGGGCAGCACTGTTCGACTTTACCAAAGAAAGTTATTAATTTTGAATTAGCAAGCACAGCATATAAGAAAATATACCTATATTAACTAATCAGATACATAAGGACAGTTGCTGTATTTATTATTTATTTATATATTTATGTTTTAAATGTGTAAAAAGTTGAGAGAACTTTTAGTGAAGTAAAATAACTGAGTTGAATATGTTTATATAAAATACAATTATTTATGCCGTGCTCATTTACTATATATTTATTTATTTATTGAAGAGTGCAATTTAGCCCATTATTCAGTACTTGTAACAAAGCAAAAAGCAGCTAAAAGTTTTCGGATCAGCACATAAATATTATTGGATAAGGTTTATATGTTGAACGATTATTGCCACTCTGAATCGTATTTGAGTACAGATAATCGTTCAGCTGGTGGTCAGTAAAGCTCTATAGTTACTGTGATCAACTATGACCAACTGAGCATATCTATAACTACATTAGATCTTCATCGCAGTAGTCTTAGCAATATTTAGCAGCAAACAGTTATCTAATATCGATCAACATCCTGCAGATTCAACTATCAATATTGGCCCATCGTTTACCGCCAGCACCTCAATCCGCTCCAGCTGACTCCGAGTACTGTGGCACTTTGGCTACCTTTTGTGCTCCCTCTGCCTGGGCTTTGGCGGAATGTTAAATGTTAAAAATGAACAAATAATGACGAATGCCGGCAGTTGCTGTTGTCGTCGCCGTCGCCGTCGTTGTCGCAGTTCCGTGCTAGCCTCACCTTCAACTCCGCCTCCTGCTACAGCTCCTGTGCCAGTTTCACTTTGTCGTTTGTGGCAAAAGCCGCGCGCACGCGATTTTCGCTGGAAATGCATTGAGAGAGCAGCAGAAAAAAATGGAACGTCGCAAGATTTATGCGCGCGCCATTGCGCATCATAAGCTGTCAAAATGCTTTTTCGGCGATTTATTAGCGCAAATTGAGTTTTAAAAGAAGCTACCGTGGTCCGACCGAGAACTGGTCAATGCTGGTCAATGCTGGTCAATGCTGCTCAATGCTGCTCAATGGGCAGCTGTTCCCTCTCTGCCTGTTTGGTTCTGTGGATGGCTTTTGGTTGGCTGGGACAATGCGCTAGAGTCAGATTTATAGTTGGTAGCAGCCGGGCGACAAGTGCTAAGCGGCTTGTCGCAGTTGCAGCAAGTACTCCTTGTTGTTGCCGTAGTTGTAGTTGACTATGCAAAACACGCAATCTGTCTGCGTCCATCTTCAGCAGCAGCAGCAGCAGCAACAGCAGCAGCAGCAACAGCAGCAGCAGCAGCAGCAGAAACAGCAGCAGCAGCAACAGCTCCCAGCATCCGTAGCCCGTTTGAATCTCTGATTCTCTGGCGATTGTCAACGGCCTTTTTTGAAGCTGTATGCGCCTCCTGCTTTTGCCAAATGTAAAAATCTTCAGCCACAGCAGGCAGAGCGAGAGAGAGGGAGAGCGAGAGAATGGGCCTGTAAACATGTCAACAAATAAATCGTCATGTAAAAATGGCATTTTAAATTGTTTCTGACATTTGTACAGTGGCTGCCAATGAAAATGAAATGCGGACAAGAAAATCTTGAGTCCGCCAGTCACTCAATACCTGAGTTGGGGCAGTTACTGGATATTGGCGATGTGGCGATGCTGCAAGTATCGGCATTATAAAGCCTTTGGCATCTCATGTTGACATGAAGATAGTTATGTGTTGACAGTTGTTGCTTGCTGACTGTGCAGTGGGCACCATTATTTCATTTACATTTTGGGGGCATTATATAACTCATTGAAGTGCAGAAGAAATTTGGTAAATAACTTTCTAAAATGCTAAAATAGTGGAAAAGGAAATTTGCTAAGAGCATAATGAAGTGATGGAGTGTTCCTCTAGCAGCATTAATAAGAAATTCTGTAGCATATTATAAAATTGTATGGCTTCATAAGTATAGACTTTTATATAAGCAGAGAAGGGTAAGGAAAGGAGAAGGAGAAGGGAAAGAGATACAGAGTAAAAAGGGTATACGCATTTGAGAGGGAGGCAGAGACACGTAGTAATCTTATTGTTTTTAATATGAATATTAGTTTCTGATTTAAATGAAAATTATATAGATAGAATTGAATGATTTGAAAATTACTAAAAATATTCCATGTAGTTTCCTATATTGTAATATTTTATGTAATATAAAATAAAAAATTACATGTTATATTAGCAAAAATTTGTTTTTCATTTACTTACTATATTTATATTTAGCACAGAAAAAATAGCTTTTAAATAATTAGAAAAATAATGGTGTGAATTCTCTAAAGATATTGCATTTTATATATATATACATTTATTTTTATTGTTGTTTATTATATTCATATTTATTGTGCTTTTAAATCGTGATCTGATAAACTCTCTAAAAATATTTTATTATATATTTAAATTTATTATTCATTAAATAACTTTTTATTTCTATTTTTATATATTTTCTATTTTAATATATGAAATGTAAATCCCAAGACTTTGTCAAAAATACAAAATAAAACAAATTATATTCTATTCAAGGAAAGAGCACACAAATAACTTGGCGTCAGTAGAAACTACAGTTAATAGATGTTCTTGCCCGCATCGATAGCCACAGCAAGGCACAGAAAATTAAGCATACGCCACATGAGCCGATTTAGCTAGGCAGTTGGCAACCACTGCCTGTTTGCCCGCATGCTCAACTGGCCCGCTCATTTATCAAGCTTAAAGGACTTGAATGTAAATGTTTGCCTATGCCGCACTCTCATTACGAACAAACTTCGCTGGCTTTCTTTTTTGCACACTGGAGGAAAAACCGCAGGATACACACACACTCACCCTTGCCAAAACGGAAAAAATACTTAGAGGAGATGTAGAAAAATAAAGTCACATAAAATTAATAAGCAAGGACGAACGCGCCCTGGCAACTTGCATGTGCGTTGCTAACATGCTAAATTATTGCAATATGAATTATGATATTAATTTAAGCGCTTGGCCCGCCAGCCCGCCGGCCCGCCGCTTATTAATGTGACATGTAATGTGCCTGTTATTACCTTAAGATTATGATTACTTACCAACGCACCTCTGGCCTCTGCTGTCGACACATGTGTATGGGGAAGAAGCAGTAGCAGGAGCAGGAGCTGAAACTACCTGCTGTGCTTGGCTGCCGTGTGGCTTGTGCCTGGGCGAAATGTGTGGCATTTTCATTTAAATGGCTGCCCCACAAAGTAATTGAAATGTAGCCAGAGAACTGGACCAAAACTTCAGCGCAGCATCTCGCTCGCTTGCAGCATCTGCAACTTGTTTGTCTTGGCGACACCTTAAAGAGTTAACCACTCGCGCTGACTCTGACTCTGACTCTGACTCCCTGCACAGCAAGCGGTCTACAACTTACTTGTTGTCGTTGTCGTTGTCATCATCATCATCATCATCGACATCATCATCATTGAGTCTTCTTTTTTTTTTTGTCGATTCGTGAGTTGATTTCCAAAAGTCGCGCCTAAGTGGCCTCATTTTGACATCTTGCTTGAAGTTGGGGCACTTGCGACTGGGACTTGGGCCCATGGGCAGCTGCGGAGGCTCCACACAAGTGAGTGATACATGGCGGACATTGTCTGCAATAAATACTTAATGCTTACCAAAAATATACACATTAAAAGTCAAAGTCCCGCAGCAGCCTCAACGGCAGCGGCAGCGGCAGCCACATTGACGTCTTCATCTGGTCCGTCTGGCGGTATTCATTGCCATTTTTGGTATTTCAATTAAATTTTTTTATGACAACATCAAAACTCTATCATAATTCTAAAAGTCTTGACATGAGCTTTGTGCCTTTTGTCTCAGCGCGCTAAGCAATGCGAGGCGATGGCTTCCTTGCTTCAAGTTATTCTTGGCGTTTTTTCTTATCTTTTTTTTTTGTAGTGGAGAATTCCTTAAGACTTTTGGCAGAGACGGTGGAAAGGCGCGTTCTGGCTAGTAGATCAGCATTTTGGCCCATTTGAAAACTGCCTTAAGCGAGTCCTTTCATAATCTTTGCTTATAGTAATCAAAGTTTCTTTTACAATTATTCATTTGCTATTGCTGCAGCTTGGAGTCTTAATTAGAGTTTCGCATTGCCGGCAACTGCTCGCGCTGCCCTCGCTTTGGGATATCTTTTGTTTTTATTATTACCTTGATGCTTTTTGTCAGTAATTGTAATGGCTGAAAGCCTGGCCAGCCACTTCAACTTCAGACTGCTTGCCTCTCTGTTCAGTTTCTTGCTCGTTTAATGATGTGTGAGCCTGGAATTTTGCGCGCGGTGCCTGTGAAGTGGTGGCCAGTGGTGCTCGGTGCTAGCTGCGTCTCGGTGCCGACCAACTGACTGGCATACCAATATATAATTTCTTTTAATAAAGTTGACATTCAGCCAGGCCCAAACGGCCTGCTGCTGCTGCTGCCTATATATACTCCTCTCTTTGCTTTTTGCTCGTCTGGCCGAGTGGATCATGATCTCAATAGTGTCGCCTCGGCTCGCCTCGGCTCGCCTCGCCTTTTCAAAGGTGTTGAACTTGTCGCGCCTGGCATTTTGGCACTTTCCTTTGAGCCAGCAGCTCAGTCCTTGTCCAGTTATCAGCTTGCAGCTGGGGGTCTTCTAACATATGCGATGCGCAGCAGTCACCCTATGCAAGGGTACGCCAAATGCCTTCCGCCTAAGCCATTTGTTTCATCCGCCCCACACTCACACGTGCCTCTAAATTCCGCAAATATCCGTTATCCGTTTCCTTTATACGAGATTTATTTATTGTGCCTATCAGCATGTGCAAATCTTTAAATTTTAAAAATAAAAAAGAAAAGACTCCAAGGAATGCGCCTGCTACTTCCGCTTCAGCCCACCCCAGCTGCCCAGCCAGTCAAGCGCAGCGCTTTGACCATATTAGCACCCAATTCCGATTGCCAGCTATGTGCGTTTATCTCTTATACAGCCAAAGCGGGGGACTTATAGAGCGAGAAGAGAAACGTGCATCAAAAATTGAATAGAAAAACAGAGTAAAAATTGCTTTAAACTGAGGCACTAAGCATTTTGGACCGCCACAACTTTGTCAAGCGCACATAACAAAGTGTTATGTGCCTTCTCTAACTAACACAATGCGGCCGTAAAAAATACCCTTTCGACGCACACCACTAGACCAGCATACTATGCACACACACCTAGCAGGCACCGTGGTGCAATAGTGCTGAGAATTATTAAGGCTAGATTTTAAATCAAGTTTTATATTTTTATATTAATTTTAATATATAAATAATAATAATAATAATAATAATAATAATAATAATAATAATAATAATAATAATAATAATAATAATGATAATAATAATTATAATTATAATAGTAAATGTAAATTAAATAAATTTAAAAACATAAATATATATTGTTTACATACATACAATCGTATGTAGATAGAAGATTCAAAGGTAAAATTTGTTGGAAGTTTGGCTACAAACGGAGGTAATCAGTGACTAAAAAGTCTGTACACCAGTCACTATCCCTTATAGATTGTAAAAGTTGTATAGATAAAAAAGAAATTAAATATTTTGAAGAACATATTTATATTATATTTCAGTTTCGATATATGTACTTTGTTGATCTTTTATATAAACAACAACCAAAAAACAAAGCCCAAAGACATTACATGAGACATCAATTCAGATTTTATATCTGAAATCTAAGTTAAGTCTTTCCATACGCTCTGTACCACTGTGCGCCAGTCACTGTCGCCGCTGTGTGCTAGAGTGGGGGTGGGGGAGAGCTAGTTGGGGTAGTGTGAAAAAGTACATTTTTCAAATGTAACGCTTTTCGTAGCATGCTTAGCGGGGCGGCGAGTGAAAGTCGTTGGCAGCAACTTTGAAGCGGGGGCAGCTTGGGAGTTGCGTTGTCATAGATATATGTACATATAAGTGTGTGAGTGTGTGTGTGTGCTTGCGTGTGTGTAGCTATCATTGTAGCTCTATGCGCTGTGTTGATTTTTATAGTTTTGTCTAGCAAAACAGTTGCAGATACTAAACCCACAGTTTTTTGCGGTCGTTTTGTTTTCTGGACCATTTGCGTTTTGCTTAAGTATTGTGTGTGTGTGTCTATATCTGTATGGGTGTATGAGTGTGAGATGTGTTTGTATGTTGTTTGAGCGTTAGCATCAAGTTGTAAATTTGGCGATTAGCACCCCTTTGTGAGTTGGTCATGTGGGGCAATCTAACAAACAGGCAAAAGGCTGGGCAAGATGCGCGCCGTCTGATAAGTTTGCTTCAAAATTAGCATAGGCCGACAACGGCTGAGTCTGCAACAGCAGCAGCAACAGCAACAGGAACAGGAGCTGCCACTGGATGCAGTGAGCAGCCAGCGGACACTCAGAAGCAACAAACGGCGATGATCTTGTCGCTGCTGCGGCTGCTGCTGCTGCTGCTGTTGCTTTATGAATAAAACATTTTGGCTGGGTGAACGTGGTCCACAGCAGCAATAGCTGCCGCCTTGGCATCGCAATTGAATCGAACTGCGAGCTGCGGCTGCAACTGCCAGCAGCAACAGCAACAGCAACAGCAGCAGCAGTTGCTACAAATGTTTTACAAGCTTTTCAGCGCTTCGTTTTTGTTGTTGCTGCTGCTGCTGTGTGCCATTGTTGTTGGTGTTGGAGCTACAGTTCCCGGAAACAATTCAGTTTAAAAAGTGCAGGCCCACTCCAGCCGCTCCGACTGCCAGTCGCAACATTATGAACATGGCCAATAAATCGTGAATTGTTCGAATGCTCGAAATGCTGCATGTTTGATTTCTGCGCCACTTGCATTTAGTTTATGATATTATAACCCGGACAACGTTTGACATTTGGCGCTCTTTATTTATGATAACAGCCAAACGGTTTCCACACAGTCGCAGTCGCAGTCGGAGTCGCAGTCGCAGTCGCACTCGCAGTCGCTGTTGCAGTTTGTCAGCATTTTGTCGCCGACTTTCGTTGGGAGTTTTGCTCGTTTCTTTTCTTCGCGACCCAAAGCTGGAGGCTTTCAATTTTTGCAAGTGAAAAGTGCGACACAGTCGAGGAAATGAGTCTTAAATATAAATATGTATCCGATACATGCGTATGTACTCTATAATCACAGCAGCGATTGAGCTCACCCATTAAGAGTCCATTGCCCCTGCAACAGCTGCTCAAATGTCTCACGTCTTAACAATCTCCTCAAAGTTGCCTGCAGGATATATGGGACACAGTTTGTGGGCGCGAATGCAGTGAGGCATGTTCGCAATCGACGTAGATGCCGGACGGGTGGCCAGGGTAGCTGGTAAATTGGTTTAAGTGTGGCAGCAGTAACCGTGTAACACACCTGCCCGCAAGCAATAAAAAATATTTATATATATTTTATATTTTTTATGATTCTATTTTTAGCTATTTGCCCGCCGGGCAAAGCCCGTTAAATGAGCCGCGAAAATAGTTTCCGTCGCTGCGTCTTGGAAATTGCTTGCCACACGGCAAGGCCACAAAAATTGTGAGTTTTCATTTGAGTTGATTGAGTTGAGGCGTTAGATAGAGTTTTGCGTTTGATAGAGGTTTGCTACAGAGCAGCAACTAAAAGGCGAACGGATAAGAAGGTATCTTCAAAGACTTTGATTAAATAAAAAAATATATAAGCTTAAAAGTTTAGACAGCATTTGAGGTCAGCTAAACTTAAGTCGTATGTGCCAGGTAATCAATGGACAAGAATGTTATAGAAATATTTACAAGTATTTAAATATATGTAAATGAGCATTTTATATTAAATTTAAGTATATTAAATATATGTATTAACTGAGCATTTTATATTAAAATGATGTATAAATATATGTATTAAATGAGCATTTTATATTCATTTTTCATTTCACAATGGTCCTTCTTGGCTAACACATATAACTCAATGAGCTTTAAAGCAAATTAAATGATGGAAGTTCTTTCGTTAATTAATTTAATTATTTCTTATTCATTTCAAATTATTATTATTTCTATTATTATTATTATGTTAAAAATATTCACAATAACAATTTTCTCAAGAGATATGTTTATTTTTAGACTATTAAAACCATATCAATAGATTAATAGAATAGAATATTTAGACTAAGTTCAACTCAACAAACTCAGATTCTAATAAAATCAGCAATAAAATATTTAGATCATCACATTAGACTCAGCAGATAACATATAGAATAAAATGCTTGAGAAATATATTTGGTTTGCCTCCCAGCTGACCCTTCATCATTCCTCTCAAGCTTGATCCCATCAAACTTTCCTATACATATTACATTTTATGCCACAAGTAAAGTCTCGACTCCAATCAAAACTCTTCGTATTCAATATAATTGAAATGATAAGTTTGCTACCAAACATATGAATGTAATTTGCAATTCAAAAACTGAATTTTCGCCCCCTTTATGATTAGGCCATAATTTTGTGTTACCTGTAGGCCCGCCACGCCCATATTTGATTTAATTAAAAGTCGCGCACTCAACCGTTGAGAACTGAAATGCAAATGAATTGCAAAAACAAATAACTAAAGTGAATCAATCAAGCGTGGTCCCCAATTGGCGAATATTTGCCGCCGCTGTCCCCTCCCCATTCGAGAGAGGTTCCGTTTATCGAGCTCCGTTTCTCTCCGTTTGATTAGCTTTCAATGGCTTCGAACTTCCGCCTGAAAATGAAAATGTTTATTAAAAATTTTCACTTTTACATACATTTTGGCATTTCAGCAGGAGCAACAGCAGCAGCAGCAGCTGCGCCTGCTGCTGGCTGAGTAACCACACCCAATGCGCCGCCATATGGCATTGGCCCCGCCCCCAGTGCGCTCTATGTACTGCGTGGGTAGCGTAGAGTCATCTCGCTCGCACTGACAGCTGATTGGGCGCAGCAGCTAAACCGGTTTGCGCCCGTTTCGCGAGCCGCTGGCCAATGCCAAGGAGCAGCCATGTTTCAGTGCCAGCTGTGCAGCTGGCCAAATAAGAGCAGCAACTGTTGTCTGTTATATACCACATAACTATAGCCAACTGTCGGGGGGTTTTGGGTGGTCTGCGCAAGTGCTCCACTTGGGCGGCAACTCCAGTTCGCTGCTTTGCTCAGCAGTTGTCTAAATGTTTGTGCACAGATGCTGCAAACAGAGACCAAAGCGAGGCAGCGCCCACGTTCAAAGCGTGCTCAAAGAGGCTACATCAACTGCTGAGTGTCAGCTGCATTGATTTTGTATACCCAGGCAAATGGAGCGCCAGAGAGGTAGTTATGCATTCACTACTGTTCAGGCTGTTAAGAGAGTATTTCTCTACGGATATGTAGAATAAAATATATACATAATTATTTATATGACTATAAACTCTTATAGATTCCATTTAAAATAAAAAATTAGCTGCTCTGCACGTAGATCAATTAAAGATAATTTATAAATCAAACTTCTTTTTTTGAGAAAAATATACACATATATTCTTCGTTCACTATATTGGTGTTCCATTTCGTAATTGTACACATTATGTATGTTTCTCTTTTTGTTATTTCGGGACTTTTAACAATTTTGTATTTTAGTTCCAGTTTTTTTACTGGAAGCACACTAAAGCTTAACAACATTACAGTTTTCTATGTACAAAAAAAAACCTTTTCGTTGCTGGTGTAAGTTTGTGTGGCTATTATAAAATGACACGGATAAATCAAATCAAGTTAATAATTCAGAAAAAAACATGCTTCGAATAACACTTAAAAACTAATAACGCGCAACGCATTGAAACCACTTTTAGACGTCCATCGAGAACGAGATCTTTCTCTCATCGCATCCTTCTCTAGGGCTGAAACCCTAATGATTTCGCAACGCTTCATTGATGACCCGCAGTATATCGATTTGCAGATCTGTGAACGCCACCGGCTCCAGTTGTGCATTGCGAATTTTCATGGCAACGGCCTTGAAGAAGGCCCCAATTTCATCCTCCTCCGCAGCCATAGAACAGGCGCCGAGCGGAAAGACAGCCTGACTAGATGTTGATGGTGTATTGGCTGTATTCTGATATCGTGTGCTGGTCGATGTGGGCGTAGTCACCTCCAGCTTTTGTGTATAGTCGCTGGCCGTTTGTAGTTGTTGCTGCAGCTGCTGCGGCTCCAAGCTGCTGCCTGTTTCATTAAGTTGCTCCGATTTGGTGAGCGCATTTGTAACGCTTTCTACGGTCATATAAACCGAATCCTCATCATTTTCATAGTTAATTACATGATGTTGCTGGTGTTGTTGTTGTTGCTGCTGATGCTGCTGTGATTGCTGTTCTGATGTTGGCGTTGTATCCATGTCATCGTTGTCGTTTTCATCGTCCTCATCATGCACCACATCGCCATTTATATAGTTTTCTATATCCATTTCATCATAGCTGGCCACGCATAGCTCACTAGGTTGCTGCACTTCCTGTTGCTGCTGCTGCTGCTCCATTGTGACGGCCAGCTCGGCTTTGTGTGGACCCGTTAGCGTTGGCAACGCAGATATATTTAATTGAGATGAACTGCCTGGCGATGTGTCCAAGTTACTCGCCTGTGGCTCGGAATGCCGCAATGGCGATTCCTCCATATGCTCCTCAAGTTCACCAACAGGATCATGTTTGGGCATCGGCATATTCAATGTGTCCCCGTCTCTGAGAATTTTATGATCAAATCAAGTAATAATACAATATCCAATGAGGCTTCTGTCTCTAAATATATCAAACTACTTACAGTGACTTTTGCTGTATATATTTCTGCAGAAAACTTAGAGAATCATAGTGTTTCCATCGCGATGTGACATAGCCATTCAGCTGCGTTTTCAGACGCTTGTACTCCCGTGCATATTGGTCCCGCAAAGCCTTCCATTTCCCCCGACATTGCTTGACTGAAATTAGATATATTCTATAATACAAATTATATAAAGTCGTTTGCCTAACCTGGCTTTTTTAGCTTGCGTGCTATCTCATCCCAGACTTCCAACTTTAGCTTGGCATTGCGATAGTTTTGATTGCTATAGTTATAGATCATATCCTCCTGCTGTATCAGCATGATTAACTCCTTCTCAAAGTAGCTCTCGATATTAAGAAATGTGTGTATGGGATCATCGTCCTCCTCATCCGCATTGTGCGTGGAAGATTGATTCACAACGCTGCCAACATTCACACAGTCCACAAAATCATTGTAGAGCGTATCGCTGGCCGACTGATTCGGAGTCTCGCAGGTAACCGTAATAGATGTAGCTGAGCCAACGTCATTGCCACTTGCGTCGGTCAAATAGTTCCAATTGGTATCCTGCTGCTGTGACTGCGGCTGCTGCTGTTGCTGCTGGTGCTGTATAATATGGCTGGCTATAAATGCGCTTAGACCACGCGTTGTATCCGTTTTCTTATCAAGCGTTACTGCGTTCGACGCTGCTGTTGTTGCCGTTGTTGTTGTTGCTGGCACAAAACTACAAGTCTCCAAGAGCGAGCCATTTCTATCCTCGATTTTTATGTTGGCAAATTTGGTCGGCTCAGCAGATATAGTCACATTTTGACAGCTGCTGCTGCTGTTGCTAAACGAATTGTTGATGGCATTGTTGTTGCTGCTGCTGCTGCTGTTAGTGATTGTTGTTGTTGTGGTAATATTCGGCAGAGTCATAGCTGTCAAAATACCATTGGCATTCTGGGAGCAACGAGACCGATAGCTAGAATGTACATTTAGATAGCTATAGATAACATATATAAATAAAACCGAAATTCACTCATTTTACTTGCGTGCCAGCGCATAGGGACGCAGAAAGTCGAGTTCCTTAAAGTACTTCCACTTGACGGTGCCTTTGGTATTAGCTTTGGCGCGTTTTAGCTCACGGCAATATTGATCCCTCATTGCCTTCCACTTGGCCTTGCATTGTGCATCTATCCATAGATTAATTTAGCTTGATTTCTATTTTGATGAAATTGAGTTGATACTTTACCTGTCCAGCCCACGTGATTCGCGATTTCACTCCATTTCTCATCCTTGCTTTTTGTGCTGCGATAAAGCGGACTTTTGGGATTGTAGAGCGCCTGCTCCTGGGATACCATCGAAATGAGAATCAGTTCCTTGGGTATATCAACCACACTCTCGCATAGGCTGTCGATGCTGCTGAGACTTACAAGGTGTGCCTGGGTCGAAACACTACCAAGAGTTTCCGTGTGCGGCGGCTTTTGTTTTAACAATTGAGTCACATCCGCGGCTTTGCCCATGTCCGTGCCCATCAAACTTTGACTTCCAAAGGGCACCGAAATGCGTTTTATGTTTACCAGCGATTCAGTTTGTTGCTGTTCCGCCATTTGTGGCACTTCGCTGGCACATTGTAGTGTTTCCATAATGCGCGTAAATTTTAGTACCTATGCCTCTGCTCCATTTTTGGCGGCTGGTGGGTGTTGCGTTAGTTCTTAAAAATATACGCAAATTCTTGTGGTCCCAAGATTTTTTTGTGACTGAGCAGCTGTTAAATGGCACGCTTAACATCTGTGTGTTGATGTCGATTTTCAATCGATATTAATCGAATGCGGAAACTATTAATATCAGAATTTCAACAATTTTAAGCACAGTGAAGCAACATAAATACTATTTGTTTTATTTAAAACAAATTATTTGATTAGTATATTGTTTTAAAATTGATTAAAGCAGATTTCGAATTGCAGACTAACATTACGAATGAGGAGTGAGGAGCACTACTGCTAACAATTCTTTTACAGCACTGCAAGATGCTAATTTCTTAAGAGTTGGCAGCACTGTACAATGGGCATGCGCGAGTGTGTGTTTGCAATACGCGCGCAACTTTTGGATATTTCCTTAAAATTTGTATTTGTTTTCGCCCAACGAACTAATCCAATTAGTTAATTGCATTACCGTCTCAAGCAATGCAGTGAAATCATCATAACAGTGTAAGTTAAATATTTATTTCGACTTTAGTTTACATCGTGGCGCGTGCTTGGTTGGTCGATTGCATTGTAACGGATATTTGAAATATTTTTTGCTGTAGCAATTATTTAAGGCGCAATCATGCCGAAAATTGATCCAGAAACTCAAAAACTTTACGACGAGATCAATGGCATGATACAAAAGTTTAAGGTTAATCCTTATAAATAAAAAAAAGTTTATAAATGAATTAATTGATATTTTGAATTTCGACAGGATGACCAAAAGTCGAAGGCGGATTGCACATTGGCGGATAAATGTGGTGACATGAGCGATGTGCCCAAAATACGTTTTTCATCGAAAAAGATATTAAAAGGACACATCAACAAGGTCAACTCGGTGCATTTTGCGGGCGATTCTCGCCACTGTGTCACTGGCTCATTGGACGGCAAATTGATCATTTGGGACACTTGGACAGCCAACAAGGTGCAGATTATACCTTTGCGCTCTGCCTGGGTAATGACTGTGGCATTTTCGCCATCGGGCAACTTTGTGGCGTGCGGTGGCATGGACAATCAATGCACCGTCTACGATGTAAACAATCGAGATGCATCCGGAGTGGCCAAGATGGTTAGAGAGCTAATTGGCTACGAGGGCTTCCTGAGCTCATGTCGTTTTCTGGATGATGGGCACTTGATCACGGGATCGGGTGATATGAAAATGTAAGTTGACATGACATCGATTATATAAGTTATAATTAACGTAATTATATATATGATGACAGCTGTCACTGGGACTTGGAGAAGGGTGTCAAGACAATGGACTTTAATGGACATGCTGGCGACATTGCTGGCCTCTCATTGTCGCCCGATATGAATACGTACATAACCGGTTCAGTGGACAAAACTGCCAAGCTTTGGGATGTACGCGAACAGGGACACAAGCAAATGTTCTTTGGACACGATATGGATGTGTCGTCCGTTTGCGTAAGTTTTGACCAATTTACTTTTATATTGTTTTCATGCTCGATACCGGGACATCAATTTTAGTATCATCCAAGTGGTTTCGGCTTCGCCTCCTGCTCGGAGGATCAAACAGCGCGCATGTACGATTTACGTGCCGACCAACAAATCGGACTCTATGAGCCGCCCCAAAAGAATACGGGCTTCACGTCGTGCGGTGCGTATTTACATTCTGCTTTGCTCACTCTTCACTGGTTTCGCCTTGACTTCAGACAATTTTTAATCTGATTTTGTGCCCATTAGCTTTATCGACCAGCGGTCGCTACATATTGTGCGCCGGCATTGAGGGCAACGTTCACTCGTGGGATGCCATGAAGCAACGGCACACGGGTAGGTGGCAGAACGTCGATGGCTTCAATTCTCTTTCGACTTGGATTGATTTTTGTTCATTTCCCTCTCTCTCTCTCTCTCCCTCTTTCTCCAGGTACACTGTCTGGCCATGAGAATCGAATAACTTGCATCAGCCTGTGCCCCAATGGCATGTGCCTAGCCTCGACCAGCTGGGATCAACAAGTGCGTCTGTGGCTCTAATTGCAGAACAATTCGTTTTGCTCCACACTTGGTTCAATATGCATAGTTTATTAGCATTATTCTTATCAAAGACCAAAACAAAAACTAGCTGTGTAGACTCTTACACGGCTTAATAACCGCCTGATATCGAGAATAAAGTGCATGAAAAAATAATTACCAGAGCCATCGATTTTTAATTTAGACTACAAATTGAATCGACTCGGTAAGACTTTTATTAGCAATTGATGCATATAAAAAGCAAAAAGGGCTATCAGTCAGTCAGTCAGTCAATCAATTGGGATGTTATTCAATTATTCTGTGCTTCAATGAATCTACAAACCCATCTAAAACAGTTTAATGAGGAAGTCATTTTCATTCATATTCAATCAATCCACAATAATACATCGGAACTTGACTTTGAATTGAACATTTTAATACAGTCTATAAAACGAGTAAAATTCTAATGATTATGATTTTCCATCTGTTATCTATTGTCCCTCTTAACTCTTCTCCTTGATCAGTTGCTGAAAGGGATATTTCGGTATAAACGCCTCTAAACGCTGATTGCGCCTCAATGCGCATTCTTGATAGTCCATCCACTGGTTATACTTCTTCTCGTGGCACATCTCTGACTTGCCCTTGATGTACAGATCTCGCCGCAATTTCAAGAAGAACGCTTGACTCGTTTGCTTGTGCCTATAGATATGCCGATCTCCCCACCGCACCACCTTGAAATTTCCATGCGGAATGGTGGAGCCAATGCAAACTGTGCTCAGCTTGCCTCCGGGATTATAATAGCGTTTTGGATTTGAGACAACATTGATGTGGACATAGGGTTGGCTATTGGTGAATCTGGTGTCCAGGAGTCGATTACCGAATGTAACAGTCCATGGATTATATACCCAATGACCACGATAGTCCTTGGGTAGCTCTGGCATTTGAATGGAGTCCTCGGCCTGCCCCTCCTTTGTAGAGGCTGTTGTTGTTCCTGGTTGGGTAGCATTTCTGCCTGATATAGTGCCATTTGATGGGCGACTCGTAAAAAAGAAATGTGTTTTATTTTGAAAGAGGTGATGGACGTCCTTATTCGTAATAGGGCCAATTTTGGCAGCTGACATCAGTTCAGAAACCAGTTCAGGTATATTGAATATCTTGACAACATATAAGCATATTCATATATAATTGAAATGTTAGAAACTATCAAACTTACCAATATGCTAATCAATAAGAAACCATATAAATTTCGGCTGTTCATCTTTGGAGCTTTGTTCAGTCGTAATTAAGCCAAAATCAATGTGAAACGTGTTCCTATATATATTTTAATGTTCATTTAATTTATTGGAATTTCCTAAGTGTAAAAGACTTTTATTTCTGACACGTGTGTTTGAAAAACATGCTTCTGTATATCTTTATTATGTTTAGAACATGTGGATTTTATTTGAAATAAAGCATTTTGCAAAGCTATGTGATTAATCAAGAAATTCTTTAAACTATATAAATGAGGAATGTAGCCGAAAGTTTACGTCTAGAAGTTATTTTTCTTTGGTAGAAAAAATAATAAATAAAAAAAATAAAACTGCATCAATAATAAATACAACTAAATGCAAAATTTTACGACTCTAACTCTAGACATGTAATAGTTATGATATATATTCTAAATTCTTGATTATAATTTAGAATATATACTCATGGAGCATACTGCTGCCTGTTAACGGTAAATGCAATTTTCAATAGGATCAGGACAAACAAAGAATATAAAACTGATATGGATAGCATATAGAATATAGAACCAAGCAAAAGAGAGAGAAGTCCCCATTTAACTAGTCAAAATTCATTTGCCTTACAACAATCTCAATTCAGTCTTTCTTTTTTAACTTATTTGTAAAATTAAATGAAAACTACCAAATAAATATTTATTTTTTGTTTTGTTTTTTTTTTTAATATATTTTTTATATTTTTCTTATAAAAAATACTTATATAATTACAAAGAATTTTAGCTGCTGCGAGTTTTTGGCGCGGTTTTTTGTGAAAATTGTTTTTGTTTTTCATTTTAATATAACAAAGTAGCAGCGTTTGCTGGTGTTGTTCACGTTTTAGGTTTTTTGTTTGTTTTATAGTTGTTTAAAAACATTTCACTTTATCATTCAACATAATTAATAGAGAAATGAAACGAAAAGTTGAGCAATGAAAGTAGAAAGTTGGGGGAAAAGTCGAAAAGTCAAAGAGAAATACACAAGAATATAGAAGCAATAAAGAGAAAGAGAAAATGATTTGCATAAATAACAGATTCAGAGAGATAAAGGCAGAGGAGAGAGAGTTGAGATTCTGGCCAAAAGTGTGGCCAGAGAGAGACAGAGAATAGATAGATAAATTTATTGCTTGTGTTGTAGGTTTTTGTGTTTAGTTTATCAGACTCTCGGTTGAACTACTAATGCGTTGTTCTCTTGTAGGTTTTGTTTTTTTGTTTTTTGGGAGGAAATTAGAAAGTGAGAGAAGCTCTGGCTTGAAATTAGACAGAGAAGCCATCGCCAGTGGGATCAAGGATCCAGGGATAGTTGTTGGGGCACTCCATGCACGTGAAGAGGCGCAGAGTCTCGCCGGGCAGCTCGCGGGTGGTCAGCGGGCAGGCGTTGGGCAGGGAGCAGTAGGGCTGGCCCTTGACATCGCATTTCTCCTTCCATTCCTGGAAGTCGCGCAGCGAGTTGAGCTCTGTGGGATTCTGCATCCATTGGATAACCTGCAGATTGGTCACAAAGAACACATCGTTGCGTCCCACCATCTCCTCGATGAACTTGATGAGCTCATCGCGATACTCCTTCTTGGACTTCAACCACGAGGCGTGGAAGTGCAGACCGAGTGGGGCACGGTTGCTGTTGTAGTGGCGATTGAAATTGTGGCGCAGCAGACGTGCGAACTGTTCGCCAGAGGCGATGTTCGAGCAGGAGTCAACCATGTGGCAACCGGGCAGAGATTCGTCGAATGTGGGATCATCACGACGATCCAGCTCATTCATGACCATCTCCCACACGGGATGGCTACGCGATGGGCAGTTGTGGGCATTGCCGTTGCACTTGTGGGGCATGCGGAAATACAGGGTATATGGCCAGATGGGCACACGGCCCAGCGAAGCGGTAATCGATGCATCGTACACAAAGAACTGATCGGCCATCATCTCGAACTGTTTGTTGCCACCCACACGCAGGTAGGGAGCACGCATGCCAATGATGGAGCCATCGGTGATGTTGGCGAAGCGTTCCACAATCAAACGAGCGCCCGCCATCTCGGCCAGCCAGTCGTCGTAGGTGCCACTTGACCAGTAGTTGGGATCATCCTTGTGTGTTAGCGAGAAGACAGAGATCTCGTGACCGCGACGATGCAAGTCCTGAACGGCCGAGTAGTTGGTGTACTTGTGCGAGATGAAGAAGGTGCCCTTGATGGTGCAGCCGTTGGGATTCTGGCGCTGGCCATTGAATATGTCCTCGTACAAGTCAATGTTGTCCACATTGACGGCGCCGTTGAACGTGATCGTGATCATCTGTGGCACCTGCTGGGTTTCAATGCCGCCGGGAATGCGTGTGCCATCAGCCGAGCAGAAGCAATCGGGCAGAGCGCACTGTGTTGGATCGCACTCGGGCGCACGATTGGGATCCTCATCGACAGCTGTGAAGAGAGAAGGCCATGAGTTGATAATGAAAAGAGCGTGAGCATGGACTCTTGGACACTTACAGCAAGCATTCTCATCGGACTCATCCTTGCAGTCGGGCTTGCCGTTGCAGAAGAGCTCCTTGTCGAGGCACTCGCCATCGCCACAGGACAGCTTGCCATCGGGACAGATGGGCTCATCCGTCTTCAGAATAGGCTTCGCCTTGCGGGGCTCTAAACAAGTTGGTGAAGTAGAAGTATTAAAAATAGTGCATGGCAGGAGACACCAATCTCTGTTGTGGGCGCATGTGTTAGTGACAACAATTGTCTAAATTTTGAAGTGAGAAGTATGTATGTGACTGTGTTAGGGAGGTTAGGTGTATGGTTATTACTGTTGTTCCAAAGTTCACTATATCTACATACATATACACACATGTATACATGTATATATTTATTATAAGTATATGACCGTCAGAGTGCTAAATACAATTGTGTTGTTTGGCTGTGTGTCAGTACACTTACTCTCTTTCTCATCGCAGTTAGTCACCTTGGCCTTCCAGTCGCAGGTCTGCTTATACAAATCAAAGGCCAAGCCGGAGGGGCACTGAATTTCTTTTAGGCCCGACTTAGTACATCTAAAAAATAAAGTTGGGTTTTGGTTTTGACATGGCTCTTTTCTTGATTGGCGATGCACGCGATTCTTGACTGATTTGCATTAAGCTAGCTAACAGAACTTTGGTAATGTTTATTTTTTTTTTTTGTGTATTTATTTATTTATTTTTGAGTGGGGCTTGGAGTGGGGCTCGAGCTAATGCAATGACAACGATTGTTTGGGTTCTGGCTTTCATTTAGTTACAGAGACACACACAAAATGAGCTGCGCAACACACATAGATAGATGGAGAGACAGAGGTATATAGAGACAGAACAGAGTGTTAGAGAGTGTGTAGGAGAGAGTTTTTGGGTGGCACAGAGGCGAGCTCTTTGAAGTATACTTTTGGGCACTGGGCTCAACGGCTGGCGCGGACACACCCCACTTACTTTCTTTGACATCGCAATTCTTAACATTCGATCTCCAATCGCAGAGTTGACGCTCCACATCGAACGACAAGCTGGAGGCACAGCGGATCGGTGCCAATCGTTTGCTGCCATCTTCGCGGCCATTATCGCACCTTTATATTTTGTACGTATGTTTATATATTTATTATATATATTTATATATATTTTTAAATTTTAATTGATTTAAAAACAATTTCCCCAAACAAAATACTATCATTCAACGTGAAAGTCTGTTTTAAAACATGTTTCATTGTGAGAATCATAGCCGGCTTACCTGTACACTTCACGGCAATCACCGTCCGTGGACAGACGGAAGTATTCATCAGCGGGACGATCGGCACATTCCCTTTCAACATCTATATTATCGTCTTGTGCTGAAAGTGAATTCATGAACAAATATATATAAATTAAGTGTTCAATTTTATGTACAAAATTAATGATATTTTAAGGAAATTATTTAAATATTTTAAATGAGAATTTCATATTATATCATTTTTTGGTATTATAATAAAGTATAGAGCTTAAACATTTTTCTTGAAGTTTTACTATATTTTAAGGATTTTAAATTTTTGAATTAAAATTTAGAGTTTATTCCTTTTTAAATTAAATTTATTTTTAAAATAAATTATAATTATTATAATTATACTAGTTCTATTTAAATCATTTAATAATTGTTTCCTTAAAATTATTTATAATTTGGTAAAATAATATTTTATAAATTATTTTTAAGATTAAAAAAAAAATTATTCTGATTTATTTGCAAGTAAAATAAATTAATATAAATTTTCAGAATTTCTAGTTTAATTGCTTTTATTATGTTAATTTGACGTTAAACTGTGTTTTAAGCTTTCTTGCTAAATTGACGTATTTTTTGTGGCTTTTGTTTAATTTATTTGGCAGCTGTTATCTTGTTATTCTCTAATTATGCGCATAATTAGAGCTAATCGACAGCTCTTAGCATTTATGGTTCGCACTTGTTTCGAGTCTCCGGCTAACAGCAAAAACGACTGCGAACCGGTTTAGTCTCAACGGCTTCTAAAAGTCAAACAACTCTCGTTTTTGTTTCGGTCCGCTACTTGTTTAGATTTATCTCTCAGCGCGCAAACGCAAACGCAAACGCAAACGAAAGGGCAAGCGAAATGGTGATAGCCGCGAGTGCAAGTAACTGATGTCCACTAATGGAGCCTGTTGTTTACATCGTAAGGTGTAGCTACTGCTGCTGTCGTAAAACTGGTTTATGTATTGGCTAATGGCTTTTGCCGTTGCTGCTGCTGTTGTTGTAGCAGCAGCAGGCGAAAACACGTTTGCAGTTCAACTTAAAAAAGGTATTGCATAAACAACATTGTGAAGTTGTCGCCTCCAAAAATAACAGAAACGAAACCAAACGCGATCGTATCAAAAGTTGCCTATGCTAATTTTTTTATGGCCAGCTCCGGCTTCAGCCACAGCTTCAGCTCTTGGTCTCTTGCCACAGTTTCATTTCTGTTAACATTTTTGTATTTTATTTCTGGTTTGCGTCTTTTGCACTCAGGAAATTACATTAGCTCTCTATAACGACTGATCCACAATCCTCTGCTGCGGCTGGCCATTGCATGTGGCTAATGGTTAACACTTTTTTATTTATTTATTTATTTTTTTCAAGTTTATTTGCCTTGGCCAACGACCGAGGCTGGCGAATATTTCTTTTGTTTGTCGTCTTAGTTGCGAATAAAAAAAAAAACCAAAAGACGACTGTTTTTTGCTGCTCACTCAACTGGTAAAGGTCAAGTGGGTGGGCATGCCAACGTGGCCAGCTCTTACTTAAGCAATATACGTATTCATGATAAATAAAGAGAGATCTTTTTATTTCTACTTACCAGCTGCATAGCAGACGAGCAAAAGGCTCACAAATGGCCACCAACGCGCCATGTTCGAAGACTAGCGCTGGCTGCAAATCGAAGAAATCGAACAGAAAACCATAAATTAGCAAAAAACACACTTCAAATGGGCACTTGAATAATTATGTAGGGTGAGGTTCGTGATGAGGCTTGTCTGGTGTCTGAACTGTATTGGAAACTTGGTATTACTTTTAGAGCTCAGCAAATATTGATTTGTAGTTGGCCAGAGGAAGTCGAGTGAACAGAGTGCACTCTTCCAATACACAGCCACGCTTACACTAGGTGTTGTCCACGCGCAACGAGTTCTATTTATTAAGCTGTGGTGTGTGTCGCCATTTTAGGCGGTGTGGTGAGTTTCGAGCCGACGGCGACGACGACATCGGCGCCGGCGCAGCCACATGCAAAGCTTTCGAAGGGGTAAAACACCACACAGTTTGTGGAATCCATTTCGAAAATGCCAAGGCAGCTTAAGCGCAGCCGCTGTCGGTCTGTCTCTGTGTATGTGTGTGTGCGTGTTTTTGAAGAAAGGTTAATTAGCTTGGGCGCAGGTGTGAGCTGCTTTTGGTATGGGCCATGTGGGTGCCAGTGTCTGTTGTTGCTGCACCTCTCATTGAGTTTACACCTTTGCCAGAGCTGCGTGTTGGGCTGCCAACTCAGCTGCATAAATCAAATCAATCACAACAATCACATCCATCATAGACTGACCCTGAAAATGTGTCTTTAGCTGGCTGTCATCTTACGATTCTGAAAAGCGTCGTGCACAACTCTTAATCTCGATTTCGTAACTGTTTTGCATACACTGTAAGCGCAAGTGAACAGGGTATATTGGCATGCGAGCAAGGAATGCAAATTAGAAAATCAGATCATCGATTTTCCAAACCAACTTAGACTTTATAAATTTTATAGACTTTTATTTGTATTCCTCTTAAATGTCAATCTTGATCTGAGATTTATCTAGGAACAGAGCAACTGGGAGTAGGGACAGCTGTGTTCTTAATGGCCTCTCATTGAACGTGCGTTTTGTTGATGCCGCTGGCTGAGTTACTTTTTATTTTCACCCACACTCGTGTGGCATGGTAAGTGGTTAGACATTGTCACACCATCTGCATTTTAACGGCGGGCTTGAGCCGCTTCGCCCATGAATTGCGCATTCGGCGCACAAACAGCACATTAAATTCTTGTTAACGTGGCTAAGACAGCAGGCGAACAAAATAATGAAGACAAGAAAAGCAAAAGAAAAAAGGTTAATAAACCGCCTGTTGACTCCTCCGTCCGTCCAGTAACTTCGAGCACTAAGTGGAGACACTTTAACTGCCGCTGACTCACGCGCCTTTGACTTACCTTTAAATAGTTTTATTTTTTCTTGTTGCTTGTTTGTTTTCATTTATTTATTTACTTTTTATTTTTCCCTTCGCTGGAGATCACGAAATTTTTAATTAATGGCAAATTGATTATGCGCTTGTTCAGTCCCGTCTTTTGCAGTCCCCTCTGGTTATGTAAAGATATGCAGCCGGACAGACGGACAAACGGACAAACGGACAAACGGACAGATGGACATACAAAGGGCCAAGTGTGCTGCCTGGAACCAGCCTGTTATTCAATAACTTAAAAGCTCGCACGAGATGGCGATGATACGCTGCGCTGTACTCTGTTCCATCCTCTACTCGTTCATGTGCAAAAAGTGAAACAAATTAAATAAACTAAGCGAAGATGTTTACGGATATGAAATTGTCGTAGTCGAGAAGAAATATTGCGATACATTTGTATGTCATGAATATGGAGTATTTATATTATGTAATTTAAAGATAATTTTAATTAAATTATAATTATTTAAATTATTTTTAATAATTTTGGTTTATCCTCTTGTTTTTTTTTTTTTTTCAATAAAATAATTTATTTTATTTTTATTTAAGTAATCATATGATATAGATATTTTATTTTCCGTTTAGTAAAATTTCAATAATAGTGCTTGATTTAATTTTTTAATTCAAATATTTAAATATTTATAGAGTTTTATTTGATTTATTTTATTATTATTATTATTTTTTTTTTTTATTTTTTTCTATTTATAAGTGCACTAGAATAATTTGTAATTAATATTATTTAATCCATATTTGATTTGACAAAAAATTTATTTGTTACAATTTTTCTCTAATTTTATTGTATTTCTGTCAGTTAAGTCATTTAAAAAATTGACTTTATTTAAAATGTATTATTTGAATAATATGTATTTTTGACAGAGAATTTTTGTGTTTACTAATTGCTTTTGCAATTTATTGATTTAATATAAGAATTAAGAATATCTGTCCATTTAATGTGCATGATCTCATATTTGCATTGCTTAAACGAGCATAACAAAGGCTTTGTATTTATATTTATTTTTTCTTTGGCAAAAGCAATTAGTAAACACATGAATTCTCTGTCAAAAATACATATTTGTAGCAAATATTGATCTCTTTTGTTTACGCATTTATTAAGTAAGTAAGGTAAGCCAAATATCTGCATACCAGATTCTGCTCGCATACGCTTTTGGCATTCAGCAAATATTTGATTTTATGAATTTGACTTGCAAATCTTAAGGAACAAATTAAAAATCTGACGAACAGCGCTTTGATCGATAGACAGCATATTTTTCAAATCAGCTAAATTGAATTATAATTCCTGATAGAAAAAAACGAAATATATATATTATTATCTTTTAATTTATGTTATTATTTTTTGCTAAGTGAGTAATTTTTCCTGAACAGCTTTCTGTTCTAGAACAAGCTGTAAATGTAGTTGCCTCAGGCTTGATCTAGAAAAGAATGGCTTTACATATACAGACATACATAAGTATGTGTGTGTATTAATATATAGCTTGCTGCATTGCTATTTCCTGAACTTGAAAACAAGTTTGTCTTGTGCTAGAACATGGTAGAAACCTATGAAACAAATGTAAGCCGGCCCGCATGGCGTATACGTGATTTGTGACTGCAAGTATGATTCTTGAAATTGCGATACATTTCAATTGTATTTTAATTGCCATCGGCAATTAACGTGCGATTTGCGCTGGACATCAGTGAAGGGGGCGACTGGTGTGATTCAATCTAGATAAATGTATATATATCTTATACTATAAACATATTTTTATGAGTGGAAGATGCCACGAAAAAACTTGTTTACCTTCTTTGGCAAATGTTGATTGCAGTTTTTTCTTTTATTTTTATTTTTTCTACTTCTTTTATATTCGCCTTTTGATAGTTACAATCAATTTTAGCTGGCAACGGTTTTTAAACTTTGGTGATATAATCGCCCGCATATTCGAGCACGCTGATTATTATTATTACTCTTTTTTAATCAACTGTTAAACTGGTTTTTCAATTAGAGTGAAAATGTTGATGATGGCACCTCCAGCGTTCGTTCGGCATTGAAATTAATTTTTTTCGACGAGTGAAAACCTTTTTTTTACGGATTTACATAATTATTTCTGTATAGTCGAGATTGCCCTCGATTTTTGTATATTTTTGTGATTTAGCTGAAAGTTTCATATCAAAATTGATTTGTAAATTAAAAAATTAGCAAAAATTGCAGATCATTTTAATTCCAATTTTTTGATTTTTCCCTAAACGAATTGAATGCAAATTGTGAAATTAATCAAGCAAATCGCGTCGAAAGTTCACTGATTACCAGACGTAAGATCATCAAGCTGATCGAGAGAAAATGAGCAAAAGAGAAATTCAAGAAAACAAGAAAACTGTACAAAAACGGAATTGTTAATGAAGGAAATGTTCGACCAGATGAAGATGAGCCTGTAAACAGTAAACAGTAAACAGTAAGCTGTAAACTCTAAACTGTAAACTGTAAGCTGTGGACTCTAAAAGAAATGCATAACCATAAAAACAGACCGATACACCGATACACACACATAAGTTGCATAAGCTGGTCTCCCTTTCACCCTGCTGCTCTCCCCAAAAAGCAAGCAAAGTCAGAGACTTGGTTTAATTTATGGCAATGGTGGAGAGCAGCGAAGGCCCTATGGGCGATCCACGGTCGCTTTCTGTTGTCAATGTTTTAATATGTTTTCAGATGCGAGCTCTATTTAAATGTTTATTTTTCAATTTCCATTCGCTAACCATTTGTGCAGCTGCTTTGATCTGCAAAGTGCTCCCGCTCATTGTTATGCAATCGTTGAACTTTCGGTATCACCTGTCAATATACAAATTGTCAACTCTAATTTCCGATTTGTGTGATAAATTGTTTTTTTTTTTTTTTTTGCAAATTTTTGAATTTATGCATAACATTTAAATTGCCACTTTATTGCAAACTCTTAAACAATACAAAACAACAAAAATAAAGACCGTGTCTGGCTACTAACATAAAATTCCAGTTAACTAGATACCTGGCATCTGACATACGTATGTCGACTTGATGACCGGTTGACCAGCTCTCGTATCTCAGTCCCAGAAGTAGGAAGCAGATTCAAGAATCTGTGCAGCAAGCGGCTGGCAAGACAAGGGCAGCTACGTCAATCGGAGGCGGACGCACAGTGATTGAAAGCCAATGCAAATGCATTGAATAACGATTAAAAAATATTGATTTATGTGTGACTCCAACTAAAATGTTAATTTATCTTTGCTTGTTGCTTAAATACTTTTAGCATAAAAAATCAAATTATGATTAATTTCTTAGCCACATTTCATGCTTATACGTTGCCCTTGCTGTATATATGTATATATAGTTGTATTGGTATATCAGATATCTGGAAATCAGAGCATTTTAGATCAATTAAAATATTTCTAGTTATTTTTCTTAATTTACAAAAATTTATTCTTGGCATTCTAGTTAAATGAAATTCCAAAAATCCTTGATCTGAGCCCACTGTGCGTTCGCTTTTATGCTCGATTTATGGAAATCGTCCACTTTACAACTAGTTCACCTTAACAAGAGTAAAAGTTTGCAAGCACACACACGCACATATTTACATACAGGTTGTTAGCTGAGGGAACGTGTTTTCGCTGACAAAACGTTGATGGAATATCTAAGGATTATCGCAGCGTATAGTAATGGCTACTACTCGCATGATGCCATAACTCAGCTGAAGACCGGTATTAGCCAAATCTAGATATTTAATTTACATTTTATAGTCAATATATATTTGATTGCTATGTCAAAAAATTGCTCATCTTCAGAGTTGTCGTTTCGATTACTGCAAGCGGCTCACCTTGGCTAGTGATAAAACTTATATTATATGCAACAGCAATCACAGATATTTATATATATAAATATTATTATATATACATATATGGATAACCGCATAAAGTCCATTTAGCAACATTTGTAAGCCACATTCATTTGTGCGAACACGCATATAACTTTGGTATTTCCATGACAAGAGTCGGAATTCGCAATGCTTGAAATTAATTATCGACTCTGTGATTTGTTATGATTGCGCAAAGTGCCGGCGGGGCCTGTCGCCAAATTCCCTATATGAATTAAGAACCTGTTGCCAAATTAAATAAAAACAAAAAAAAAAAAAAAAAAAAACAAAAAAACTAGCCGGCATTCAAAGAGAGGTAAATTAATATAAAATAAGCAGAGTATTTTTAATAAGCTTAAGCTTAATATTCATATTATGCATATAGATATATACCATATGCTAAGTATGCCTAATTCTACACCGGTTGCTTCCAAACCAGTCTAGGAAACACTCGAAATATACTAATCAAGCACCTAAAAAAAGAAAAAAGAAGTCAAATTTACATATGAAACTGAAATCGAAACTGAAAACCGAAATCAGAAACGCGTTTTGTGATTCAAATTGTGTTGCTGTTGTTGCTGTTGTTGTTGTTGGGATAATACGAGAAACTGGTTAGTAAGTCAGTGGGTAGCGTACACAAATTGGGCTGCTTGTTGGCCATATGCAGATATAGCCATAGAGACGTCTGTTACCAGGTAGAAGAAACTCTTGCCAAACTCATCTCGTGCATTATAATAGCATTTTTATGGCTGCTGCCTAGCCAAGATTAGCATCACAATAATCAAAATGATGAAATATACTTTTCATTTGTTTCGTTTTTTAATTTTTAATTTTTTTTTATTTATTTTTTGTTTTTGTGTATTTTTTATTTTGTTTTACTTTAATTTTTATTAGGTAATTTTTTGTTTTTTAAATATACACATACAAATTAACATAAACTACAAAAATGAGTATATATAAAAAACACAAGTTTCGCTTATTTGTTGTGTTGTCTTCATTTGTTTTTTTTTTTTTTATTATTTTTGTTGTTCTTTTTTGTTGATTTAGTATTTCTTTTTCTTTTAATAACGTAACACAGCAGACTTTGCCGTGCGCGTTTTTATAGCGTTTTGAGAAAACGCGGCACAGTCAAAATAAAATGTACAATATATAAAAAAGTCTTGAGTATATTGAAATAATCGAAGTCGAGTTGTTTAGGTGACTGTAGGAATTTGGATTGGGGCTGCTTGGATGCTAACGCACTAACTCATTTGCTTTCTCACTCACGCGCTCTCGCTCTCTCTCTCTCTCTCTCTCTCTCTCTCTCTCTCTCTCTCTTCGCTCTCTCTGACTTAGAAGAAACCATCGCCGGTGGGATCGTTGAGCCATGGGTAGTTGTTGGGGCAGCGGACGCAGGTCTGCAGATTGATAGTCTCCCCGGGAACCTCCTTGGAGGAGAGCTTGCAGGAATTGGGCACCCAGCAGGCGGGTTTGCCTTCAACTACGCACTTCTCCCTCCAGGCGTCGAAGTTCTTGACCTCATTGACGGTGACTGGACTTTGCATCCACTGTATCACCTGTGTCATGGTCACAAAGTAGACATCATTGTGATTGGCCAAGATCTCGTCGATCCAGTAGAGGAAAGCATCGAGAAACTCGGGATTGTTCTTCAGCCAGGCAGCGTGGAAATACAGACCAAGTGGAGCACGATTCTGATCGTAGTGGCGATCGAAATTGTGGTTCAGGAAATTGTAAAACTGATCACCGGTCAGAATGTTCGAGCAGGAGTCAACCATTGCGCAGCCAGGCAGGTATTCATCATTGGCAGGATCCTCACGACGATCGAGTTCATTCATGACCATCTCCCACACCGCATGGGATCTGGTGGGGCAGCTCTGCAGGTTGCCGTGGCAACGATGGGGCATACGGAAGTACATGGTATAGGGCCATAGTGGAGGATTCGAAAGGGGCGCCGTGATGGTTGAATCGTACAGGAAGGCCTGCTCCTCCATCATGGTGAACTGATTGTTGCCACCCACGCGCAGATAAGGTGCACGCACACCCACAACCGAATTGTCCGTAATATTGGCATATTTCTCAATGATGATTCTCATGCCAGCCATTTCCTTGGCCCAGTCATCGACGGTGGCATTCGACCAGAAGCGCTCCTCATCATTGTGGGTGATCGAGTGCACGGCGATTTCATGACCCTTACGCGCCGTCTCCTGCACAGCCGAGTAGTTGGTATACTTGTGGGAGACAAAGTAGGTGGCCTTGATGTCGCAGCCATTGGGATTCTTGCGGCCCTTGAAAATCTCCTTGTACAGCTCAATGTTGTTATTGTTGATGGCATCGTCGAACGTGATCGTGATCATCATGGGCACATCCTTGGCGGGCAAATCGCCGGGAATCGAGGTGCCATCCTCTGAGCAGAAGCAATCGGGCAGCACGCAGACAGCGGGATCACAAGGTGGCGCGCGGTTGGGATCGTTATCAATGTCTGTAAATGAACAAAATGTAAAGGTTGATAATAAATAGAAAGTTGAGTGAATGAAGGCTGCACAAATAAAAAAATAAAAAGATAATTCAAATAATATCATTTATTTTGTGTATTTGGATTTGGATTCAGATTTATCCCATAAATCCGCTAACGAAAACTGTTAAGCTCAGCTGCCTAACATTAATAATTAAAACTAATAACGTTCACTGTTAAGTTACAGAAAGCTTAAGTCCTAGAATGCCAATGCTGCTAACATGAAGTGACAAAATTAATAGCAGTTCACTGTTAAGTTACAGACAGCTTAAATCCTAGCTACCAATGCTGCTTAACATGAAGTGACAAAACTAATAACAGTTCACTGTTAAGTTAGAACTTAAGCCTGGAATTCTAATGCAGCTTAACATAAACTACTAAAACGTATAACGAACAGTTCTCTGTTAAGCCACAGCTTGTAGTTTAGAATGTTACGAGCCTTCTAGACTTTGTTATGCATTGAGTATTACACCTGATACTTGAGCAAGACACAATCGACGCCCAGCTTTATATATTGTTGGGCAATCATTTGTATTCTGTGCGGGGCGTTACGATAAAGTTCAATCAACTTTATGGAAAATGATTTCAAACAATTAGCTAACTGTACATGGGCGGGCAGGTAGTTCAATGAACTGCATCGGCCGCTGGAAAACCAATCACAAATCAGCCGGGCGTCGGGAAAACCGCCGTCGCCAAAACGCAAAGTGAATGGAAAATGTCTGCACAATTTCAGTATCTCATATATTTAATTTTTTGTATACATATATATATATATATATATATATATATATATATTTTTTTTTTTTGAATCTACTTTTGATGTTGGGTCTTCGTCAATCCAGCGAAGAGCTCGACTTGGCAGCTGCTTTGGCATGCAGTCAACGTTCACCAGGGACGGGGCAGAGGGCCGCGGCTGTGTTTAATCTATGCGTGGCTATCTTTGGCTGTCGGTCAGTATGTACTGAGGTACACGCCCACGTGTTTGCCATTCATTAGCGGTCATATGCAAATGTGTATGTGTGTGTGTGTTGTTCGCCAACGTCATTTGTAAGCCTTGCACTTGCACGGAGCATGGATCAGAGAGCATTGGAGCAAGCCATGAGCATGCAGCAGTCGCTCATCATCATAAATCAGCTGCGAAAGTTTGCAATAAAAGAAACTGTTTGACGTAATTTGCTTGTTGTTGTTGCTTTGGCTGCTTTGGCACTTGCCAAAGTGAAATGCCAGCGAGGCACGCAAAGGCCAAGCAAATCAAATAATAATAAAAGAGCGAAATAAAACACTTGTATTTTTTCCTGCTCTCTTCTGTTTTTCACTTTTAGTTTTACGTGTTTTTCTCTCTGTTTTTTTTTTCGAGTCAGTTGTTGCAAGTAGGTCGCACCCGGCTTTTGTCTCCGCTTGACCTTTTATCACTTCGTCTGTCACTCAAACTCTGGCCGTCTCTCTTCTCTATCAGTCTATCTCTTTTTCGCTCTGTTTCTCCTTCTTTCACTTGGCATGCCAGCTGTTGGCATTTCTTGTTGCCAATAATCTGTCGCTATAGCCAAGTGTTATGTCATCGAGCATCGAACCGGTTGTGCAGCTCAGCCTCAGCCTCAGCCTCTGAATATTCCCTGGCATTTAAACGACTTTAGGGTTTGCCTTTCAGTCTGCATGCCATTTCTTTGTCCGCCTCTCGCTTTGTCCAGCTATTTGTGTATCCACTTTGTTTTTGGCCAATTGTGAGCTAAATGCGAGCTGGCTTATTGATTGTCTTACTTCTTGTTGCTTTTATGCTTTTTAACGTGAAGAGGATGTTCGTAGCTGCAGAGCGATTACGTGATAAGTCAACCAAAGTGCCATATGGAATTACAACTGAGCCATCACGGATCTCTGGGCAGTGAGCTCGGTTATGAAATCGATAGCGATGTAAGAGCGAATATAATAACACTGAAGGATTCTATGGAAAATTGTGCGTCACTTGGCTTATATAAGCGAGAAACGGGACTTATTATATGCCATTAATTGCTTATTTAAATTGTGTTTTATGGTGAAATGAATTTTTGCTAAATCCAGCAAAAGTTGTGAAATACTTCATTTTTATCGCTGGGCGAAAGACAAAAATAAATTGAAAAAAAAAACTAAATGCAATATAAATTTGATATATTTTGTGCAGGGAAATTGTATTAAAAAATAATTGAATATATAACAATATACATTTGATTTTATATTGAAATCGTTGAAAGACTTAATTCAAGTAACTAACATTTTTTAGTTTTCTTTTAAAGAAAATATGAAAAGAGACTTTCTGAGCTCTACCTTAAACTGAAACCCAGAGAACTATATAAATATAAATGAATACTTCATAATAATAAAATTCTATTAACTACAAATTATAATTAGGCATATATATTGTATATACGAGCCTTTGCTTGATCTTCAGCAATTTAACAAAATCAATCAATTTAATCAATCAATTTACATGCATATGTAATTAATGTATATTATATATATGTCAAACTATATCATAAATCAAATAAATCTTATTTTTTTAACGCTCCTCAGTTGTTCCAGCTCTCTATCTAAGCGTAACAATCGTCACTTTATACACCTAATTACCTGCGCTTCGACGCTTTGCTGCACATTAATGATTTGTGGCTGGTAAATTGCAGCCCAGCAGAGCTGAGCTGAGCTGAGATGGCTGCCATTTAAGTTGGCTAATACTGCATGTGGCGCATAGTGTGGCTCCAAGTGTGGCTTCCTTATTGCCTTCAGCGTGCATTATTCAATTTCGAATTCAATTTTAAATACAATTGTTTACAGCTTGCTGACTCGCTGAGCATTTGAAATGTTGCCACAGCCAGAGCCAAAGCCAGCAGCGGCTGAATCGCATTAGCCAAGACACGATCAACGATCTACGATCTACAATCTGCGATCTACGATCTATGATCTATGAGCTATACTCTACGGATCTATGGCTGAGGGCGGAGTTGGAGCAGGAGGCCTTAGAACTGGCAATGGCCATTTATTTCTCGACTATTGTTTGGCATTTGATTTGCTCATTAATGCGCATTTATATGCGAGCGCCTCTTGAGAAATGCTCGCGGCGTGTTTTGCAAATTATTAATGTAAAGCCAGCCAATGCGAAATGAAAATAAAATCACAGCAAAATGGGGAGAAAAAAGTGAAGCCAAAAGCCACAAAAGAAAGACCCCAGCATTGTTGTTATTTCAAATTAGTTGCGGTTTTTACGCTGGCTGCCATTATAAAAAAAAAAAAAATAGAAAATCAACAACAAAATAATAATAAATAAATAACAAGTTTGCTAGCTCTTTTGTTGCTATTATTTATTTTATATATATGTTGTGTGTGTGTTTTTTTTTTTTTTTTTTTTGGTTAGTCGGCTTTTTGCAATTGCTAAAAATACAGCGTTTTAAGCTGATTATGTAAGGCTAATTTACACATGAATCGAACGGGCTGCGAAACGCAGTTCGGTAGCTGCACCCCTCTGCTCCGCACGCCCATGCCAAGAGCTCACAGAGAGGGAGCGAACGCGTTGCTTTGGTTTTATTTCTTTTAAGTCCAAGGTTAAAATTAATTATTGATTTATTTAACATTTAGATGTTGCATGCGAGATCTGGGTGACTTAGGCATGGCTCAACAGTTGACTCCAACAACTGTATATAATAAATTAGTATTTGTTGAGTGTATCTAACCAAATGATGCAAATTGCGATGGCCCAACCCGAGAGTAGCTCAGCTCGAGATTCGTTTCTTTTGGCATTTTCACACTTGACATTTCCACCCAAATTAAATAATTATATACATACATATGTATGTATAGGAAAAAAGTTGTACACAAATCCAGCAGATTTCTATGGGCTCTGAAGGGCCTTACGAAACCGGTCTAAGCTTGCTGCAACACCTGCATAGCACGTAGGCGGCCGCCGGCCCCCATCCCTCACCTGTCAGACACTTGTGTGTTGCATAGCTGTTGTTGTTGTTGTTTTTCTTTATATTCAAAGACTTTGAGAGCTGTTCCAAAGACCGAGCAAACTCCAAAAGTAATGTTAAATGCCGTCGACCGGTTTTAAGGTGCGACTCCGTCTGACTGGGGCAGGCTTAAAGCCAGTGAACAGCTCAAAGAAATTGACGCGGCACACGAATGTAAGCCGCTAGAAATGTTGTTTCTTTTTATTTATTTATTTTTTTTTTTTTTCTTTTTCTAATGATGGAGTAATATCGGATTTGTAGCCAATCCTAGGTAAGCTCATTGCTCGACTCTTGCTGAATCATTCAGCAGTCAATCTGCATGCGGCACCGGCCTCATTGGTAACACTTAGCATTTATAGACTCAAGAGCTGTAAGAGTTGTTTTTTTTTTTTTTTCACTGTTTTCTAGCTCGAGTATGAGATATCTGCACAACCTTTCACTCTCATTGGCATTCGCATAAAAAAGGGAATTATTTATAATTTATGAGTCAAAGAAGTACATTTTTGCTTGCTCAGGAAACTAAAGAGTCTTAATGGCCTTCGCTTAAGTAAACGTAATATTTGTAAACTTACCGCAAGTGTTCTCATCGGAGCCATCGGAACAGTCCTTCTCGCCGTTGCAGAACAGGCCACGCTCGATGCAGTTGCCATCGCCGCAGGCCAGGAAGCCGTCCTGGCAGAGTGGCTCGTCTGTGTGCAGGAGAGGCTTCACACGGCGCTCCTTGTTCTTGCTCTTGCAGTTCTTCACCGACTCCTTCCAGTCGCAGGTCTGCTTCTCAATATCGAAGTACAGACCAGCGGGGCAGCGAATAGCTTGCAGACCCTGCATACCAAAGGCAGAGTAAGAGAAAGCCATAAAGTTTAGTTATTATATTGCATGAAAGGCACAGACAGCTGTGCATCTATGCAGCTCAGATGCTTACCGATGACGTGCACTGGATGACATCGCGACAATTGTCGCCCTCGCCAGCTACCAGACGAAACCATTCGCCGGCATCTTTGTCCTTGCACAGCTCCTTTTCAAAGGATTCCTCCTTCTTGGGCTCTTCGGTGGAGGATTGACGCTTCACGCGCACCTGGGCACTGCCTGCAAGGAAAATAAAAACCATTTAGTTGGGCAAATTAAAGAAAAATTACAAAAAAATATTGTCTGCTTTGATAAATAATAAAAAAAAAAAAATTTTTTTAATTAAAAATTAAAAGCTATAATAAAAATTGTTTAATGTTATAGATTGCATAAAAATTATTTAATTTCTATATAAATAATGAAGTTCAAATCAGCAGCATGTAAATTAAATATTATTTATATATATATATACATATATATTTATATGAAAAAATATATACTTTTAAAAAATTATACAAATTTTGTAAACTTAAACAATTTCTACAATATATTTCTAAAATATATATAAAGAAAAAAATAAATGCACGTTTTAATATTTTCTTTGGGTAAGTGTTATTGCAAAACCGGAAGAATTTTGATAGTTTGATATTGCCATGGATTTTGGTATTGCAAATGTGGGTTGGTTTCGCGACGTTTGGCTGGCACTTCCTGCTATATGTACATATATATAGATGTATATAAATATATAGATACATGAAGATAATACAAGAAAACCAAAAACAAAATTGAATACCGACATGAATATAGACATAGACATATGTTGATGCAGACTGGGGCTAACGGCATGTCGTCTAGCTGGTTGGGCCTCTTGGGGTTGGCCAAATAGAAACACGTTTGCCATTATGAAATACGATGTCACCAATACCAATGCAAAAGAACCCGCAATCCAAAAATAACAGCAACAATAACAACTGTGTTGCAAATAATGAAATACTTGTTGCGCTTGGCTATAACTTTGACATTTTGCAGTCACCGTTGGCAACAGTGAAAGAGAAACAGTTTGCCATATTTGCATAACTGTTAACGGCTAACGGTTAATCGACACTCGGCCATGGCACCGCAGGGCAAAATACACAGCACAGCAGTGCAATGTATGTAGTACTTCATTCACACATATTGATCGATGGCCTGTCAAGAGTCAACAAATGCATTCCACAAATGTCAAAAGACCAACTCGACGCGACGCGGCTCGACTTCAATTGGAATTCGATCTCAAGTAACATTTTTAGGTTAAGCTGAAATGCTCATATTGAGTAGACTCAAGTTGAAGCTCAGGATCCGATGAGGAGCCCTACAGAAATGAAAGTTGTTTAGCCAGTGCAACAAGTGATTGTTGTTGTGCTGTTGCTTTGTTGCGCGTCCTTTTTTGCATAATCAAGGTTACAAACAGGCTAAAGTCAGCTTTCAATAAGGTTTTTTATTTTATGTTTTGAAGGTCTTTATTTTATTTTATTTTTTTTTTATATATATATTTTTTTTAATTGATTGACAGCTTCCGCTGAGCAAATGCAAATTGCCCGACAATGCAATTAAAACAAAGCCCACATTATAATCAAGTATTATTATTTTTTAAGTATATGTGCTTAAGAGTGGCTTAAGATTATTTGAAAATATTAGCTTAATGCTTACCTGAGCCAATGGCCGTCAAAGCCAAAACGGCAAGAACAACAAAAAGTTTTGCCATTCTGTATACCCTACAGATGATAGCACGCGCACAGTATTTTCTTTAACTTGTCTGCTGTTGGCTTTTTATTTGCTTATTTTTTATATTTCTCTCTGATTATTCAAACACAATACTATGTTAGAGAAACACTCGAGTCGAGATCGGCTTTGAGCAGCGGCAGCAGAGTTTTGTCCTTCCGTTCGCTATCAAAGCTCCATTTACACTGTTTGCTACGTTGTCGCGCACAATTTCTCGAAGTCAACGCCAAAGCCCGAAAACCAACTCAAATTTGCTTCTTTTATTACACGCGGCGACGTCGGCAACTCTCTGGCCGTCGATCAGTAGCCGTTGGCGCCGTGGTGAGTTTTGGAAAGTTCGTGGGCAAGCTTTTTATTCAACACAGCTCGCACACTGTCTGCAGGGGCAGCGATACGTTCCACAGCGACACACACGCACGCACTTACACACGTACACAGAGTCTGGATGTGAGCTTTTTCGACGACTTTCGTTGCTCGGTTGCACAAGTGCCGTTCGAAATACGCTCGTGACTTGACTGTCGCCCAGAAAGAGAGAAGTGCGGCACGTACGCGACACTCTTTTATATGCAAAATGGCAGCAGTGGCTTGGTATTGGTTGCCGCGCTGCTCGTGCGCTGGCCGTGGTGAGTAACAGCTGCAGCGTGTTGGCTGTGAGCTGTGGACTGCATTATACTGTGTGGATGGCATTCGCTGCCGCTGCTGCTGCTGCGGCTACCCACTTGCGGCTGCGAAATTGAATTCTTGGCTTTTTGTCTTAAGCTTTTTTTGCGCTTCGCTGGCAAATTCCAGAAATTCAAAACTGGGCGTACCCTCATTAAAATAAGTATACGTACATTATGCATACGTCCATAAACAACGACCATAATTAACCGTTATTATTGAGCTATTGAAGTTTGAATACCCAGCTGATCAAAGGTTATTTGAGCGTATTATAAGTGGGGTAAAATGAATCTAGAAATATGTTCTGAATTACTTTAAATCAATAATAATATTTCTAAATTTATTTGTCATTTAAATTGATTAAAAAATAAGTCATATTATATATATATTCTCTGAATAATTATTTTAAATTGTTTTCGATTCAATTTGTCTCTCCTCTGGAGACCTCTAGAAGCCATGCCCATCAGCTTACTTATTTATATTGAATTCAAAGTTGCTTTTTATTGCATTTATGTTTGGTATTTTTATACAAAAAAAAAAAGTCACATGAAAACAGGTTTTGCCGAATGGTAAATCCATTGTGATAAGTACTTCAGCAACAAACAATGCCCAAGCGAATAAAATTGTTAAGTGCAGGTATTTATTGGCAATGGTAGCCAATGGTAGCATTTCCTTCCATACGGTCAGCTATCGTGTCTGGCATCTCGTCGTTCCAATTTAAATCCGCTTTTTTTTTGTCTCTGCGACCTTGATCAGTTTAAAGCCAAATTAAAAACAATAATGGTCCATAGACGGCGGTTGCTAAATGACAGAGAGGCGTCTAAAGGCGTGACGAACTGCCAACGTCGTCGCTTCAACTTTAAAGTGTGCCAAAGTGTTTTTTCGCCTTTTTTTCTATACTTTAATTTTTTTAATGCTTGTCATTCGCATACGACTCGAGTCGAGACCTTTCTGAGCTGTCATTGTCTATTTCGAGTCTCTAATTTTTTCTTCTGCTTCTTTGTGTTTCTTATATATTTTGTTTTTTTTTTTTTTTTTTTTTTTTTTTTTGCCATACTTGACATTTGAAAATAGAAGTATAAAATCAGCCAACTTAGTTGAGCAGCAATCGGATTTACATATATATAAATAAAATACATATAATAAAATACATGATATAAAATATTATTTGGATATACTTTGAGTTTGCCCGGTTTCCGTTTCGACTTTTGAAGAAATGTACGTCAATCGTGGAACCAGTTTACGTTTTCCATTTAAATATGTGATAAACTGTTTCATCAGAACACCTACAAAAACTGTTTCAATTCAAGCGAAAAGCCACATGCAATTAACTAGAAACAAAAAGCATTTAACACGAAATTGCTCCTTGAGGCACTTTCAAGCATTTATCATGCGGCTCTCTCGTGTTGTCATGCTGTGCTTAAATATACATTTATATAAATATATACACATATATATCCATAGATAAATAAAAACTAAAGTACTGGCCCGTACCAGGATGCTTTGTTGTCATAAGCTGTTTGTCTTGTGGTCTGTCGCTTTGTCTTCAACGCAACCGCAAATCGATAGTGTATTTTGTTTGAAATACAAGGTATAAAGACATACACCTTATATAAACATGGTTGTAGGCCAGGTTGTGAATTGCTAATGAGTTTTTCCTTCGTCCTTAGTAAACGTCATTAACTGTAAGTTATATACCTGTTGTCCCTCACAGAGCGGCATTAAGTATACGTGTGCTAGAGATTAGGCAGCGAATGCCTTCGGAAATTAATGCACAGTGATAAAATATAAATTTGATAAAATATAAATTTCAAATATATTTCTCACTGCCTAAACAGAGCTCTTACAGCGCTAGAGATCAAACAAGGTCTGGCCTTGTCAGAGGCCTGATGAATTGTAAATAAAGGCTGATACACATATCGAAAAGTGCATAAATTTACTCATGGAAATATACTTGCATATAAAAACAAGTGCTTAAATGAATTCGGCCTCGATTTTCATTTCAAATGAGTCTTAAAAAACCTAAAATTGTTTTCCATTTTGAATTATAACAAAAGCTGTGCGCAGTGACTCCAACAAAAATACGACAGATGGCGCTAATAAGCAAAGCTCGCTTGTCGGCTTAAAATAATGCAAAATCAAAAAATAGCCAAGCTGAAATACTCATAATGAGTGGAAAAATAGCTATAATTTGTACCCTTGCAACTCATGCATAATGCAATACTATCTCTTGCCACAAATTTACAGCTCCTTGCCGCATTCAATTATACTTCAATTAAATTTCAATTATAGACTTTTTGTGCCGAAAACTGAAAAGTCTGATGCCAGCCAGCTTGTCCTTGGCAAAGTATTAAAACATAAAATTATACAGCCTGGCAAATGTATATATATATCGTGTATATATATCTTTATAGTATGCACGTACTTGCCGACTTGCCGACAAGAACCCAACCACACACAGTATGAATGTTGTATATAAGTAGTTTTAGTGCCAGCTGAGCGGAGCGGACAAATTGCTTCGATGACCTTATGTATGCATAAATATTTCAGCCGCTCTGGCTCTAGCTAGTTGCCAGTTTCAAGAGCAAGGCAGAGTCCTTGATGTGGCAGAAAACTATTTGCAAACTGTAAGGACAAAAGCCAGCATGCAATAAAAGCTTCCGTCTCCTCTAGCCTCTAGCCGCGTGCCCCGCACCAAAGCGACGCTGCTCTGGTCAACAGGTTGAGGTAGAAACGTTTGTGGTGAGCTTTTTTTCTTCTTTTCGGTAGCCATGAAAATTCAATTAGCGCCAGTGCTGCTAATTGATGGCGCATTGAAAGCTTTCCACTTGTTGAGAAACCAATTGAATTGTCTCGGCCTCACGTGCTACACCAAGCAAAAAGAAAGCTCAAGCTTAGCACGTGCTATGTGCAAGTGTGTGTGTGCGTGTGTATGTGTCTGTGTGTGTGTGTATGTGTGTGTGTGTGTGTGTGTGTATGTGTGCGAAAGCACAACAAACACAAACACGAGCTCCTCGCCAGCGACGAAGCTTTGCACGAGCCTCGAACACGCACTTGAATTTGAGCTGGCGACAACAGTTTGTTGCTTAGCCTGAACGCCAACGGACGTCCAAACAATACGGAGCTGATGCAGTTAGAGTAACGGTACTCGTTTCGTTTCAGTTACTGTTTCCATTTCCGTTTACCGCTTCGTCAGCTCTTTAAGCAACGGTCAGTCGCGAAACGAGACGGGACGAGCCGAAACAGACGGGACGGGACGATACTGGCAGTTAGCAAACTACAACAACAACAACAAAATTAAGAAACAGAGAAAACAAAGCAACAACAGTGAAAATAAATTGGAGTTTCTTGGAATTTCAGTTGCGTGAAGTAAAGTGAAGTTAAACAAAGTAAAGTAAACGCTAAGTAGCACAAGAATTCGATCGTCCAGTGAATTTAAGTTAAAGCCAATCACAGCCAAAAAGTTAGAGTTTACGGGGGACTCAGAGAGAGAGAGAGAGAGAGAGAGAGAGGAAGAAGGCAAACAATACAGAGAAAGTTCGCAAAAGGAGCCTAGGGAATTAAAACTGTAAAATAATAATTCCTCATAAGCTGTTAGATTTAGATTTATTATCTTTTCTCTTCGAGTTAAGCCATTGAAATTATTTGAAGTTTCTAAACTGAAAAGCCACATCAAAATTTCAAATATGAAATTTTATAGTACACAAAATTGTGAAATGAAATGTTGCGGCAGCAGCTAGTCTATTTGTGGTCAGCTGCTCGTCAAGGCCTTGGCTAAATGCTGAGTTGTCCCAAACGGTTAGGTAAACAAGCAGCTAAAACGTGACTTCAGTCAGTCCGTGCTGAGTACCACATAGGCAGTTCTCTGAGACGACCTCACAGGACTTGCCACAAGTTGGCCAAAATCGTGTTAGCCAATTGCTAAGTGGTTGGACTAGCGCAGCCAGTGACAGTCACCAGCTGAGACATGTAATCAACGGGGCCATCAACACAATTTCGCCCAGCATAGTATATCGTGTATCGTGACTAAGTTTAGGCTCATATTTGGGCATGTCAGCAGGCGCACAAGGTCAACGCCTAACTGACCTGCGCCCAGTTGAGTTCAGCTCTACTTTAGATTTTAGCTGCGGTCAGGGCTCAAATGAGCTTAAGTGCAGATTGAATTCTGCACGGAAGGACATCAAAAGACAAACAAGCGAACAGACGAGGGAAGAGTAGTAAATACATACATATACATAAAATTTGTATAATGCAAAGGAATGTTTGAAAGTTAAAGTTTGTCAGGGAAAGGTAGAGCAAGCTGAAAGAAGCGAGGAGCTAGAAAGGCTTTGGAATGATAAGATTATTTAAGTTTGGTTTGCTCCATAAATATTCAAAAATTCATATTTATCAGAGTTAGTTAAAGTTGGTCAATTCCAAAATTAACAATAAATACATATTGAATTGATATATGGAATTGGCAAAACTTAAATAAATTTATGTTAAACTTATAGTTATGGAACTATCATACTTTTAATAATTCTGATTATACCAAAAGCATTCTAGTTCCTCCTTTCTTTTATCCAGTTATGTCTCCACTAACGAAGTTTATATTTCGTTTTCAACAAATGTTATTTGCATTTAATGCTCTTCTCTTTTCCCATTTTCTTTTTAATATCCTAAATCTAGTTAGTAAGGACATTAAGTTACCTTTTCCCACATTAGCTATGAGCTCTAACTAGTTATCATGTTGAATATAGAATATATTCGCGTGATATATTTCATGTCTAGGCTCGTACGCGTTTTAAGCGTATTGCCTGGGGGTATTCAGCGCTCGTGAGCCAAGGCTATGTGCATTCGAAATGGCCAACGCTTGCGCCACAATGAAGGCGAATGTAAACAAAGGAGGCGTGTCCAGCAGCAACAATGGTGGCAAAAAAAAGGCAACAACAGAAGAGCCGCCCAAAAAAAAAAAATAAAATAAAATAAAAACGCAGGGAAACAGAAGAATTGTCGCATGTGCCACTGGGCTAGGCTGGGCTGGGAGCAAGCTGGGCATGAGTTGGGGAATTGTTAAGGCAGCCCATGCAGGCCAGTAGAGCGAATGAATGACGTCATAAAGCATATTAAATGAGTTTACACGCGCGCTGCACTGCATACTTTCAGGCATGTGTGTTGCTGCTGCTGCTACTCCTGCTGGCAAATGGCGACACTGAAAAGCCATTAACAAACGCCTAATGACGCACTCGAGACACGGACGCGGACGCGGACGAGAACGCGGATGCGGACACGGACACGAACATGGACATGGACAACACCGGTTGCCTGCTCATATGTGTTTGTGCAGTGTTAGCCAAGCTGATAATGAGAGCGCTAAGGGGCAACAATTAAATGGACATGCGAGTCTTTCGCTACTCTCTAGCTCGTCTCTCTCTAACTTGACTACTTTTCTATCTCTTCCGCTCTCCTTCTCGCTCTGCGCCTGCCGCTCTCTCTCTCTCTCTCTCTGTCTCTGTGTCTGCATCTCTCTCTCTTTGTCGCTGTCACGTAATGAAATTGAAATATTAAATATTCATCTAATGCAAGAAAAATCACATCATCTTATACACAAAATGCTCAGCAAAAGAGCAATTTATCAGCATCCCCGAAGTGTGCTACAAAATGTGTGAATAACAACAACCACAACAACAACAACCACAACAACAACAATTGTAATAACAAGAAGAGCACACGCGTGTAATTTGTCAAACGGCAGACACATACACAAGCGCACACGCACACAGCTCACTCACACCTGACGCGCTTGGCAGTTCTTCAGGTGAGCGCGCGCGCGTTTTTTGTATGCGCATCTAAAAACACGCGCGCTTTTTAACGCTTGTGCTTGAATAATGTATGCAGACAAAGGAGTAGCATATTAAATGGGTAAGTATTCTGACCCCACCTGCTCCTGCTGGCAATGACAGCGCATAATTAGAGTAAGATCCCCCCAAAAACGTGATGGACACGCCCACTTTAATAAACCAATGAGCATTATCAAGTTGCCAAATTAAAAGTATGGGTGTGTGTGTGTCTGTGTGCTGTAAAGCACTTGTAGCTTATTAAATATGCAGGCCAATACATATTTAAACAGTTACACACGCTGCAGCAGCAGCTGAAGAAGAAGCAGAGGAAGCAAGCGCGCGTTCCAGCGCAAAGGTTGGAGAAAATTTGCAACGCCAGCGGGCAGCGCTTTTATCTTTGCTTGAAAGTATGTGAGGGTGAGTGTGTGTGTGTGTGTGTATGAATGTGTGTGATAGGTTGGTAAGCACTGCATACCTTTTAGGCACATTTTTTACATAAAGCCTTCTCCATGTGTGTGTGTGTGTGTGTGAAAGACTTTTCGTTAAAGCGAACTGAGTGTGAGCCCAGCCCAGGCATTTGGGTTGGGCCTTACTTGACCTGATTCGACAGCAATGACAGGCAATATCCTTACGACGCGATAAAAAAAAGGGGGTCTCCCGTGGGATCACACACCGACACACACTAATTGAAGACATGACAGACAGCTACGCTGAAATGCTTTTAAACATAACACAAAAAAAATAAAACAAAAACAAATATGCCGTAAAGTTAACAAAATATGCGTTAAATCAACCAACGGACATATATGTATTTTTTATTTAATTTTTTGTACTTTATATTTTGCCCATTAAATTTTATATTTTAATAAAACAACTGATGAGGTTTTATATTATTATTTATATATATTATATTTATAATTTCATACATAAATTATTTCCTCATGTATGCGCTGTCAGCGATAATTCTCAATTATCTATCATTGATTGAATTGATTGCATTGTCTTTGGTTCTTGGTCTATGAAATCCTTTTAGCTCAAATTAGCACGCAGTGAAACAAATTTCTGCATAAAATATGCTCCAAAAATAGCTGCAACCGAATTCTCAGCAGAAATTCCAAGCGAGAGCCGCTGGCACCGAAATATCAACCCAAAATGGTTTCATGATTGTTATTTTTGTGCTCAGTCAGTAATTAAAAGCAAATCCATATTCATTTCGTGCGCACGGAAGTATGCTACAGAAATGTATAAAAAAGACAGAGGCACTGGATGAAACAGTAGGAGCATTGCAGAGGACTGGTAAAGGCAGTGATAAAATCAGGTGCAGATACGATCCCCTTTCACTCCCTCTCCCTCTCACTCTTCCTGTGTCTCTCTGTTTGTGTTTGTATTGTCAGGACAGAAAGGACAACGCTGCCTGAGCAGCAGATAAGCAACTGTGTCTGACTGCCTGCCTGCCTCTGTGTGTGGCAGCCTGTTTGCTTAGCCGCAAGAACTGGAGCGGTGTGGTGCGATGGTGCGGTGGTGCGGTGTTTCGGTGTCAGTGTCGTTGCCGTTGCTGTTGCTGTTGCCATCGCCTGGGGTTTGAGTGCTTTTTGGGCAACGACTACTATATCGGCCTATTTGCGAGCCTTTGCTTTGCATGTTGCAAACAATTTGCCGCCGCTGCGCTGCGCTGTGTCGAGCTCGCCGGGCTGTCGCGGTCGACTTTTTCCTGCCATTTAGTGCCACCACAGCAGAAATGTTCGTGCGACTAATTTGTGAAAAAAAATCAACTATAGCAACAACAGCAACAACAGCAATAGCAACAGCAATAGGCAACGACGACGGCAACTGGCATGAGACGTTAAAATCAACGGTCTGTGGGCCATTAAAACGGGGCCAACAAAATGCGCAGCTCGCTTGTTGTTAATGAGAAATAAACATAAAAAAGAAATGTTACAGTAACACTGACAGAAATAACAACAACAACAACAACGCCAGTGTATTGCCAGCAGGCATCACTTGAAATGTTAAAGGGATAAAATTGCGGTAATCGCCAGCACAAAGCTAATAAAAAAATTGTAAAATATTCAACAATTGAAAAAGCTTTTAAGACCCCTTGAGCTACCCGTTTCATAAGCCAACAACAGACATATGTATTCCACACTGAATAAGTCCGTCTTTCTACATATATTTGGCGCCAGACACCGAAACGTATGCCGCACACACACACACACACACACACACACACACACACACACACACACACACGCACACAGATGCAGACAAAACATATGAAGCAATCGCACTTTGGTGCTGCCGTTGTGCGTGGGCAACTGCGAAGCGCGTGCAACAAATAAAGCGAGGAGAGCGCACATCCTATAAGCGAAGAAGATCAACTTGCGGGCGGTAACAAAGGACCTGGCAGCTGCTGCTGTTCGTGCTACTTATGCGATAGCCATATGTATAACAAAAAAAAAAAAAAAACGGAAAACCGAAACGGATTTGCGGCAAGAAGTAATACATCCGACAGCTTTTGCATAGAGTGTGCGGGCAAACTCTTATGATGTTTACCATAAATCGAGCAGCCGCCTCCGACAATATGCAAATAGCATTGCTTGAATTTCACTGAATTGGCCAGAAACTTGTTCGGCTTGAGTTGCCGCAGCCTTGACTAGATTGTATCGAATTTCACTCATTTCCCGCTTATTCAAATCCAGCTCCTGCTCCAGCCGCCGCCAGTTGGAGTCATTGAAACGAGTTTCCGCTATTGACAAATCACAAAGCACAATTTAAAAAGTAATATCAGTGGCGACGCTTTTCGGCAAACTGAAAGTCAAACGAATCAAAACAAAAAGTTGCAATCAACAATTTTCCAAACATTTCGCCTGCCACGGAAAACTCTTAACCCACGCAAAAACTTTGTCCGTCAGCCGTGAAAAGTGCGAAGCACGTCTGATTGAATTTTTTATTTTAGATATTGAAATGGCAGAAGACAAGAAGAATATTAGACTTGAAAGAAACTTTTATTAATTTATATGATATTTTCAAGTTGAACTTCTATTAATTCTTATATATTTTTTAAAGTATTTAGAAAACATTTAGGATTTTTTTAAAATAATTTTAAATATCTGAATATATTTTATAATATAAATAAATAATAATTATAACATAACTGAAACTAAAATTTTATTAATTCTCATATTCTTAATGTGAACTTTTATAATTTTTTAAAAATCTTTTTCTTTTATACTTTTCTTATTACTTACAATATTTTGTAGGTTTTATTAAGTTTTATGATATAAATTGAACAGAACATAAATTTAACTAAACCCTTGTTCCTTTTTATAATATTTTTTATATATTTTTTAAAGCAATAATCCAAGCCTAATTTAATAGTCTATGCAAATGATTTATATGCCTTTCTTTTAACCCACTTTTGCAGCCGCTTATGCCAGGCAACGATGTTTTGTTTTCATTGAGTTGAGGGCACACATTGTACGCAGCGGATGCGCCATAAACCGAATTCGCTGAGTTGGCCAACTGTCTTACGGCTATTCCATGTCACGCACGTGCCCAGCTCAACATAGCCTTTTGTTCCCAGCTAAACAAAGGCCTGGCGAAGGGGCTTTCATTCTTATAAATAGCCAACACTTGAAGCGTTGCTCCTTAATAGATAAACAGCTTCATAAATTACGCACCAAGCGTGGAGGAAAAGCGGGAAATGGGAAAGGGAATCAGTAATTACTTAGGTGTATAATTAGCAGGCAGATTACAAAGCAGATGAGAGCAGAATAGCTTCAAGCAGGAGAGCGCGACTAGTCGATTTCCTGTACAGTGGAGAATGGTTGACAGTGAGAATAACTGGCAATACGGGAGAGGAAAAGTAATTGGCAATTGGGAAAGCTAACAATATGGTATTCTCGTGCCTAACTTCTGCAGTAATCTTGTTAAAAGTTGTCCGTGCTTAACTCGAAAGACAAATCACGAAGGCAAACACTTTGCTGAGCTCACTTCTTATATTACATTCGTAAAACTTTACTGTTCGCGTTTTTACGTTTCCCTTTATGGTTACAGGGTATCAACTGCCGGAAGTTGTAACAAACTTTCGGTTCAGAAACTCTGTGGCGTCTGTGGCTTCAACAAATTGAATGTATGAAATTATGACCAAAAAATTACAAATTAATTGAAATGAATGAAGAACTTTGTAGGCGCAACAACACAAAGTGCACACACACACAAACAACACACACACAAATACACATGCACCTTCTCAGTCGCAGCAACCAAAAAGTAAACATTTCAATTATGTCGCTGTGGGTAAACTTTTTGCGGTGGGTGTTTCAAAAACTTTGATAATTAAGCGCACTTCTCTCTCCCTCTCTCTCTCTCTCTCTCCTATACTTTGACTCACTCACTCGCTCGCTCTGCATAGAAAGAGATGGCAAGCGAAAGTGCTCATTGGCAATTAGCTGGCAAAAGTCTAAGCAAAGCCAGCAAAAACTCAAAACAAATGAGCCAAAGCCAACATAACAATAACGCGCCGAGCGGGATTTCTCAATGGGGGGCAGCATTTTCACAACTGAACAATGAAAGGGGAATGAAAGGGGAACAACAACGGCAGCGGGCCATTTCCGGTAGGCATGTGTGCGCGCCGCAGTCGCCAGGGGGCGTCACAGTGCTCGCTCTATGTGTGTGGGTGGGCGGGTAGAGTGTGCAGCAACAGTTTGTTCCTTGCTTATCTGTTTGCAAGCCCAACACGAGACAACAACGACACGCTCATAAATTTTTAATTAAATTGTTCTTTTCTCCCGCTCACTATCTCTCTCTCTCGCTCTCTCTCTCTCGCTTTTATTCTGTGCCAGTGACAATGCACAGGAAAACGCACTGATTGCCTGTCTATCTGGCAGCGTATACGCCAGCAAGTATGTGTGCTGCTTTAGCTGTAACTGACACACACACACACACACACACTCACACACACACGCATGGGTTGTCGTGCAATTGCTGCGATTTGTTTGCCGTCTGCCCCGAGGGCAAATTGAGTTGTTTAACTTGCAATTGAGCAGCCCTCGAGGCAGCGAGTGACTCGAACCAGTGAAACCCTATTAAATATTTACTATTGACTACACATTGACTGTGAATTAAAGTATCGTCCCTCCGAGTGATTTATATATAAAATATTCCAGCATACTTTCAACATCTACTTTACTTGTTAACCAATCAGTATATGATCTGGCTTGCAGCGCTATGAGGTAGCAAAATAACTGCAAAATATTTATTGTTATTATGTTCACAATTCAGAACATAAGTATATATATTCATATGCGCATACCTACATTCTTATATGAACAAATATAAAATATTTATTAGTTAAAAAGAAATAAAATAAATATGTTTAATTAAAATAAATGCATAGAGGCCAGGGCCAGAGTGCAGGCCGAATTGTATTCATGACATACAGTATATATAAAATAATTGTAAAGTATTACTCTACTTTCTCTACTATAATACTGTATGTCATGAATACAATTCGGCCTGCACTCTGGCCCTGGCCTCTATGCATTTATATATATATATATATATATATATATATATATATATACATAGCTACATACGAAATATATTTCAATGATATAGAACAGAGGGAAAAGAATACAGAGTCATCCCTTGCAGTCCAAAGAAAATGACCTGCAGTGCCTGCTTGCATTTATGAGAATCGCGTAGTAGAGCACTGTAAAGGAAGACTTGTATTTTTTAATTTACATAGCTGGGGCGAAATATTTCGAAAATTGATTAAAATTTACTGTGCGTTTGGCCAGGGAATGCACACATACACATACACATACACATCCCTATGCATTCAACCACGAGAAAATATACATGCACGGTCGTACATGCAAGGAAGCATGCTAACATTATACGTTAATATACTCACACTTGTACGTGCGCCCTTCAAATCTAGTTCTGTACTTGATAGCAAAGAAAATACATACATGCATGCATATTTATAAATATATATACATATATGTATACATATAAAAATATACAAAATACATACATGCATACATATGAATACCACAATACAATAATACACATTTTCATTAATTTAAGGTAGATATATGAATATGCATGCTTGCTTATAGATATATGCTTAGATATACATACATACATGCAGATACATATGCACAAAATCAAACAAATATGTATTCTTATATCAGTACATACTTCATACATTAACACTCCCGCACACACACACACCCACACATTCACACACAGATGTGCATATTTAATCTCGTCAGCGTTGTTAATAGCTCTATTTATCCAATGTCTCCATCATAATTAGGAGCTGTTATTAACCAATTGAAGCAGGAATACGGTTTATTTCAGCAAGGACAACCTTAGTCCTAGCTTGTGATTAATTTGCTTAGCAGCCTGTTGGCCCACGTGCGCTACCATAGCCGTCAAAGGAAATAATTGATCAAAATGTCCTGATATAAATATACATAAATATTTAATGCACTTAGCCAGAAGACAGACATTACGAACGCCTTACATCTGTGTGGGTGTCTCTGTCTGTGTGTGGGTGTGTATGTGTGTGTTGGCCATGTGTTGACGCCCACGTACCACGCTAGCCACGTGAGTTGAGTTAGTGTGTGCCAGGATTTAGCTGGTGCGCAACTGTGTCCCGTAATCGGGGTCGTATGATAAATGATATTGCCCGGCAATTGCGGTCAAACAGCGAGGCCTGTTTCTCTAACCAACCTGACGCGGAGCAGAGAAAAAAACTGTATAACGAAAATTAACATAATTTGCCTTTATAATTGCCCGCCATGCGACGAGCAGCTCAATATTAGCTCTGTTTGTATTTGTGCTAGGTGTTTGCTGTTAGCTTGGCTTGCTGCTCGGTAATTTTGCATGCAAATAACTGGAAATTAGTGTAAGTGCTCACTGACATGCCACCGTGTGGGAACAGACGGCCAGCTGCCTGGCAGTGCGCAGCTGGCAGCTCGCCTCCAAGGTGAGCAGCAGCAGGAGTAGCAGCAGGAGCAGGAGCGGGAGCTGGAGTAGCAACGACAAAGATAAACAGACGATGGCAAAATAAAGTGGCAAGCGCTTAAACTAATGCTGCTTGACTGAGTGTGAGTGAGCACGAGTGCCTGTGTGTGTGTGTGTGTGTGTGTGCATGTTCTAGTGCATATCCTGCATGTTAAGTCTGGTGTGTGGTTGCTGCATCTCTGGCTGCTGCTGCTCAGCGCTTTATAAAATCCATTAAAATGCAATAAGCGCATAAAACGTTTTTACCACCAGCGCTGGCAACTGCGAGCATTTTTTAAAAGGTGCTGGAATATATATATAAAGATATATATACATATGTGATATACATACTGAATATGCAAACTACTATTTGCTATAGATATAACCTGCCACAGTTTACGGCTTCGACAATCAGCGAAGTACTTATTCGATAATATGTTATGGGCACACATTAATTTTCAACTTGATATTTAAACTGTTTTTTAAGCTGTTTTTTATGTGAAATTGAGTAAGTTTGCTTTGCCGTAAATATGAACTGCAGTTGCTTGTGGAGAGAGAAAAACATTTTTTTTTGTGAGAAATATAATGAAAGGAATATTTTTTCTCACATACAACAAAAAATTTAAAAAACTCCTTATAATAATAAAGTAGTATAAAAAAAAATAATAATAATAAATAAATAAATTAAAATAAACAGATCTAAAGTATTTCCAATAAGTGAAAAATTAGGACCAAATAAGTACAATTTGTTTAATTATTCTTAAAATAAAAAAGAAATAAAATAATAAATTAATGTAAATATAAATATATAAATCAAATAAACAGGTCTTAATTATTTCTAACAATTACAAATTTAGGACTAAGTTTTGTCTTTAATCTGAGGTAAATTCTAATCAAGTAAAGTTTATTTTAAGCAGTATTTTAACCTTATCTTCACACAGTAGGAGCTTTTCTTTCTGACAACAAATTAGGGAGAATATATATAAAATTCTTTGAGAGACGACACTCTGTGCTGAACTAAGAAGATTGATATGAAAAACTTTATACTACTCTGTTTCCTGCTCCAAACAGCAGCATGTCTTATTTAAAATTCTTATATAATAACTTACATCTATTGCCTTGGCTTCTCTGGGCGTGTAATTGGCTGAAGTGTTTCTGGTAGATTCCCATCCTCAATTGTTTTGTTAGGGTCGTGATTCCGTGTTCAAGCTTGATCAATTATTAATATCTTATAATGCTTTAAAAACTGATTCAAGGAGTGCACAAGAGTATTGATCTTAAGGAAGAATATGTTAAATGTCAACGAATACATTATTATTATTGACTCTGCTTTAATTATTAAACAATTTTAGTCACACAAATTTGAGCATATGAACTTTGTAGATGCTTTCAAAAGTTTCCTTCAACAGCAGCTGCTCACATTTACTAGAAAAAACTCATTTAAATGCAAAGTACAAATTGATTCTAGCATAGCTCCCATATCTACATTTTATAGTACACATTTTACCACACTTACGCGCGCATTCCACTTTTTTTTACTAATTTTATTTAATTATAAAACTTTTCAAAAACAATTTAGCTCGGCATATAATTATCCTGACCGACAACCACAACAATTTCAGCTGCGCACACGTCTGCATTGAAATTTCGAAATTTCGCGTTAACAAAAAGTAATTAAATTCATTTTTAAAAAGTGCACAGTGGGCGCTTGAGTGACAGTGGGAGTGGGCGAGGCAACGTTGCGTATACGCAACGTCATGAGTGTGATGCATGCCCAAGAACTAAAAGACAAACAAATGAGAAGAAAAATGTGTTTATGCCACGTCATTAGCTTAATGAATGGGCATATGAGTGGGAATTCGTTTATGGGTTCGGGATGTCAGCCAGAGGAGCTCACAAATTGGCCGATTCCCGTGCCGCATTGTTTGCAGCGTTGCCGCGCATATTAATTGCCTGTTTAAGTAAATTACAGCCACACAGCAGCCAAACATTTGTTCCTGCCCCCTCCGCAACCCCTCGCCGATGCTTTTAATTTTTTATTTTGGTACACAATTAATTTGCGGTGCAAATGCCACATCGACGCTGACAACTGCAATTACATTAATAATTCAAATGCAGCCGGATAACAGTTGGCTTAAACTGTGAACTGGGAATTGCCGATGAGCTGTAATTGTTGGAGAGCAGCTGCACAATTGTTGAATGAAAGTAAATATACATGTGTCCATTCAGAAGTTGAAAGGATTAAGAGAAATTTTTAAAAAATAATTAATAAATGATTCGATTGCGGATAATCTGTAATATTATGAATAGATTTTAGATTCAAAGTATGGCAAATCAAAAATTAACTGCAGAACAAATATTTAGAATAACAAAGCGAACTTTTAGACAGGAAATGTAAAGCAGGCTAAATTTGTCGATACCCTGAACAGTCAATTGTCCTACGATTCTTATAACTCTGCTGGATCATACTAACTTATTTTATTGAATGATAAAGGAGATACATATATATACATTTTTATATTTCGAAATATTATCAAATACAAATTGTAAGTAAGCTATAAAAGGCTATACTAAAGAAAATCCATCACATGCAGTTTCAATTCCCTTTATTGTCTTACATAAAATGCAAATGGCTTCAGTGCCATGTGAAGAGCTGTTGGAAGAGCTGGTCTGGAGCATTGGGTGTCTATGTCATGACCATGTAGGCGACATTGTAACTTGCTCACGACTGTCAGGCGTCCGTGGCATGTATGGGCATTCAGGCTGATTCAGACACTGCCAGCTAAGTATGTGCAAATTGAATTTCCCAGGGGAAGGCAAAAGAAATCGGGTGACAATGTTGAGCAAGCGATGCGACCACATAAACTACTATTTCCAATTAACCTTAGGCGTGGAATTTAACACTTAAAGTGTTACCACATGCTCGAGGGCACACAAACACAGACGCAGACACACACATACTCACACAGTCAGACTTATACTATTGCATTTGTGAATCTGAGCAAAAAGATAAAATGGAATAGAAGCAAACAAAAAACATTCAAACATTCGCTGCTGAAAGCAATTCGAGCTGGCAGATAGATATTCAACGCGTTTGGGGCGTGGCAAGCGCACACACAAACACACACATACTCACTTAATTGAATTGAATGTCAAATGATGTTTCAGGATGATGCCAAAGCGCAGTCAAGTGCAAGGCGCTGAGCTCAACAATATGGCAAATGAATTGTGTCTGTGTCTGTGTCTGTGTAAGTGTATCTGTGTCTGTGTGTGTATGTGTGTATTCGTGCTTAGATTATGACCTGGTTACCACGCCATATTAGCGTGTCAAAATGACATCAACTTAAATCAACTTTTGGCCATTGTTTGTGCCATTGTGCCATAGACATGGCATAAAACGATAACGAGAACGACAACGCCAGCAAACCTTAAGCCAAATGTCTGTAGACAAGTGCATCGGGATGGGTGCGCTGGAGGTTTACTTTATGATTCGCCTCGGCTCTAACTGAGCAACCTCGAGACACTCACAGGCATTCACAGTCAAACACAATTCCACTAGAGAAAGCTGTGCGTAAAACTTGGTAACTCGACATTGAATTCATTTTAACTTTTTATTGCGACTGCCAGAGCAGGGCGTTTTATGATTTCTCAAATTTGTATTTACTGTGGTAATAACATGTGATTAGGCCTTAAATTCTACATTTATATTGTAGATTGTCACTTGAAAAATTCTATATTTATGTAATATATATTGTACATATAGAGAGTGTATAGCTGAGACCATATACGATGCCTGTCTATATATATGAGTGAATCTATGATTGTATGAATGTATATATAATTCTGCAAATTTATATAATTTTATACATATGTATATATATATGAGTATGTATAAAGTTACATATAAATATATTTTATATCGTAAGTGTTTGCTTATTCTAAACACAGCTTGGGTCTTACTAATGGAATGAAAATCTTTTTTATACATTTGACACACATTTCATGTATTCTCTAATAGACTCCGTCTCCCTCTCATACACTCTTTGCTTCGCTCCAGCAGTCGCCCTTGAATACTCCCCATCTCTGTCACTCAAACTTTGTTTATCTTATTCTTACCCGCTCTATTCTGCTTTGTTCATTTTAGTTATGTGACTTCTTATAGATGGCAAGCAAAGAATTGTGGGTGTGTATATGAATTTTTGGGTAAGTATTATTTGCATATGCATATTTTATATACGATATATATATGATTTCATTGTAAGAAAACAGCCACAACAAATGTAAATCTTGAATAATAAAACACAGCCCAGATATACTAGCAGTTTAGTCAAATTTTAAAGGTTTTATGTACTTGATTTATGATAGTGATTTTTATGGACAACCCTCGCCAACTGTTGACAGCCTAGCCAAGAATTTGGCCTTTGTTTTTATTACCTTTCCACACGAGACTGTCAAATAGCGTCTGGCTCGGGGTTTTCCCCGTTCCTTGGCCGAGCGTAGTCGTGGCAACTTTAACACGTTGACATTTGGCTTATTAAGATACGGTCTGACGGCTTTCCAGGGGAGTTAGAGAGACACGGCCTGGGCTAATGGGAAAATGAGCCATGTCATAAATTTAATATGCCCGTTAGCTTCGATTATCGATAAGCCGTCTGATAACCCTTTTTGCATTTTACTCCTGCATTATCAATTAAAAGTCCATTTATCGCATTTGTCATGCAAAACTGAGCAGTCAATAGCCTTAAAGTCGGTGGTAAGGAACAACTTTTTCGTATGGCAACAGGCCACATTTGTTGTATTGGGCACACGTTTAGGAGCAGAGCTCAAAAAGGCGAGCCGTGCCACGCATAGAAATTGAGTTGGCCCCAATTGAAAGCGTTGTTGCTGCAGCTGTTGTTAGTGTTGTGGCCACAAAATGGTTGGCACACAACAACACTTAAGTTTAAGTGACTACTCGAGACTTTTGGAGAGCGCACACAATAGCGACGGCAGCCACTGAGGCTGTGGCTCGATGGAGGCGGCGGCGGTGGCAATGGCGGCCGAGTCGCCAAACTGCGTGACCGGAAAGTGTTTGGCGTTTCCGGTTGACGCAGCCACCATCCGAATGGGTTGTGGTGTCGCCAGCAACTGGCGGCAACGCTGGACGGAAATTTGCCGCGTAGACAACAACAGCAACAACAACAATGGCAACAGCAAGCTGCACGTGTTTGTGCCACAGGAAATTTGAGTAACAAAAGCTTAGCGCGACACAATAATACTCTGACCCATCGTAAGAACTCCGTGGCAAAAACTTTGTCGATTGACTTTTCTAACTTTGAAGCTGTAAACTTTACTTACGATATCTGCTTAAAGTCATTTGGCAGCATTTGACATATTCAATTGGTTGAAGTAGGGCATGATGAGTTATTTGATATATTTTTTGTGATTTACTAAAAAGTGCTGCATACTTTTAGGGCTAGACACTATATATAATATTTATTTGAGTAAATTTAGGTAGCTTTAAGGAATGTAAGTCTAGGTTTTTTTTTTAATTTAAAAAAATGCATCTCTGTATTTCATTGCAACAAAAACAAAAAGTTATAAAAATGTAGACTTAAATACTATTTATTCTTAAAATTTGCATAATGTTTTGTTTTTAATTCCAATGAATTATAGTGATGAATAAAAGGATTATGAAGATATTCATTTAGCTGCTCCTTTGTTTAATTAAGTTTGAGATAATAAAAATCATATATGCATTTCAAAGAAATAAATTCAATATAAAAATTTATATTTTGATATGAGATATATCTTCTCTAAAAATCCTTAACTTATCTTGACCACAAAGACAATACACTCCCTAGGCAGTGAAATACCCTGCGTGCACTATTCGACACGATTTTATTTGGAATCGTTTTCTGCGCAGAGCAAACGTTGTGGCCAGTTGCAACAAATGTCACGTTTCGGCCATAAAATGTGTTAAAATGTTAATACAGGACAACATCCAAGAAGAGCAGCAAAAGCAGCGGCAACAAGAGCAGCAACCGCAGAAACCCTAAAAATGAAAATGGAAACTCACAAAAGCCGCAAACGGGTCAACTACTTGTATTGGTTGTCCTCATTTCATTCTTTTACTTTTAAGCTGGTCCGTGACGAATCCTGCGATTCCCGTATGCAATGCAAATTTTAAGCCTGCAAAAATGTGCCTTTATATTGAGTTCTTACTTGGCTGTGAGTGAAAGCTCCTCTGCCCTAAGGTAAACGTGGCGAAAAGAGTGGGCAATGGCCATGCTGCAAAGAAATAAGAAAAAAAGTTAACTTAATTGCTTTTGTATAAAGCAGCCGTCAAAAAGCAGCTGCGCCATTTGCCAGTCCAGCGCGAGCCAAGGCGAAACAAGTCGGTAGGTGAAAAATAATAAAAAGAAAGAGAAGAAGAAAAGAAGTAAAGAAAGTAAAAAAAAAAGCAAAAAGAAGTATAAAGAAAAGAAAACCTCTGGTGGGGCTACTGCTGCTGCCAGTTGAATTGGCGCTCAATTGTGCGGAAAAAATATTTCCATTGGCTGATTTGCACGGCTCGCGTAAAAGATGAAATGCAGTCGAAGGCAGAAGAAGAAGCTGGCGACTGAAGTCCTTTTCAAAGTGCCTTCTTATAGGCACCTGCAACTGAGACGCATTAAACATAAACCGTGCCAGATTTAAGCTGAAATCTGAACAGATTTGCTGCCCGAAAGCAGTTAAGAAGATATAGTAGATATTATCTAGCTTGAGGTAAAATCCTGTTAATTGAGTATAATTTGAGATTAGGCATTGCCATCCCAGCAACGCACAAAAAGGGCTTTGACATACTTATAGCAGCTAATCAGAGACTAATCTCTTTGATGTTGCAGATTTCGCTGACAGACCCAAACGAGCTGAAACCAAAGCAAAGCAAACCAAAGATCAACATATTTAAGTGCTTTTAAAATGTCTCAGCAAATAAACGGACATTTTACAAATGGGTGTGTGAGTGTGTGTGTGTGTAAATGGACACTTTAGTTTAAAGGATTTGAGAGTCTTAAAAGTGTTGAATTAATTTGTGGTTTGGGTTGACAAACGTATTTTTTTGGTGCTGTGGGTCTGGGTAGGATTATGCTAACTAATAGGACATCAATTGGGAGCCCTTAGACCCGACAAACTACACACTTGGGTCAACGTACGATTTGATTACGTTTACCCAACTTAATTTGACAAATTTAGTTTGCAGCAGGCCAACAAACCGACTCCCAGAGGAGACTTTAATGCCCGACTCAAATTTATTAGTCGGTTCAGTGTACGCATTTACCGAACTTTCTATATAACAATAGCATGCACGTATGTGGCACACAGTACACACGCTTTCTTAACAAACAAGCGAACGAACGAACCCTCAACTATTTCATGGCAGGTAAACAACTCTGCCAGCTCGCCAGCCCGTCAAAGTATGCAACAATAATTTACACATGAAAACGCAGTGCGCCAGTGAGTAGAGGGAATAATGAGCGAGGCAATACCCTGGGGAAAAGTGTTGAGAAATGTTGAAAGGTCAGTGATATGTAGCAGGGTGGCCAATCAAAAGAAAATGTGCTGAGACATTTACTTATTTCAGCAATTTCTCTGAAAAGTGCTTGCGGTCTAAGGTGAATATTTCTTTGACTCGGTTGAAGTGTCAAATTATTTAATAATTTCATTAAATAATAAAATATTTGAAGTATAGCTGGTCATAAGAAATTAACATTTATGTATACGTCACTCAGGTCTTAATCATATATTTTTCTTACCATATATTCATTCCATATCAACTAATCATTTGAACAATACAGAATACATTCTGTTACAGCTCTTAAAATGAAATAAATCCGTAGAATACATGTGCTAAATGATCAAATGGCAAATCTATAAACTAAACAGTTGCTGATATATATTGATCAAAAATAGTATCACTCCTAATTAGTCACTCCTGTGTAGTCACGCTAGAAAAAAATCTTCAATATAAATAATTCTGTATCAAATCATATCAGCCCTGCTATACAAGCAGCAAATACCCTAGTCCTAGCTATCGTATTGGGTATTTGAAGCGCATTTTGCCCACACGAGTCACATAAATAATTTACTTTAACACGTGTGCGCCTGCCTGACTATCTGACTACCTGTCTCTGTCTCTCTGCCTGTCGCTATCTCTGTTTGTGCATTTGTTGTGGGCACTTTGACTAAATGGCGTGTAATAAAATTTCAATTGCTTTGTCTGGTTGGCTTTTGTTTGGGTCTTTCCTAGAGCTGCAAATAAAATAAAAAGCAAAGCAAAACAAAGCAACAACAAAATAGTATTCAAAGCCTTATCACGTGTGCCATTCAATTAGGAAGCAGCGCTCCGACAAGCGGCGCTGAGCAGTTGAGGCAAATGTCCTCATCCAAATGCAAATCATTCATAATTGCTGCTTATTAAATATAATTTGGGAATTCCGAGAGACAAGGACGTCGTTGTCAATATTGCAGAGGAGTGTGTATCGGCGTAACAGGACAACGTGATAGCGCGATGTCCTTGCACTCACACACACACACGCACGGCCCTGACCTTTGACATTAGACAACCGTGGAACCGAAACCAGAGCCGTATTGGCCTCGAGCAGCAAATTTGCTTATAACTCAAAAGCATGCCGAAAAACGAAGAACAAGAAGAAGACGAATAATAAGCAGAAGAACAAGCAACAAACACAAATACATAAAGCACAAGCAGCAAATAAAATATAAGAATAAGCAAATTAAAAAAAGACGTATGACGAGACCGGCAAGAAAAACACGTTAAGCAAACACGATAACGATACTATATACACAGACTAGATACATGTATGTGTGCGTGTATGTGTGCATGCGCAACAAGGACGGCGAGGACAACAAGGACAACAGGCGACGAGGCGTGCACACACAACAAGGAACACAGAAAATGTATTTCAATTTAAAAATATTCGTCACGCGCAGCACAAAAAGCGAGTTAAAAGCTCGAAACCCCCTTAATGCTCTTACACAGACCCCCCAGGCGCCACCACAGCCCCACCTAGTCTTCGACTCCCAGAACAGACAGTGCGGAGGCGTGGCCATTTGTATAATTGCTGCCGTGCCTGGGCTTAAGGAAGAGAGCGAGTCGGGAGACAGCTGGCTGGATCAGACATTTAGTTTAGTCTTATGCCACGACACGCTCCAAGGACGCGCCGCAAAAGAAAAAGGACATTATCGTGACAGGCATTGGGCGAAAAAGTTTATGGCGCTAGCCGCGCTGCTGCCGTAATTGAAAGCATATCCACGATTTATGGCTGTGCATCATTGATATGCCGTCCAGGCCACACACACACACACACACAATCGCACAATAACTCACAGCAGAACTCCTGCAGACGAATCCTTGACCATGGCACTGTAAATGCTTGTTGACATCGATTGACATGGCGCACAATACAATGGCGCGTACAATGAAGAACCCCTCAAGTCCAACTCTGGCCGCGACTGGCCATAAACGAGCGCAAAAACGTGCATGTTTTTATATCCGGGAAGGGGTCCGGGGTGTGGGGTGTGGGGTTCGGGGTCGAGGTTACGGCTGTGTGAGGGGAGGGGAGGGGCGAGGAATCACGTGTTGTCCTTCAATCGGCATAAAATGCAACAAACAATCGCTGGCAGCCACTGAATGGCTGCAAATCGAGCCGAGCACGGGGCCAAGTCAGGTGAAACTCGCCTTTTGTGTGGGAACTGTCAACTCGGTTTGTTGTGGCTATCGCAGCCATTTGCATGGCGGCCAGGCCAACCAGCCGCAGCTGGACTCGAATTGATTAGAATTTCAAATATACCCTTGAAATGAATCTAATTATTTTGTCATCAAGCGTGTGGGGCTATTCATTAGATTGACTCGATTAGACTTGAGTGGACATGCTTAGACTTCCTTGAGAATAGGTAGAAAGTATTTTATATGTAATAGATTTATGTGGCTTAGAATGACATTTATTTCTTCAGATATAACATCAACTGAAGTGATTTTTGAGAAATGAGAAATATGTTGAGCTTGATCTGCTTTCTACAGTCTCTCTATTTCTCTCTCTCTGTCTCTTTCTCTCTCCCTCTCTCAATACATCTCGCTCTTTCCATTTCTCAATATATCTACGCCTCTCTCTGTCTCTATTTATATACCTATATATCCATATCTTCATTCTCCTACTATCTACATATCTTTCCATCAATCTCTTCCTCTTTTTATTGACCAATCTCTCTATGCAAATTTATCTTTTATTCTTTATATTTAAAAAGGAACATCGTAAGCATATTAATTTCTCAAAGTTAAACGTTTATTTTAGCCCTAAATACATATACATAAAGCATAAAGGATATCTCCCAGTCATTCAATCTCAACAGAAAATTCCTCTTTGTTTGAAGTTTAAGTTTGAAAACTTATTTCATATATTTTTGTTGCTTGCAGCTACTTCTTTATAAAGTAAAAAGACTTAAAGTTTTTACATTTTAATTACTTAAGGCCAACTCTGTTACTCACTTAAAAGTTCTCAAGGTCTGATAGCTGGCCTTGGTATCCCCTGTAAATTGACTCTCGTAACCTTTGCACACGCTTCGATGCTTTGGAGTGGCCTTTCCTACTGCCGATATCAATTAGCCAGAACTGCATTTGATCCGAGGGGCACAATGCCTACGCATTTTCCAAACTAATAATAAGCTGCAAGTCCGAGCTTGAGCACTAATCAGACCAATCGAAGGCAAAGCCCTGGTCGAGTCCCCTAAGCCACACGCTGTGGGAACAGCAGGGGCTGATTTATTCTTTTCTGTCATTACAGTAGCGTTCATCCATGTTGCAGACGATGTCCTTCAACTTGACCAATGGCTAACTAGAAGGTTGGCTGGCTGGCTGGTTGCCTGTTTGCCTGGCAAATGGGGCTGGGGATATACATAAGTTTATGGTCGTGCGTTTGCATTTCGTTTGACTCAAATGTCCTTGTCAAGCCCTAATGGCATCGTCGCCATTTTCCATTCTCCGTTCGCCATTGTCCTTGTGCTATGTGTTAATGTGGCACAGTCAAGGCGCACTTCCTGCAACGGCAATAATGACGTCGACGAGCTCCTATCCATTTATGCCCCATGCTAGTTGCTCAAATCGAATAAAACATGTCTAAAGTTTGCTTGTATTCTGGCGAGTAATTGAAATGTATTTCATCATGAGTGCATGTATGTGTGTGTGTATTTGTGTGTGTGCATTCCATTTGGAAGGCAGCTCCTAGGAGACGTGATGCTGCCAATGGCTACAGACAAATGACGTTGGCTTGTACTTTTTTTTTCCTTTGCTTGCTTGCTCAACGCTCATCTCATTTTTCTCTCTGGTTTCCCTTTCAGAATTTATGCCTGTGCTGTTTTCCATCGATTTTCATCTTGCGCCAACAACAGACTGGGGATGAAAAACCAAACATATGAAACGGATTTGATATTAACAAAATATGCAGGTAATATATGAGCAACAACAAGCCTTGCTTGACAAAACAAGAACAAGAAACATGCAGAGTTATGTGGTGATATCAAATATCATGGCAGACATAATGAAAGTGTCGTAGAAACCTGAGAATTCCTAGGGCGTTATGTAGTCTAATTGTATCTGAAATAAAAATTTAAAAATTAGTAGAATAGCTTTTCGAATATATATATATATATATAAATATATATATATATATATATATATATATATATATATATATATATATATATATATATATATATATATATATATGTATAAAGTTGCATTTACTTTACAAACTGCAAATAAACTTTGCACGTAATTTTATACTGAAGAGTGCTAAAGTTATTTTAAGAACTTAATGCGCGTTTGCTGCACTGGGGCATAATAATTATACAGTTACTTTTTTTACTTATACAAAACAACGTTTCAAATGACTTGTTTATTTTTCTCCTTTTATATATATACATTTCACCATGAACAATTTGCATGTGCCAACAAGTCATGCAGGACGGTTTTATTAATTAGTTTTCTTATAGGAGTATAATATAATATAATTATTAATGGGGTAAACATTTAAAGAAAATTATGGGTTGCTTATTAAGTAATCAATATACTTTAAATATGTTCTGCTTAAATAAAAAATGAAAATAAATATACTAAAATAATAGATAACAAATAATTACTGTCATTAAAGTTAATTAATCTTAAGTGACACACCATGATAGATTGACTTCCTTAACACACTTATATATTGAGACAAAAATTAATTTTATAAAACTGTTTTTCTTATGTCGTGTTGTTGTTTTTTATCGTCACACCTTAGCGAGTTGCTTTGCCCGCGCGCATAAATTGCAATAAGAATTCGAGCAAACGAATTAATACAGCGCCATATAAAGTGAAAATAATAACACACACAGCGAAAAAGACTAAACGAAATCCCAAATGAAAAAGTGCCGACAGGTGTGCACAAACACATACACAAACGTGTAGCTGTGTGTGGGGCAGTGGGGGATGAACGCGTGTGTGTTTGCACCAGGGCTAACACAAATATTTATTGGCGCTGAGCGCAAATGCATTTTGGCTTACTTAACATGTATACGGTCACACTTCAACAAAAACAAGGTCAAACACACGCTTACAAAGAATAAAAGATATTCAGATTGCATTTAAGTTATAGCTGTAGTTAATATACAGATACAGATACAGATACAGATACAGATACAGATACAGATACAGATACAGATACAGATACAGATACAGATACAGATACAGATACAGATACAGATACAGATACAGATACAGATACAGATACAGATACAGATACAGATACAGATACAGATACAGATACAGATACAGATACAGATACAGATACAGATACAGATACAGATACAGATACAGATACAGATACAGATACAGATACAGATACAGATACAGATACAGATACAGATACAGATACAGATACAGATACAGATACAGATACAGATACAGATACAGATACAGATACAGATACAGATACAGATACAGATACAGATACAGATACAGATACAGATACAGATACAGATACAGATACAGATACAGATACAGATACAGATACAGATACAGATACAGATACAGATACAGATACAGATACAGATACAGATACAGATACAGATACAGATACAGATACAGATACAGATACAGATACAGATACAGATACAGATACAGATACAGATACAGATACAGATACAGATACAGATACAGATACAGATACAGATACAGATACAGATACAGATACAGATACAGATACAGATACAGATACAGATACAGATACAGATACAGATACAGATACAGATACAGATACAGATACAGATACAGATACAGATACAGATACAGATACAGATACAGATACAGATACAGATACAGATACAGATACAGATACAGATACAGATACAGATACAGATACAGATACAGATACAGATACAGATACAGATACAGATACAGATACAGATACAGATACAGATACAGATACAGATACAGATACAGATACAGATACAGATACAGATACAGATACAGATACAGATACAGATACAGATACAGATACAGATACAGATACAGATACAGATACAGATATTATCGATTATGCTGAGTGTTAATCGATTTCGAATTATTTATTTCTCTTTTTTCTATTTTGCAGAAACAAGAAAAAAGGCGCGAATTGCGCCTGAAGCGATTCTGGCGCTCGCCAAAAACAACATCATCGGAGGAATCAACGGGCTATGAGAGTCCGACGCGGACGAAGGCAGCCAGCAGCGATGCACAGCGCTTCAATCATCTGCACTACACGAGCCTCTCCCAGGGGTCGGGCACCACCTCCTCCTCGACGACGGCAGCGGGGGCAGCAGCTGCCAATGGGGCGTCGGGCAGTAGCAGTAACAAGCCATCCTGTTCGCTGCCGCTGTTGCAGGTGTGGCCCAGCCAGGTAGGCACAACCAACACACACGCTCGCTGTTGTCGCTTCTATCTGTTTGCAAGTGTGTGTGTGTGTGTGTGCGTGTGTGAACTGTGAAAATGTCAGTTCGAATAACAAAAAATGATTTCTGTTTCATTTGATATTTTATTTCCAGTTTTTTGTTTTTATTTGTTTTCTTTTTCATTTTCCTATTGAGATTATTTTGTGCGTTTTGTGTTAATTTGTTTTCAAACTTTTCTCTTTTACCTAACCCCTTCGGCCCCACCCACCACCAATGTGCCACTTGTGCAACAAAAACTATAAACAATATGTTTCTGTGTGTGCGTTGCGTGTTTGGTTTGGTTTTGATTCCTCGTTTTGCTGGTTTGTTTCTGGTTTGGTAGCCGCTTTTGCGACAGGAGGGCTTCGTACAGTTGCGCCGTAACAGTGGCCCCGAGGGCCAGCGGGTATGCTTTCGTTCCTATAATACATCAAGTCTCTATCTCTCTCTCACACACCATCTCTCTCTCTCTCTCTGTCTCGCTCGCTCTAGTCTTCTGTTTTTTAATACCAACTATTATTAATACTTTTACTCCAATCCTATAATTAAAATCGTAGATTTTTTTGCATGCCTTGATTAACATGTATAAATATTCAAAAAAAAAAAAAAATAGAGTTTCTCGCTCAGGTTTCCCAAAAGAAAACCCCAAATTTATCGACCAATTTATATTAAAAACAAATCGGAAAATAAATACATACATATACAAACCCATCCATATTACTTGAGGTTTTTTGCGTATTTAAAACACGTTTGTTAAATAGACTACGTTTTTGTGGACCATTTTTCTCGAATTTGCCTTTTTTATATACAAATATGCACAAATAATCGGGGATTTTTTGAAGTATTCATATTTTGTATATAGCTTGAGTTGAATTTTGATATTAAAGAAGCGTTTATGTATATAGTATTTTTTTTTTATATATTATATATCTATATTTGTATATATTTTTATTTTATATTAATTTTAGCGCATGCTTAAAAATATTTAATAATATAAATCGATTACTATAAATAATTTTAAAATATTTATTTTTGTTTAGTCATTGATTATAAATTCCTATTAATAAGAGGTTAGATATAAAAATAACTTTTATTTTTCCTTATTTGCTTTAAAGTAAAATAAATAATATTATAATATTTATTATTATTATTATTATTTTTATATTAAAAATGGTTACTAAAATTTTAGTTTTTGTAAAATTAAATAATGAATTTATTTCTGGCAAAACTCTTTCTTTAATTGTTTCTCTTTTGTATTCCACTGCCAAATCAAGAAATCCTGTTGACTTTCGCAATTTGTTTTCTGCCGAAATCAAAAGGAAAATATCTTATTTGTCTAATTGGCATAACACAATTTTTATTTATTCAGTTTATTTTTTCAATAGTTTTTTAATTGAAATGGTAAAATGTGTACTGTTCATATACAATTTATATTTCATACTGAATTAATTTTTTTAACTGAGTTTATAATAAAATTAACAGCAGATATGCAAAAACTGCATTTTTGAATGTAAACAAATTCGCAAAAATATAAATTTATTTGCAAAAAATGTCTAATTTAATTAAAAAAGGCAGATATACTCATGCCAACTTAATTTTAATTTCAATTTAATAAAAATTTTTTATATAAATATATATGTTTCTTTTTCGATTAATTTCAACTGAGTAAAAGTAAATTTGGAAAACTTTGACATTTTGATTAAACCTGGCACATAAACAGTCTAAACTTAAACGACGACTTAACCCGTAAATACTAGACACCCTGTATATACTATATATAAATTTATATGAAACACACGAAGAGCCCACATCAACAATTGTTGAACACATTAACTAGAAACGAAGCAGAAAACTGCCTCCCACAGCTGCTCCCCGCACAAATGGCTTAAGAATCCCCGAAAATCCATCCAGTGCACCTCAAGGAGCAAATTTTGTTTTGTCGCTTGGCTCAAGTCTTTTGCCATTTACAGGACTCACCGCGCGGCGAAGCGGATGGCCAATCGTTCATCTTTCCTGCCATTGTGGAGACGAGCGTCGGCAGCACCAATGTGGCATCCACCAGCAGCAGCAGCAACAATGACAACAACGACAGCAACAACTCCATCAGCACCAGACGCAGCAACAATCACCTGACACTGAGAACGGAGCGTCGCAGCTCCCTCTACTGTGATACCCTGCACGCTGGCGACTCTGGCATCGACTCAGTGCAGGCATCGCCCTCGCCCAATGCATTCATTGCACCGCCGGGCGTACACGGACTGCCCGGCGGCCATTCGGGCGGCAGGTCATGCCACGTGTCGCCCACGAGCACGCCCACCCAGGGCTCGCCGAATCTATCGCTGGGTCGCCGGCACACGCGAAACAGCATCTGTGTGGTGCCCAGCGGCGGTGCGGCCAATTATCGACGCAAATCAAGTGCGTTATTGCATCCGGATCATGCTCGATTGTTTGCACTGCGGATGAAGCATGCGGCTGCATTGGAACGGGCGCAAACATCGCCGGATCAGACATCGATTGAGGATGCTAATGAGTTTCATGACAATGGACTGGCCACCAATATGCGTTTGTGCTCTGCCTCGTCGTCGACGACGTCGTCGCTGACTTCCGTGGCAGCGGTCAGCCTGGGCGGGGGTGTGGCAGTTGCCGGTTGTGGGGGCGGCAGTGGTGGTGGCAGCAGTGGCGGCATTGCCACCGCCAGCAGCGGCGCCTGCTCCTCCTCCGCTTATGCTGTCGGCGCGGCGGGCGCACAGCAGCGAGTCTCCGATCCCTGGCTGCAGCCACAATCCGATCGTGACTCGCGACACGGCCATCAACACGACGGCCGACGGCGTTCATCGACAATGACCGCCCGCTATTCGCTCTTCGATGCACTCGATCTGGAGTACGTGCTGCTCCGGGCGGCGGCGCGCGGCTCTGTGGGTCCCTACTCGCTCAGCGAGTCCATACACAAATTGACCTTCACACAGTCGCTGGCATTTCCAGCGCTGGCGCGCGGTCTGGCCACCAAGCGCCGGAGATCGGCTACGCACACCAGTTCCAGGCCGCTAAATCCGCACGAATCGGGCTTGAATACGTGCGCAAAAGTTGTTACCGCTGTCGTCCTGGTTGCCATCTCCTTTATGGTCTTTCTCATAGTGTACAAATTTGTGCGCACGTGAGGTTTGCTCCTGGCCCCGACGCCAGACTTCTCCGTCACATATCAGACGACCACCAGGGACGAGGTGGATGCCTCCAGCTCATTCCTGTTGACCACGTCATCGGCGGGCCGCAGTCTGGGCAAACATTTGTCGGGGTTCAGGAGCCAGTTGGGCCTCAAGCAGGCAGACTTTGAATTTGACTTTGACTCTCAGTAGTAGCAGTCAGATGGAAATTGTAAAATGCAGTAACGAAAAATTTGTGATAAACTTTTCAGATGATAAACAAATTTCCTCACACACACACACACACAAAAACGGACAAGATCAAGGCTTAAAAACTATTAATGGTTAATCGCTTGCAAGTGGTTCAATTGCGGTAATAAATATAGCATTATCATAGTTAAGCATATTACATTTCAATTTTTTGTATAACAATATAAAATTCTAAGTGCTTCAGCTGGCGAATGCGCCAACAAAATCGCTAGCAAAACGCGCGCGTTACCCAAAATCGCTAGGAAAACGCGCGTGTTTCTTCTCGCATTTCTTAGTGTAGGAAAACTACTTTTATCGCTATGGAAATTCATTTCATTATTTAAAGTGCCTAACTAACTAACTGTTGAGCTATCAAATGTATTTTTTTGATTTGAAATACGAATTTAACATTTAGCAAAATCCCATTTTCTTAATTGGCAGCAGGTTTAATAAATAACGAAATTTTTAGTAAGCATTTCAAATTAAATTTTAATAAAATTTCCTGTTTCTATATTAAATATTTTAGATATTGTATTATAGTTGTCAACGTTTTTTAATGCTATACATATTAATTTGGTTGGCAGTTGGAAGGGAAAATCAAATTAGATATTTCGTATATTATTTACAAAATACAAAAATATATTTAATTTGTATCATAATTAATAATAAATCATATATTATTTATGCATTATCATTTGTAAACATATGTATTTATAATAATATATTTATGTATCATATACAATAATTTATTATTTGAAAGAAAAAAAAAAACTTTTTTAAAGCATATCATTTTTAATTATTAATTACATATCAAATATAATTTATATATTATATAGAAGCAATATTTAATTTACTTATTAATAACACAATGTCTTTTAATTATTATTTTTTTATGCATTTATAATTTAATTTTCAATATCAAATATGTAGCTAGAAAATATTTGCAAAATATTTAATATTTATATTTTTTTAAATATTTCTAATAAATATTTTCATAAAGTTTAGTTGTGATATCGATTTCAATTCCTTATACATATAAATTAAATTACATTTAGTTCTCTGTCATAATTGGCACAAATTTATTTATTCAAAAGTCCCTTCCACTATGAACAGACGATTTAATGCCCTAAATCAAATTATTTTAATATTTAACATAAGGCATACAAATATAGTAATTATATAAAAATTATACTGTATTAAATTAAATTAAATTATACTAGATGTGCATATAAAGGCTATTCAAAATTTGAACTGAGTTGATAGATGGCTAAATATATTTAACTAAATTAACAAGGCATACAAATTTCAATAAATATTGTAGTTATTTATATAGCTATATACATAAATATATATATATACACAAAAGATAAATATATCAACTAAATGTTTATAAATGTATATTTAAGCGGCTTAATTGTGACAAAGCACTTGCTGAAATACAAATGGAAACAAAACTCTCTCTAATCTTAACTTGCTGCCTTACTCTATCCAAATGACAAACCCAACTCGAGATTCATTTATAACTTGCTGCCTTACTTTCCTAACAATTTTACAAAAACAACAAAACAAGAAAGGAAACTTTAACAAAAACTATATAAAATTAATGCACACACCTCGTAAAGTCTCAGATCCTTTTTCCACTTTCCACTTTCTATGAGCTTGGCTTAAATGTTACACAAATGTTTTTATAGAAAAATAAATAAAATACAAAAAAAAAATAAACAAAGAAAGAAAGAAAAACCAAATGTTATATTAAATGTTTAAATTGAAACAAAAAAAAATATTCTATACAAACTTAAATGCTGGCATATAATTAAGTTTTTTCTCTTTTTTATATATACATACTTATATATAAATATAAATGCATAAATTATTTGTATAATGAATGAAAATGTAGCATAATTAAGAAACGGAATGCAAAATGAAAAACTTGTTGCGAACGCTCGCGTTAATTCATGTTTAATTAAGGCCTCGCGTTTGGGCTGCTGGCATAACTAAATATTTATGGCAAATATATATAAATGCAAACAAATATTAAATGTCCACGATAGCGAGCTGCCACAGCAGTCGAAGCCAAGGCCCAAGCTACAAAACAAAAATAAGAAGTAAAAATTATATTAATTTGAAATACATTAGCCGCAACAACTGTAACTGAAATAAGTTTGGAACGTGCAACAATAAATATTTTCAAAAAAAATTAAATCTATTTATTAGTTAGTTTTCAATTATTCATATGACAAATACGTGAGTTGAGCTAATTGGATTAATAGTTGGATTTCAAATTGCTTTGCTGACTTTTGATTTGCAGATATGTAATCTTCCTTTCAGTAAAGTTTTGTATATTATATATATAAATATATGTACATATATTTCTTTTGTTTCAGGAAAACTCTTAAATGAATATATATAGAAGGAAATTAAGAAATTTCTTCAGCAAAACATATAATGCTATACCAATTCTCATGGGTAAATAATGATAATGATGATTAATCAGATTAATTGGCAAACGAGGACAAAGGAAAATGTACCCAAACGAAAACTATAATTAAATCACACCAAGGGTATATAGCAGACAATTAAAATCATTAGTAAATGCCAATTCCAATATACATACATATATCCATGGTAAAAAGCCGTAAGTGTTTACTGAAGTGTGAATTATAAATTATACAAGTGACATTTCTATGGTAATAAATTGTTGAAATGTCAAGAACAATTGAAACAATTTAAAATAAACTTTACAAACAGGTGGACATAGAAATGTCCATTGTATAGGAAATGTCCAATGTGTAGGAAAATATCCTATAATTAAACATTTATAGAATAAAATACAAATATATAGATAAATTAGAGACTTGTGCTTCATCATCATCATCATCAGCATAGCTATAAATATTTAACTCAGTTCGATTTTGTTGTTGTAGCCCCAGCTGCCGGCCTGAGGGAGAGCTGTATGTCTAGGGTATACCAGCTGAGCATTTTCATTTACATAACAACTTTGGTCATGCATATATATATATATATATAATACATACATGTGTGTGCTTGCATTTGCCATTGGATTTCAGTTTCAGTTTATGTCTTGCACCGCAAAATATACCAATTGCAATTTAAACTTTTCAGTCTGTATCGAAATCGATTTCATACATATATACATATATTTATATATGTCTACATATGTGCACAATCTGAATAGACAATCTCTGTTAGTCAAACAATTGCAGACAATCTATTATGCTTATCTGTGTCTCTACTTGCTGAGCTGCTTAATACGATTTCTCTAATAAATTGCTCGTCCCTGGCAAAGCACATTTCCTGCTCAAATCGTAATCTAAATAATTAAACAAGCTCAATTAGATGTGTCAGAAAATTAGACAGTCACAACATTCACATATGTTTCAGATGACTACGACGACAACTGCGAGCAGCCAATGGATTGTCCTCCTCTAAATGTGTGTTGATTTGATTCTCTGCAAATGAAATTAAGTTGAACGACAGCAAGCGGAAACGAATTGCAATTGTTACTATACAAACCAGCTACTATATATATATATATACACCTAGCAGACATTCATCAAAGCTAGACAACTGCCAAAGGCAAATATTCAATTTATTTCCGCAGCATGATGTATGAACGGTTGAATGGCAAACAGCTCAGCATATTCTTAGCATATCAAAAGCATAAAAATAACTGCCGCTTGTGCTTGCTGTCCTCTGCGGTGCCATTTTTGGCTTTTGTGTGAGTCTAGTGCATAATTAAAGGCGAGCAAAAAAAAAAAAAAAAAAAAAACGAAAAGAAAGGCAAGCCAAAGGAAATATCCATAGAGAGAAAATGCAGCAAACAGAGGCAACATTTCAATGGCAATACTCTGGCCGGAAACGAGACTTTTGCGGAATACAATAGCAGTGTACGTGTGAGCACATATTCATATATATACACACACATATACATACATACTGTATTGACTCACACGAACATCTGTATAATGCGAATATCGATGTTTTCCGCAAAAGCTCTAAAGAAATGTATGTTGATGTTGTTCTTAAAAACGAATTTTTCCTTTACTAAAAAAGAACTATTTTCTTTTACTATAATTAATATGGCGCGTTGCTTGAGAAATGATCCCAAATAATAGGCAATTTAATATTTTATTCTATTCTACAATGTACCAAGTGCCTTAGATTCCTCTGAGACTCAGAGCAGGTTTCTGGATATTGCCAGTCTATTCTTGTATCTATAACTGTATCGAACCACGAAGTTCTGCGACTGAGTATTAATCTCTCTAATTACTTCAAGAAACTTCCGCTCATCATCGTAAAATATAAATATAAATATCATTTTTATTTAAATAATATTTTCATACACAAAATAAAGTAAGACATTCGTGGCCTAATTGGAAATTGAGGGGCTGGAAAACCTAGCCACTACAAAGCAAGTTAATTAAATTAATAAACCCAACTGTTAGTTAAATAAATATGTATGAATTACAGCACTTCATATTTTCTAAACCAAAACAAGAAACCTTTTTTGCTCTGGCTATGCAAATTTGATTTTGGGAATGCCCCAAACCCGTATGTAAATATCTACATATGTGAGTGTAATATAAATGTCCATTTTATGCGGTCGCTCCGTTTGTGTTAGCCGACGCGGCACTTGCATTAAAAATGCTCAACATTTTTGCCTTTTGATATGGCTCGGGCCGGGCCATATTTTTAGCTCTCAAGGTTGCAAAAGCGACGGATGCGATTGCGGATGTGGATGATTTGAAAAGTGGGTAGGCAAGCAGTTAAGCGGCGGGCAACGACGTAGGTTAAACACACACAAATACAGTCAAACACATACCCACACACACACACATACAGAGAGACATACACATGCAGCGCCTTGAGAGCAAAGCAAATACAGCAACGTAGCAGGTGTTGCTGGAATTTGTTTTTTTTTTTTTGTGAAACTTGTTGCCAAACGGACTCTGCACTCGAATCAACCTTGACTCTGAGCATGTGTCCTTGAGTATTGTGAGCCTTGAAAAATTGAAAAATTGTCGAGGCGACCAAGACTGCAAGACTGCATATGTATATGTAGACACAAAAATATATATCTCTTTTGGGGGCTTTTTTGGCGAGGCCAAAGTGAAGCACGCAGATATGGAAATTCCTGGCCAAAACGAATGCAGCCTACGGGCTGACTTTGAGCATAACAATTTATTAGCAATTTATAATAGTTGAGAGTAATAGATAAAGTCGGAAATGCCAAAATAAATATGTGATGAGCAAACTTTCAAATAAATACAAGTATGACATATATTTTAATATATATAAAATATTACAGAAAAATAAAATAAAATTAAATCAAATATGCCCTGACCAAGATCCATTTATCTTAATAGCTAACAGTCTCAGGCTGCCTATGAATATTTCAGTTCTTTAGCAATTTATAATAGTTGACAAATTTACTAGACATAGTCGAAAAATTCGCTTATATTTTAATGATGATTAAATGAGACAACTTTTTTATATAAATTAATATTTCAGAATTAAATAAAAAACATTTTTAGAGTAGAAAATGTAAATTGTTCCCTTGAATTTATCTCAAAAATTACTTAAAATTAATTTAAATATATCCTTACCAAATTCATTTTAGCTATATAGCTAACATCTTGAGTTTTTCACAAACAAAAACCTTAACCCTTAACCCTTAACCCTTAACCCATATTCCATTCAATTAAAATTGATTAAAGATACACAGCAGAAAGGTTAAAAAGAGCCACACAGCACAAAATGTTGCGGATAAATAACTTTTGGCTAACACAAACTCACACCCAGCATTTTTTGCTCTGTCTGTGTATTTTGGGCCTTAGAGACACATGTACAAACAAACACATACACACATAACAACACACTCACACACTCGTATTTTTATGCATGCGTTGTCACAACAACAAAACTGCCTCCTGCAGCAATGGAAATTAGTTCGTTTCATACATTTTAACTGCTGAAATATGTATGCTGCGAACCATAAAGCATGCTTAAAAACCAAAAAAAAAAACCTAAAGCTCATGCAACAGTGCAACAAAAACGAGAGCACTTAGGTCTGCAATGATCGACGAGTAGATACCCTTAAACATAGCGAAGAGTTTTTCAAAATAAATGCGATCTCTGTGGATCCTATTGTGTATACAAATTTGTATTGCTTACGTTTTCTATGGCTATGTCTTATCTGTTATAGATTTTATTCTTATTGTTATTATCAAGCAATTGTATTAAAATTATTACAAGTATTTAAACACTTACCAGATCCCTATAAGAAGAGGCGCACGCCGACTACACAACTGATCACAAACAGCTCACGGACACAACTTCAGCCGCAAGGCAGGAAGCTTGCTTTTATATAGAGCGAAACTCCGGCCTAAGGTCGAACTCAACTCTCTTGAGCTCGCTCGAGTCTTCAGCAGAGCTGCTCTAGGAACAAGTGGGAATGGAACTTCGGCTATCGCCAGCCACTCACACAGCCAAACGAAGAGCTAGTCAGGTAGACAAATATAGTGAGATCGTTTCAACTCAGCTCTTTTCAAGAATTCATATAGACATATATGTATATATATATATATATGCATATATTTGAGCATTTTTGTAAATCATTCCAACTTATGACTCATGTCTCAGCAAGACAATTGTCAGCATTTGATTAAGGGCGTGGCGTGTGGGCACATTGCGGGCTGGGAAAGCGACACAAAGTCTACCAAAGGCTGATGACTGTCTCAGCTCTTCTTTTCAAAAGGGAGTAACAGCAAATGAGACAGAATGGAAAATTTATAAAACTTATACTCTTATAAAATTATAAAAAAAATAAATGCTCTAAAAAAATATACTTTTTTATATAAATATTATCTAAAAACATATAAATAATATAATAAATGGTAATAAATTTATTAATGGCACAAATATGCATATATGCAGACTAGGAAATTTTGTAAATTTAAATGAATACTATATATAAATAAATTAATAATATTTGTATTATTTATTTGGTATAAATATATAAACGATTTAAAAATATATACAGATATATAGATTTTACAAGAAAATGTACATATTTTGTTTCCTGATTTGATTTTCCTTAAGTAATTTGCAATTTGCATTTGAAATTATTTTATAGCCTAACTATTTACGTGAATCTCGTGTACGTAATTTTTTTGTTATTGCTTTCGTTTGCTTGTGCCCCGTGGCTAATGTCTGGAAGTGACTTCTGTTTCTGGTATTTTTAATGAATTTTAAATTTCACTTAAGTTGGCAATGCCAGCTCGGCATGCAGCGTCGTAAGAATTATTTAATAAACAATTTTGATATGTTACTACTTTGCTGGCGGCGGCTTCTGATTCAATGGATGGCAACGACCAGCGTGAGGCGCTGCGGGCAAGGACAATGGTGGCAGAAGAAGACTCCGCCCTCTCATATTTGGATATGTACCAATCCACAGGTTACCCAGCACTGCGCTTGACAGCTAATTGGGGCTCACTCTCATTCTTACGACTATTTTATGGCTGGCACACAAAAGGCTCTCCGTCCGCATGGACATTAAGGGGTCCTTGTCGGCACCTGAGTCTTCGTCGTCGTAAGACAATTATGAAATGACCTTTTTATAGCCTATTATTAGCTTTACCCAAGTGGGGTATTGTGATTGCGTTTGTAACGGGAGCACAGTCGTAAGGGGACTGAAGTGAGCGAACTGGCAACATTTTTATGCTTGACAATATCACAAGTGCTTTCCTGTTGCATACGCAAATTTTGCGAGTTTATAATATAAATGAAATGCCGAGTAATATGAAAATGAGTTGAAAAAATCAATAAATTGAAGTATAAAAAATGTGCATATAGTGTATGCATATAAAAAGTGAAAAATATTATAAATTAATTAGTTTGTTTTTAAATATTAATAGGCTAGATATATATTAAATCTTTAGTCATTCTATCAGATTAGACATTTAATAATATTTCTTTCGTTTTTCAACAATCAAATACTATAAACATAGTTTTATTTTAATTTTCAGTAAATTTTAAGCACAAACAAAAATTTCGTTCTCAATCCTGTTTAAATATTTTTAAACAACTAATCGATAGCCATATTTGGCGGTCTGTCGCTTGCTCAAAATATCGCACGAGCAGTAGCTATCGATAACTATTGCGCCAAAGAGTCAGTGATTTGCGATATGTTTATTTCAAAATGAAATTAGTAAATTTAAGTGAATAATTGGGGAATTATTAGTAAATATATGATAAATATTATTTTAATATAAATACACATTTACTTATCACTTTTATATTAAAAATGCTATGAAAAAAATGTTCATGTGCATTCCCTACGTTTATGCCGCTCATCTCTAGCGCACTTAGTTGCGGCTCGTTTTTGCCGGCAAAATAAAGTGACCAACTGTAACATAAAGCATAAAAATGCTAAAGCCTACAGATGAGGAAACATTTCAAATACAGGCCCTAGAAATACGAGAACCAGATGAAAGCTTTGATCCCAAAAAACCGCCGGAATCTGGCGAGGAGTACCTAACCCACATGCTTTACGAGCGCAAACGTTGTCCCGCCGTGGTAACAAAGCGTTCCTCGAAAATCAAAAATAATATCAGAAGCAACGGATGTGAAATGCTAAGCAGTGTAAGTGATGGGGTATGCCCAAGCTAATATAACTACTCTTTAACTATTATAACTATTGCAGCCACCTTTGCCGCCTCACAGGTGTCTGCTGCCCACGCCTGAGTGGCGCGATGTCCAAGTGAAAAACTTCAACAATGCGCGCGAACGCGTTGCTGCACTGCGTCTGGAATTGAAAGCCAATCAATACAATCAGAACATTGAGCCGCCGCTCACAACAGACGTGGATAAATGGCAGGAATTCTGTCGCACACAACAACCGCTTCTGAGTATCTTACTGCGGCTCAGTCAAAGTGATTTGGAGCTGTTGCTGGAGCTGCTTAGCAAATGGCTGCAAGAGCCAAACCAGACGTCGCTTGATGCAGACGAGCCTAGCACTTCTGCTAACGCCTCGAAACCCGTAGATCTACTGCATGACGCTTGGCTAGCGCGCTGGCTGTATGCCACCCTGGTCTGCTTGCATCTGCCACTGGAGCCGCATGTGTTCAGCACGTTGCGCTGCATAGCACGATCCTGTGTGCTGTTACGTAATCAGCTGCAACCGCTGGAAGTGGAGCGTGCTACACCCTATAATCTCATGATTACATTGATTGTCCTATGCTTTGCACAAATGGACTTTAACGTTTACCTTTAAGAAGATTCAATTCAATTTCCAATTTGTTCAAAATATAAGCTAATATATTTATAGTTTCTTAACTGCTCTCGTAGAACCTGCTGTACGCTTGACAGATGGGACAATTGGTCTCATGCTCGACTGTGACAGTTGCAGCCAAAGAGTTGGACTGCGAGCGAAAGTTCGAGTTCGAGTGGCTGCATTGCGTTGAGTCGGAGATGGTGCTGAGGCTCGTGAGAGATTGAGAGCTGTGTCGTGTGGTGATCGAACAGGAGGACAGCCGTCGTGACTGCTGCTCGTACAAGAGTTGGCTGCTAGTTGAGCGGGCGAGGCTGTTGTCGGTGCTGCAATTTGAGCCCTTCGAATGGCAGACAGTTTTCTGTTTGCGTGGTAGTTCCAAGCGGCTGAGGCAACGGCTATGTGCATGACGATTGCTTAGCGCCCGCTCCAGATTCACTTTGCAGCATTTGCGATGCTTGTCCCTCGTGGTCAACTCCGCTGATATCTCCACTTTGGGTGCCAGTATGCCCGGAAAAGCAGAGGTGGCCTTCATCAGCAGCTGGACATTAGCTGAGTGTTCGCAACTGAGAGGCGGTACAGGTGGCTGCATTAGGTCCGACAATCTGCCAAAATAGTAGGCCAATCGACGCCCATTCTGCCACATTGTGATCTCCAGTTGCTCAGAGTTCAGCATATCCCGCATCTGATCTATAGAGCTAACACCCTTGAAGTAGCCCTCCATGGTGAATTCGTCGTGGCAGAGCATAGGGAAACGCGGCTCCATGGCGCCAGTACGAAAATAGTAACCCAGTGTCTTGATAGTGGCCTCCAAACTGCCGTGGGAGCACAGCCAGACGCCCGGACAGGTCACCTAAAGAAAATCTGCCACTTAATATTAAATCTTGTGAATCAATAGACTTGTACAAACCGCATGTAGATGCAGCACAAGGCGCATATAGAATCTCTTGTGTGACATTGTAATTTGTGCTTTTAGTAAGTGTTAGAATTTTCACTAGCATTTTGTATCCAATAATTTGGGGATTGGGGATTTGTATTTGTTTTGACAGTAAGAACGTTGCCAAGGGCACGAAAGCAACATTTCAAATATTGCGCGCCTAACTAATGATAAGTGTTACGAATAATAATCGATAACAGCATTGCTAAATGACGATGAGCAAGTTTCGTGACATTGACAAACAATGACAAATATATATATAGTTTACCTTAATTATTAGCAAAATTATTATAACTGCCTATATTTTTTTATTTGTATATTAATGAAAAAGTTACTATATATATAATTGCAATGTGAGCTTGCCCGCCGCTGCATATCTATCTTACAAATGTATGTATGTATTCCGTGTGAGTGCCAAAAATAAATGAAGAAGTGCTAAGATAAATACGGCTACTTTTAATCAATTATCCCACGTCAGTTTCTTTGATTACATTATTGACAGCTGTGGGGAAATGTTGCGCCAATTATTCATATTTTTATTATTGGCCCTGCTAAGGGACTCAAACTGTGAACAAACACCTGAGGAGGAGCAGGGCGTGCGCTATGCCAATCGCTGCGAAGCCTGTAAAATTCTTGCCGCCGAATTGGAAGCCCGACTGGGCGAGACCGGCAAATCTCACGATGTCATTGAAATCGGCTACTCTGTGGACGATGTGCGTCCGAAGAAGCGCACCGAATACAGGCGCAGCGAGTTGCGTCTGCTCGAATCGCTGGAGAATGTGTGCGAGCGTGTGCTAGAGTATAATTTGCATAAGGAACGCACGGATAGCACACGATTCGCCAAGGGCATGTCGCAGACTTTCCAGACGCTACACGGATTGGTGGACAAGGGTGTAAAGGTGGATTTGGGCATACCCTATGAGCTGTGGGACAAGCCGCCCGTCGAGGTCACCCAAATGAAGAACCAGTGTGAAAATATGCTCGAGGAATACGAAGATGCCATCAGCGATTGGTATTTCAAGGAGCAGCAACAGAAATCTCTACAACAGCATCTCTGCGAAGATCATGTGCTAAAGCACGCTGACGAACGTAAATGCCTCAAGGAACAGCTAACAGAGGAACAAAAGCCCAAGGGCAAGAAGCGTAAGGCCAAAGACGACAAGGAAGAGCTGTAGTTGAGCACGTTAGTCAAGTCTTAAAGAGATTGTAGTTTATCCTAAGCCTAGCCATTTAGTGACCAGAGCGTTTAATGTGAAGATAGAAGACTTACTCTCTGTATTCCGTATGCTTCCGAGCTGACTGAAACACAAAATGTAACTGACCCACTATCGATTGGCAGCGCAATTCTATTTGCAGCCCTTGACAAACGGGGCGAGCGGAAATCGACGTGTGTGGGGATGGTATCCAAAATAGTGTCTACATTTGTATACAACTCTCGTTTACACGATGATCTTTCGTAACGTGATAATGAACAGACATAACATGAACTTATACTTTTGTTAGGAAATCTCTTAGAAATTGATGTTGCTCTACAAATAAGTTAAAAGTTTCTTATGTATGTTTAAATGATGTATGTTTAATTCCATAATTCTGTTGCAATTAGAAGGATAAATTCAACAGAAACTTTTACTTTTATAAGCTAAATTTACCTCAATTCATATTAAATTAACAAATGAAATTTTAAAAAACTTTTTGCTCAAGTCAAAGATAAACTTACCATGTACTTTAGCAGCCAGTTAACAAGCACCAGTACACATTGTAGTTGTTCTCTTTGATTTTATTGCGTTTAATTTATAATCACGCTTAAATGACTTCATATAAATGTAGCATATGTATATTGTAACTGTGTTTCGTTTCGTTTGCGTTTTGTGTATAATAAATACGTTACGTATGTTTATAATTATTAATGTAAAAAAATAAGTAATTTGTTAGTAGTTAGTTTAGTTCATCTTTCGTACTGCAGTTGTGTGGAATCACTTAGAAGTTTCGTTGCAAGCGTCAGTCATTGAGTAAACACAAGAGAAAACAAAAAGAGAGAAAATGATGCAGTCTAGTCTTTTTCTTCTTCTTCTTCTTCTTCTTCTTCGTATGCTGCGACTTGGTGCTGTCGATCCACATGGAGCAGATCTCTGATTGATTACTTAAATAATCTGAAGTATGCTTAGAGCTTCATCACATCCCACGGATCGTCCATGTAGTGCAAGATGGCCTTCTCGTGCAGTTTGTCGCCAAAGACCTCGCGCAGCAGCCGCAGCACCTGCTCCTCGATGAACGCCACCTGATCCTGAGGACAGTAGTCATCCCGGGCCGAATGCGCCATTGTGATGGCCACTGGCGGGACGGGCAGACGTTGCAGGAAACGTTTAAAGTGCGCAAAGTAATCCTCCAGCTCCTTGGTGGTGCTTATGTGGTGGGGCAGTCCGTTGTTATCCGTGGTGCTGCCCGAATCGAAGATGAGCAGCCAATCGATTTCATCGTCCGGATATTTCGCCTGCAGTTGCTCGGCCAAATGGAGAATTTTTGCATAGACCTGGGGCGTAATGACTGACTCGTCCGGCCGCTCCAGCCCGTCGAAGCTGCGCTCCTCCTCCAGATGCCAAAAGATGCGCTTCAATGCATCCAACTGCTTCTGTCGCGTCTCCGCTGTGGTACAAAAGTCGGCAATGGTGGCTGTGCCCGCCCGCTTGGCCGGCTCCACGCTCTCGAAGTGAAAGATCTCCGTCAGCTGTTCATAGCAATTGGCATCTTTGTAGATTTCCAGAAATGGATTCGATGTGCTAAAGAAGTCCAAGTCAATGTCCAGTATAAAGGCCTCAGCGTCCTTCTCCGACAGAAATTCTGCGGGATCCAGCGTTTCGCTGTCGGCATCGTGCACTTGAAGCTCCACTGAGCGCGCCTCCTGCAGCTCGTCGCTGGTGCAATAATTTCCCTCGGATATGAAATAATCCAGCGGACAGTCCACGCCAATGCGATCCTCCTTGTGCCCGATCTTGAACTGATGCTTGCCTGTGGGTATCTGCTGGCACCACGAGTTCTTCAGCCAGACAACGCGATTGAAGTGACCTAAAGGAAAGCAGGAGATAGGTTTCTCACTCTCTCTTTGTACTAGCTCTCTCGAAATCTTTGCTTTACCTGCATATAGGGTGGGCATAATCCAGTTCTCGATGCTCAGCTCGTTGAGCATTACGTCCTTGTCGTAGCTGGCGCTGGCTGGTATATCGCGATCCACCACCAGGTCCGGGTGGGAGTCGAAATGTACCAAGACATTGCGCTCCAGCGGCAGATGCCGTGTGGCCAGGCATCTGTAGATGAACTCCAGCACATCGTTGTGATAGTCCACAATGAAGACGGGTATGCGATTGAACTTACGCAAGCTGCTCTGTGCGCGCTCCACGGCAACTAGCTGAGGCACCTGTTCCTCGGACTCTTCAATTTGCTTCTCCTTCGGCTCATCTGCATCTGCATCTGCATCGTCATCCTTCTCGATTTTCTGTCGCTTGCGAGGCGGAGGTGTCGCGTCGCCTTCGACTTTGGCTTCCCCCTTGCCACCCACAACGCTTTCACTTTGTAGCGGTGTCTGCAACTCCGCAGCCGCCACCGCCGCCGCCGTACTTTCTATTTCCGTCGTATCCGATTCCATCGTTGCAATTTGAATTAAATCTTCAAATCGAACTCTTTTGGTGCAGTTGGCGGCGCGTGCGAAATGACGCAGACTATTTCACCAAAAAAAAAAATATATATATATATATATATATCAGCAAGGCAGACGACCTCGACACTCGGCGTTCGACGCCGTTTGTTTTAATGCAAACAATACAAATACAATCGAAAACGATTTTTTGGGGGGAAAAAGTGGGATTGTGCAAGTGGGAGGCAGAGAGACAAGACAAAAAGCTAATGAACCCATTAGTGATGGAAAAATATCGAAGTGCTGCCGTGTATCGATAGAATGAATTGATATTGGTGCTGCCACACACACGTAAAGCCAGGGCTGCACAATAATCAACAAGTAAGCGGCTAACCAACAAGTAGCTAACAACTGGTGCTGAAACTGACTAAAAGCTTCACTGTGTATTGACTATGCTTAGCATTAATTAATTTGAAATGTTTTGTAAATTTAAATCGATATATTTCAATATAAATATGAGCTCCATTACTTAATTATACTAACTATAATTAAATTTTTATTTTAAAATAATCAATTGTGTGTGCATATATTTTATACCTTAACTTAAATATTTGTAGTACCATTTAATTTTTTTAGCCAGCCATAAAGCTCACAATACGCAAAAGCTTGCCAGCCCACGCGCAGCAGTAGCAGTTACAGCAGCACCGGCAGCTTTTCATTCATAAGTTTTTGCCGTTTTACTACACACTCTACACACCCACACATACGCACGTGCTTATGTACAACTTTTACTGTATATACATACATATGCAAGCAACATGCCAATAAAAAAGGGAAATGGAAATCGCCCACGTTGGCATTTTTGTTGGCTGATTGGAATGCGTAAAATTCTGCCGTGGCGGTCGTGGCCGACGCCGCAGTCGCCTATTCTGTTACTCACACACACAATATGCCGCTGCGTGTGGGTGGAAATGAATGGCGTGCTGGAAGCAACGCCGGCAGCGCCGTTAACGTCAACGTCGCCGTCACCGCCGCCGCCGCCCCTTGCGTGACTGACATGCGTGGGCGTGCAATTCCGCAGCGCGTTATCAAAAATAAAGTGTACACACATTTATATACAGACACTTTGCAGGGGTATATACATACCTATATAAATATAGGTATGTATGTGTTTGTTGGTGTATGTGTGTATGTATACGCATTTTGGCCAGGCCAACGGGCGAAGATGGCGTTGCCGTTGCGTGGGCCGCGCTGCCTTGCGCTCTGCGGCAAATTACAATATCTAAGTGGCAAGTTTTTTGGGCCGTTGATGACGGCGCACTTTTATATGACGCCCACACGTCCGCACGCTCCACATTTGATTTTTACAAATTACGTGGGTCAACATAATTAACGGCCCTGCCAACCAAATGCGACTGCGAATGTGAATGGCGGTGCCCAATGAAGTGAGCAACGGAAGTGACAGAAAGCAACAACAACAGCAAACACAGCAACGGCAATTTCCAATTGAAAAATCAACTGGGAAAGTTCACATTTTGGTTTATTGATTCAATTGGCTGCAATTGGCAATGCGGGCTTACGGCCATTTGTTATTGTAGTTTGTATTAATTACAAACACACAGTCAATGGAGCCCAAAGCTCAACTCCACGCAAACACACACACTCACACACACAGACTTAATGATCGTCATCGTCGTCATTGTTGTCATCGTCATCAACTGAATTTCACATTGCGCTCTCAATTCTCGCAATTAATTTGCCTCCAGCTTGACCTCAAAGGTCAAATACAGCCGCATTAACCTTCGTTAGCCCCTTACGGCCCAATTGAGCCAAGCAGCCAAAGCAACATTTTTCCGCTTGACGCTCTAGTTTAAAAATACATGCCCATAAAATGAAAATCAACCAACCAACCAACACCCAAAATGAGGAAAATGAAAACCTTAGAAAATAGCAAGGAAAACAGACAGCGAGGATGGCTCAGACAATTATTGACTAGGGCATAAAAGACCATTTACAAGAATTTGTACGAAAAGCCAGACTTAAAGTATCGATATGTGACAGTCGATAAATTGCAACTAGTGCATAAAACTGCACACATATATCGATACTTCAGCGTGACTTACATAGATATGTAACTATCATAGCATGAGCTTAAATCATCTTATTTGATCGAGTTGCGAAGTAAACAGACCTGATTTCATTCAAATTAAAAATCAATTCAAACAATATTTTCTCCTAAGTGCTGAGTAAATCTTATACAATAGTATAAACCATTTACATGCTTCGAACGTCTTGAGCAGCTCCCCGAATGACGTCAAAGGGATTTTTGGCGTAGGTGTCTAAAGCACAGCACGTGGAGAAGCTGTTGGGGCTGTTGGATGATTGCGATTGTTCGACTGACTTGTTAAAACTGAGTCACCCTGCGCGACTTTGCTACAAGAACATTCGCACACACAAACAAATTGACAGAAACGAGTTGAAGAAGCCAGAATGTTTCCCATACAGATGCGCGAGTCAGTCAGGCAGTCAGTTAGGTGGCCAGGTGTAGGTTTGCTTTATATCAATCGCCAGTTGAGCTGACAAACAAATTGTGGCGTCATTGGCTCACACAACAACACTTTAAACAAATCCGCAAAAGCTGTGGGGGCCAGCTGGAGCAGCCCGCTCTGGTCAAAAATCGAAAAAAATAAACGTCAAAAGCGTTGATCGCCGATTGCCCGACTGGCGCCCACAAACATCCGCTGCATGAATCAGTTTTAGTATTATATTGCTGCACCACACTAATGCTGGACAGCCTCCACAGAGACACGCATACACACACACATATGGAGTGGCCTGGTATGCTGCGGATCAGACCGGAAGTATGGCAGCTTAGTGCGCTTTATACATATGTATGTATGTGCATGAGTCTAAGATATATATATATATATATATATATACATATATATATATATCGTGCTTTTTTTAAGTTCTTAATCCCTTTGGCGTTACTTTAGGTCAGTTACTGAAGCGATAATGCCACATGGGGCAAGTGAATGGCTATGGGAGCTCTGCCAGATATCATTCTTCATACTATGACTAATATTAGACTCGAGAAACTGAAAGTAAACTGTGCGCACACTTATCAATATATAGATTATAGAGCTCGTGTAATGCCAAGGATGAGCACATTCAACTATTTTTATAGATTGTTATAATTGCTGCCTCAATTAATCATGTAACGCATTGAGCAATGACTATAAAGCTTTACAAATAGAAAGTTTTAAGAATCTTAATTAATATGAGGATTGTGATGAAATATAAAATATGAAAGGAAATAGTAGATATTATATACTATAACCCTAACTGACTGATCTAATAGACTAGTTCCCTAGCAGACTTCTACCTTCGATCTTCACTCACTTAGTTGATTGTTGAACTACTGCCTTAATTATTCATATATTCTTTTATTTTCTTAATACTACCTGTAGAGTTTAGCCCTCTCTCTATTAGATAGCTTACAAATAGATAAGTTCAATAGCTGAATTCAAAGTTTGATCTTCACTCACTTCTCTAACGAACTATGTAGTTCTGAAAGATCTTTTACCAATCCAAAACTATTTTTTGGCTAACCTTCTCCCACTTATGTATGCTTAAATACCTCTGACTATATGTTAGTCCAGCTTGACGAACTGCAATCAAAATAAATGATCGTAGGTATTCAACATATAATTTTTGCATCTGCGTATTATTTTTCGCTAAGACGCATTTCTTTTCATTGCGTTTTTTTCGGTTCCTAGAATTCCTTGTCAGACTTGGAACTATTTTTAGGTGGATGGGATCATACTATAAAGATTCACTCTCGTTCCACTGCTTTAGTCAAGGAAAAATTATTTTAAGCATTTCGTTCGAGTTCCTCGAATTTAATAGCCCGACAACGAAATGCGTAAATCAAAAAATTCACCTTCAACTTTTGTCGATATAATTAATTGGCCGATCCTATACCATATACAATACATAACTGACTAAGACTTGCCAGCAATAAATGCCAGATAGAGCTTAGTCAGCTATTGTATTCCTTTAGCATAACTCAATGACAATGACAATGGCAATAGCATTTTAGACATATTCATTGATAAACTAGTTCGCATTGTCTAGAACGGATTTGGTTAGAGTTCAGTCAGTGACGTCAGAGCTTGCATGTAGCTCAATGAAATCTGGCTATGCATCGAAATGAATGTCTATTTGCACATACGCAATTGGGAATATATGGCCCAATTAAAATTCAATTTTTCATGTGGCCAGCGAAAATCGAGCAGGTGAGTCACATATAGCTAAAACATTAGTCAGCCAAATCGGTTATCGGCCAGGTAAAATTCAGAGCTAGTTAGACAAAAAAAAAAAACAACAAGAAAAACCAAAAAACTGCTATCGGCATTATCTGTTCGCTGAGCTACTTTGGGGCGCGTCCAGGGACGCACCCCTGTACAGGCTGACCTTGTGGGCGTTGTTTTCAACTTTTTTTCTCCTTTTTTTTTTTTGGAGCGTCAAGGCCATGACATAGACTGCACTTTGATGTTGCCAGGTCGCGTAATTTATACCGCAGGGCTTACCTAATTTTCAATTTTCTCTCAACTTGTTTCCAAGTCCCACGCGTTTTATTCGCGTTTGCCCAGCTTCTATTTCCAGGCGTGTCGCAGGCTCGCAGAGCCCATGGCTCCCTAGCGCCCCCAGCCGCCCCTCCCCCTTTTGGTGAAAACGCGTGGGCCGTGAAGCGCAAGTGGGCGGGGCGGGATGGGGGTTTGTTCGAGGGCGCTTTGCTGTATTTGCCTTTTGCGTGGGATTTTCATTCATGAAAATATCTGCTTCGAGTCACACTTTAGCAGCTGTCGCCACTGCCTTCACCGTTGGGTACATAAAAAGCACGTTGTAGTGTGTAAGTGTGTGTGTGAGAGAGTGCCTATATACATATACACATAAGCTTGGGCCACAAGTTCGAATCGCCGCTTTGCCGCTCTGCCTCCCTCTAGCAAGGCAGCGCCTGCGCTTTGGTGGCTGCTTCGATTGTGTGTATGCTGTGTGTGTGTGTGTGTTGGGGACTCTGTCGCTTGGGGCCGCTTTTGGAGAAATTTTCTGCACGCGCATAGGCACATCCTTGAAATACTGAGGCTTGTGTCATGTTTGTTGCCGTTGTTGTTGCTGCTGTTGCTGCCTTTTTGCAAATATCAGGGTCACGGTTATAAATTTAAACATTCTGCTAGTCTCCAAAAACGACCCTGTTGGCAACCGATGTCCTTGCGGACATTGTATGCATGCGTGTGTGCGTTCATGTATGCGTGTGCATGCGTGCGTGTGTATTTGTGTAAATGAGAGAGACTTAGCTGAATATTTCAACTTCATTGATGAGTTTTTGGGTGCTGTTCAACTGTTCCATAGTCTATCAACCACTTGAAGTTGTTAACCGCCTCGCTCAACATTTACGCAGTTGAGCTTCCACTTCACTCAGCCAGTTACAACGCCACTCCGCCAGCCCCCCACCCATCCCTGCTTTTACTAATGCTCCAATGGGTTCGCATTCATAAGCACTCGCTGGAGTGTAGACTCAATATATATGTATTGTATATGTATTCAAATACTTTTGCACATTCATGTAAAACATATATAAATTATTTCTACATAACACACACAGCCGCAGTGCACACTCAGAGCCATATATTAGGCAGCTAGTTTGCTGGGAACTCAATGAATCAACACACGCATTCAACGCATACCAATGCACAAAAAAATATCAATGAACTTTACACAAACTTATGAGCGTGTGCTATGCGCACATGCGAGGTTTCTGTTGGTGTTGTGGGAGAGTCAGAGCAAGAGCGAAGCAATCAAAATAAGTGAGAGCGAGAGAGAGGATAAGTAGGGCTGTAAAATAAGCGGAGAGCGGAAAACAGAACCTGTAAAGAGGTAGGTGGGAAATTGGATGAGAATAATATTAATGGTTATATATTCGAATCAGTTTAATCATTCATTAATAGCAATCATCATTTCTGCACCTATATAAAAGTATTTATTGCAATTTAAATGTGTATTATGATTAAATCAACTTATTACACAAACCTGTAAGTCATATTCAATTTCCTAGTGGGCTCACTGTGCAAACTCACCTTCTGCAGCTCTCTGCCACGCTCTCTCTCACTCTCTCTCTCTTTCTCTTTTTAGATGTTTGTGTGTGTGGGTGCTATCGTTCGCTCACTTTTCAATGCTGCCATCGCATGCTGCAATGTTAAACACAGTAAGAAATTTGGAACTAGTTATTTTATTTAAACATCATATTATAGTTATGGGTTTTAATTAAATTATGTTAAATAAAAAATCTTAATCACTATTTTAATATCACATTTTCTTACCATTTTATTTTCAGTGCGTATGTTGTGTTTGACTTAACTTCTGGGTATTGGAGACCAGTTTTCGCGCTCAGTGTTTCTTAACAGATTCGACAAGTACAAAATTTAATTTAACAGTAAGATAGCAGTCGACCGCTGAGCACATCAAAGAGAAAATACCTCGCAGAGAGAAATCATTTCAACAACCTGAGGTAACATGTGCCGTAAAATGACTAACGAAATTGTCTCTCTCTCGAAAGAGAGAGAGAGAGGGCGAACAGTACAGAAGAGTGCAAAAGGAGAACAACATTTTCTCAACAGCATGTTAGCGGATTGTTTAACAGTCTGCTTGCTGCAATAGCAAACTGTAAACAATTTTTTCGTTTACTTTTTCATTCTTTCAGCGTATCTGTATCTTGTCGCTTGTAGCCCGCTCGCTCGGTGTTCGGTGTTCGGTCAGTGCGCGTTTTTTAGGCTCTGTTTATTTCATTTGCTCAACACTCAACTTCGACATACACATACAGCTACAGTAATATATACACGGTAGTGATTTGGCGGGCTTGTGTGCGTGCGAATGGGGGCCTACAACAAAACATAATAAAAGAATAAAAAAGAATTTAAGTGCGATATAAAAGAAAAGAAAATATCAAGCAAATAAAAAACAAAACAAAACAAATTGCAATTGTAGTATTATTAAATGCTTTTAGGAAAATCAAGAGAAAAGCGTTTGGAAAAATTGTATACAAAACATAGCTGGAAAAAGATTTCATTGTAAAAAATTGTGGTTCGTTGGTTGCTTGCGTGCGCGCGTATGTGATTGTGTGTACGTGTATTTGAATGTGTATGTCTGTTTTTTTTTGTGAGAGCGAGAAGCACAACACAAAAAGGAAAGCAGAAGCAGCAGAAATACAAAAAATGTGCGCCAGGCAAATGAACCAGCAGCAGCAGATGATGTAAACTTTTTGTTGTTGTAAAGTTGGTGAAAAAGTTATCGAAAAAGAAACGAAACCGAAATAAATAAAGAAAAAAAAAAAAACAACAACAAACTAGAAACGCTTTATTGAGAGTGTGAGTGTGAGAGTGCATTTGCGAGAGCTTTTCAAGATGCCGGAAACGGAGTACGAGTGCTGCAGCAAAGAGTGGCTCCAATCGGAGCTGAGAGCCAGCTGCGACCCAGCCAAAAAGCTGATCATACTCGACTGCCGCGGCTCTCAGGAGTACAGCGAGTCGCATATCCGAAGCGCCGTTAACTTCAGCATACCGAGCATAATGTTGCGCCGTCTGGCCGCTGGCAAGATCGACTTGCCATCTACAATTAAGTCGCAGGAGCTCAAGGAGCGCATACAGGCGGGCTACAAACTCAGCCCCTTCATTCTCTACAACGATGTGGGCGTGTCGCCACAACAACAACAACCAACTCAAGATGTAGCTGGAGCTTTTGCAATGTATGGAAATGGCAATGATGCCACGATCAATGTGCTCTATCGCCGCCTCAAGCAGGACGGATGTCGTGTGCTCTCGCTGCGAGGTGAGTTTCATGAGTCAATTATAAAGAAAATTATGAATAAATTAGAAATTTCCGTAAGTCAATCATAAGTAAATAAATAACTACAAATATATAAAATTAACAATGAATTAAGAAACCTCGCAGCGAGGTGAGCTCCATGAGTCAATCATAAATAAATAAAAAGATAAATAATTGCTGCATTCCATAGCCTAGGCGAAAAGTATTTCAATAATTTTACGCACACGAAAAAAAAAATACAAAAGCTTTACTCATTTGTTTAATTTTCGTAGCACGGCATTTTTAGCACGAAAAACAAATGCCAAATCAAAACAAAAACTACAACAAAAGCAAACAGAAACATAAATAAATATAAAACAAATCATAATAATGCATATAACAAGCCATAAATAAACATTTGCTGCTCGGCATTATGTATTATTAAAAATGTTATTATTAGTACGAAGGCACAGAAATAACAATATAGAAAAATATGCTCGATTGTGGTATACCCTGTATAAAATCTTAAACTTGTTCCAAGTAGATTATGAATGAGAATGGATTCTCAAATATTTTCATATGTATTCAAAGTGTTTTACATATATTGATTATATATATATTTTATTCTTATATAGTTACAAAACCAATATACTCTGCTTTGTATTTTAAGTGTTATTCAGCCAAATATTCAAATCTACATAAAATATATATATTTTAATTGAATAGCATCGCCTTTATAAGGTGTGCTCAACGTTGATAAGCGTAATGCCGTTTCTAAGAATAGACTCAACAGGCAGACAGACAGATTAATGTATATATGCATATGAATATACACATACATATATATAGTTTTAAACGATCTGCCAAATAGCTTTTGAAATACTTAATGTGGCGCCTATAGAAAATAATGTATGTGATGCTTTGAACTTGTTTGGCTGGCTAAGTTTTATGTCTGATACTTTTTATTGATTTTGCCTTGATTAAAACCAATAGATAATATATATATGTTTATACATATGACTGCTGAATATATTATTATGCTGTCACACCGTTACGAGACATTGTCAACAATTTAGAACCCAAATTTCTCATTCCAAAAATATTTGTTGAATTATATAAATTAATATAAATTTTATGAACTATTTATTTGTATCTGTTGAATAATTCTATCTATATTTCTATACATACTCTATCAGCTATAATTTTCTAATTAAATCGTTTAAATTGTATTAATTCATTTAATAATATAGCTGACTAAAATATTTACGTTTCGTTTCAAATTCCAAGAAAATTAAGTTAATTTTTAATCAATATAGAGTTCTAGAAATATGTTATTATCTGACTAGTTGCCATCGCTGCTGCTGCTGCTGCTGCTGCTACTTGACTCTAGCTTCATATTTATTATTTTTATCACTTCAATTTCCGCTCGTTTGCAAGCGCCCAAATGTAAGTATGTGTGTTTGTGTGTGTATGGTCTCCTTCCGTTGCCAGCTGTCTCAATGTTCCCATTTCCCTCGTACCCCCTCTCTGCTTCTCTCGCTCTCTTACACTCTATGTAAAAGCTTGGCGTAGCTGACGTACGCACGTTCCATTCAGCGTGTGCTAATATCGCAAATTGACAATAGGGCGTCAATAAATGGACCGGTCGGCGTCTCCTCCCAAAAAAAAAAAAAACGTAAAGAAAAAAACTCCGTCTAGCTCTGTGTGCCATTGTTTATTCGTTTCATTTCATGAAAATAGAACTTGAAACACTCGGCTGCAAAATTAGCATAAGATAAGGTCATCAAGCGGAAGAAGAAGAAGAGGTAGCAGCCGTGACGTCAGTTACGCTGTTGCTGTCGAATCCTGTGCCTACCTGTTCGGCAGGTAAATTTTGAAGAGCGTTTGGGACAACAGAACAACAGCGAACGAGTGTTAAGCAGATCAGTTTTACGACTGGAAAATACATCGAACTGGAAAATCCTCATTTGACATTATGTGTAAAATTCTGGCACCTTTCGGTTCATTAAAAGGACACCTCAAGTGTCGTCCGTTGGCGGACGCTGCTAATGATGTCGGCTAAGTAATAAATGCTAAATGAATTTCTAGGCCCTGTTGAATGGAAGTGCTGTCGGCTGCTTCCATTTCCACTGCCATTCGCAATGCATTTTGTCATGCTTATGAATCGCCTTAGTGTTCGTTTGGTTTATTTTATGCCCCCATTGATAAGCGCGATTTGTATTGTAAAGCTTTCGTGCTCTCATCCCCAATATCATTCCCGATGCCACTTGGCCCAGTTCCAAAATGTGTTGGTGGTGTTATCTTATCTGCCAGAGGCTTGGGTTCCCTTCCGTGGTGAATGCAAATGGCAAATGGTATATATACCGTTTGAGCTTGATTAAAATATCAGTTGGATATGTATGTAGTGCATGCGAGATAATGAAATGATGGAACGGAAAGGGTGCTCCATTCAAAGATAATCGAGGCATTATTAGTTAAATATAAAATATAATAGATTTTGTGTGCATTATACGATACTTAAAAAGTGGGCCCCAAACAGTGAAAAGACAAAAAAAAAAGTATTATTATGTTTTTTATTATTGTAATTTATAATCCTTATCGCGTTATAAACGAAAAATAAAAAAAAAAACCTTTTCCAATTACTGGAAGCTCTAACATTCCAACGCCCATTGGAAACATTTACATAGCCTACAAACTGATTCTATTGTCCTTTTCGCACGCATGCGACAGCAGGCATAGCAACAAGAATAGAAGCGCTTTCGAGTTGTGACCAAGTTAGCAAACAGTTTAGCGTCCTGTTTGCCAAGGGGGAAATAAACCGATTGTTTAGTTTCCCTTAAAGTTCAGGCCGCTAATTGACCTTGAAATGCAATTAAATCGGGCTATTATGCGGCGCACTCGTTCGGCTTTTCCTCTCCCTCTTCGGCTCATTATGGCAGCCGGATGCACTGTGCATTAATGCTGCTGCTGCGAAATTCATTTTAATTAAATGCCACTTTGTATGCATTTCTCGGAATTAAAACAATTAAGATAGGGGCCAAGTGTCACAGTTATGCGAAGAGAGCCAATACTCGGTATGTGTGTGCGTGTCTGTGTGTGGGAGAGAGCACAATTGTGCACATCAGTAGTCAAGTTTCGTAAACTAAGCGCTTCCGTTGCATGAAATTTAATTCAATTATATTTAGCAAAGTTTCAAACCAAATCATCATTTACGCTCCTTTTGCGCTCGCTCTTTCGCTTCTGCTCTCGCTCTCTCGCTCTCCCACTTACTCACTCACTCGCCCTGGCCCTAGCAAACGTAAAGTCAACGAACGATGCGTTGCGGTCGTCTTCGCAGCCGCCGACGCTGACGCCGCTGCCACCGCCGCCACTTTTATTGGGGAGTTGGAAGTTGAGTTAAAATTATAGACATCGGCGGCGGCGACGTCGGAGAACTTGTCTGACTCTTCTTCTTCTTGCTGTTTGAATTTTTTATAGCCATACGGATACAAAGCTGCTCCACTGTTCAGAGTCTGTGCCTAGTCAGAGTCTGCTGCGTCTGTCTGGCAGCGACTTCTCTCTGCTGCAGCGTCGACCCTTTTATAGAAATTGAACTCGGCTGCTGCGCGCATGCGCAGCGACGTCGCGTCGTTGCCATAAAAACAACTCTGTGGTATGCATTTCCACGCGTCGTCGTCGTTGCATTCGCATTTTCCCCAACAAGCTCGCCACTGCATGCATGTATACATACATACCTAGTACATGCATACATATAGAAATGCACATATACGTACACATATGCATGTACATAGATACATGTATTTGTATTTTGCTGCTTGCGGCTTATTGGAGAGTTGTTTGCCTCATTTGTGGACAAGTTGCTTTAATTTTGTTTTTGGGCCTAAGCAATTTTCACAAGTTTTCTACTTGCTTTCCACATACAACAACACGTGGCATTTCACAGCTCAACATACACAGACAAGCACACACCCACACACACGCGCGCATACATACATACAATACACTCTTATTCGTATATTCATTTTTATTTCCAAGGCCGTCGCTTGCTTCATTACAATTTGATGATAGTTCATCAGAAGAAACTGCGCTGCCTCCCTTCCAGCAAATTCGACAGCGCCTTCTCCTCCTCATTATTCTTCTTATATTACTTGCAAGCTCCCAATAACAGCTTTCAACTGGTCTGCCTTCACCGAAAAAAAATTGCCAGCAAAGCAGCTGCGGAGATTTTTAAGCTTTGAACTTGCCAGCAGGCAATATTAACATGCACACATGCATGCATACATACATATGTACATATGTACGTGCTTGTATATTCATTCAAATGCACTGTACTGTACAACAGAACCATAAAATTCTGTTGCATTTTTATTCTTCTGTTCACATACATATATTAGTTGAATAGTAATACGTACGTATGTATGTATGTACATATGCAAAAATGTTATGTACATAACAGAACAATAACATTCTCCTGTATGTTTGAGTCTCTACAAACTTTAATCTTAGTGTTAAATAAAACTGAAGTTTTTCGTGCAATTGTCACACTGTGCGGTTCGTTTTCGTTGGTTGGTGTTGACACCAAACAACCACAAAAAACACTGCCCACGTGCAAAATGGACATAAACGTGTCCAGACAGCAGCTCAACGTTGGCGTCTTATTAAGCAATCACATACATGAACACACACACACACATGAAGGCAGGCCGGCAAACACTCGAAAAAGTATTTGACAACGTTTTGGCGGAGACTCGGGTGGACAGCTGGAACGGAACAGTTGGTTGGTCGAATTAGAAGCGGCCTACGGCTGCACGAAAACAGAGACAAACATTTTCATGTTGTTGTTGTTGTCGCCGGATTTGGGTCAAAGTTTGTGTGGGTTTTAATTAAGCAGCCTCCTAACGGCGAGACCCACATTGAATCTCTGTCTCGAGCCACCTGTGATGGCGGAGGCTGAGAGCAGTACCAGCACACACACATACACATTCACACACACACATGGCGCAAATATTTGCAAGAATTGATGATCAACAACAACAACAGCAGAACATAAGAATAAAAAACAAAAATGATAAAGACGACAAGCGACTTCCGGTCAAAGCGCTGCGAGGGCGTTTCGTGGGTCTTTTGTGCCGCATACCTCGGCGTTCCTCACATGAATTCAGCGGAAGTTTCCAGGGCGTGTGTTGCACATAACATAAACATAAAAGCGCAAGACGGACTGGAAAAAGTCAAAGAGTCGAAGAATCAGTGGCGCATTGCGAAATACAAACGACGTTCGACGGCGACGGCGAAGCTGTCGTCTTGTATGCTGCTCCCTTTGCCCAACTGGTACCGCCCGCTTGCCTTGGCGGGGGAGCTGGACGCGTAAATTGTTGTATTCTTGGAATTAGCAAACAACAACAGCATTAAGCAGCGACAAAGCAAAAAAAGAAAAGAAACGAAGACAACGATTGAATTTTTGCTTTGATTCCGTGAGGCTAAAAGGAATAAGAAATGGTTACACATTTATATACACACACATATAAACATATGTATATGTATGTATGTGCTCATAAGTAAAGGCGGCATCGAAATGAAATGGAGCTAAAGGCTGCCGTCGACGTCGGCGTTGCGCGCCTGCATGCATAAATCTACAGTAATAGCAACAACAACAACGGCATGAACGCATTTCATCAAAGTGCAAATTAGCAGCGTATTCCAAACGAGACAGCAGCAGCAGCTACCAGAAGAAGAAGAAGCAGACCGACAAACGGACAGCGAACAAGAAGAACGGGCAAGGAGAGACCGACACAGACAGAGTGAACGTAAGAGAGGAGCTGAATTCCTACAATAATTCTGTTGTCAGTTCTTCTATGTATGCCTGTGTGAGTGTGTGTGTGCTCGGTTCGTGTCTTCACTTAATGCGAGCGATGAATGCAGTTTTGAGCTGTTGTTTTTGTTGTTGCTTGCGCTACATAAATGAATGAAATAATATGTAGGTAAGTTCATTGCTGTGTGTTGGGTGAGAAATATAACGGGAACTAGAGTTAAGGAAGAAAGAGCTGAAATAAATTTTAAGCTTTGTGCAAACAAATAGAAGAGCAGCAAACAAAATGTGTCTAAGCTCTCAGAAATTGAAGATTAAAGTCTAACTTCAAAGAGCACAAACACGATGAAAGAGATATAAAAAGGAAAACAAATAATATGAATGTTTTATGTCTAGGCAACATTTAATCACAATTATTGAGGATACGCTGCGCATTTCATAATTTTAATAATTGGAAATTCAATAACGCAATTGATATTTGTAAAATTTTTCGATTGATGAAATTTTCTTTTAGCTGCTGCCAGAAGACCTTTGTTGCACATTCGCTTTTCCATTTCTCGTGTTTTTCATCTTTCTTGCATGCAATATTTATAAATGCCCTGACCCAGCAGCGCCAATGCCCCGCCCCGTTCCGCCCCGAGCTCTTCTTGTTACCTGTCTTTTGTGGCATTTCATTTCGAAATGAAATTCTGAGCACGTTGCCCAATGGCAGCGCATTCTGATTAAATGTTATAGGGGGAGCTGCTACTGTTTGGATGTTGCTGCTGTTGTTGTTGTTATTATTGTTGCTTGGACCTTTGTTATGTATTGACCATTATCCTGCCATAGCTGTAAACAATACGACTTTTGTTGCCCAGCACTTAGTATAATAAGAAGTTTTATAACATATTTCTTTTGCTAAAAATTACTTATGCTAAAAGTTGAATTGATGAATATTATTAGGGTATGTCATAGTCGGATATCATGGCATTTATGCAATAGTTATTTTTATTTCTTATTCAAAAATTCATTTTAAGTATTTCATAATGCTATTTCAACATTTGTTTAATATAGGGTATCTTGTCGTCGTCCAACATTCCTCTCTGATATGATTTCTTGTTGCGTGTGGCGCTCTCTCTGCAACGGAAGTATCCAAGTGCGTCCAATGCAAACAAAAAATCAATAAATCTGATATAAAATGTAACTCCAACTCTGTCACTATCGCGCTCTCTCTCTCTCTCTCTCTCTCTCTCTCTCTCTCTTTCTCTCTCTCTCAGATCTACTCCCTTGCACTCTCGCTGATTCTCTTTGTCAGTTGGCTGCACTTGTTGCTTGCCCGAAGCCGAGAGCAAATCCATCTGCAATTACTGGCGCAGCAGCAGCAGCAACAGGAAGCTGCACATTAAACTTGACCCCATTTGCAAAAACTTCCCCGGTCAGAGGGGAGGCCACATGCCGCGCCCCGCCTGCCACAGCCGAAAATATGCTCAAAATGTTGCAGATACAGATTTACTGCTATAGATACAGATATATGTATATGTACATACATATGTATGAGCATCTGTCTGTATGTATATTCAACAGTTGTACAGCTGTGGATACAGTTACAGTTCTCTCAGCAAGCGAAATTTCAATTACACGCCATTTCTCCACTCCGCTCTCCACTCCATCGTTCCTCTTCTCTCCAATTTGTATGTAATTTTAACAGCCACTGTAAAATTTCTAGCGTGTTCTTATTTTTTTTTTTGCTTCTCCAATTTTGGTCTGTGGTGCCAGAAGGGAGGCCCCAGCCAACGTTGCCGAATTTCATGTAATTGCGTTGCTGGGCAAAATTATACATAATTAATTAATAATGTGCGGCAGCTTTTAGGTACAACAAGAACAAAAATAAATAATAAATAAAAAAAGGCAAAAAGGATGGCTCAGGATACTTGACTAATACCTGGAAAGCTGCGGCTCGGCTTCTTGTTATTTATAGCTGGGCAGTCACATGAGCACGACGGTTCATAGAGCCCTGTACCTATTTACATTTTGATTGAATGGCTTATACAGGTTGACAGGGCAAAAAGCTGCAACGACAGCACTGCGACTTAAAAAGTCTAAAGTTCTTATGCTAACTACCATGCCGCATTAATGAATATGGACAATGCCATATTCTGACCGTGCTTCCAACTTCCTCGAACAATGAATGTTCTACTCAATGAGTTCATTTAATGTTCACTCACACTTCCCGCCCACTGAGCGTGGTACGATTAGCATATGCATTAATGTGGAACGAACGCTTCACTTGCTTAGTTCAACACACGCGCTGACTATGCGGAAGATGATGCAGCAACAACAAAGTAACTAAAATTTATGTCGCACGTCCGCTCACTGTGTGTGTGGTATTTTTGTTATACAGCTACATTCCCCTCCCACAATGCACTTCCATTCCCATTTCCATTCCAATGCGCTCTGCCGACTTGCTGCTCTTGTGCAAATTGCATCAAATTGACTAAAAGCGAATTTAATTCAATACATGAATCGAGTGGAATTGAAACGGAATGGAAACAGAATGCAGGAATTGCTCAATATGCTAAAAGCGAAAAAAGGGTATGAAAAGAGCGTTCATACCTCATATTAGAGAAGTGGGCATTTTAAGGTTAATGTTTATGTACATAAGTACATATGTATACATATTTATATGAATATAATGCATGTATATATATCGGTCTTGTATATTTTTTACATTTCAAACCCACCTCAGTATCAACTTTCAGCTCAACTCCACTGCTTCACATAGAGTATTTCATAGTCGTACTTTTGCAAATGTTTTACTTGTTTTATTACAGCTATGTATGTATATCGCTTGTTACTGTATACATGTGTGTGTGCTAGTCACGTTTTCAATGCGAAATTGCTGTTTTACAAATAGTTGCGTGCTTAGCGAGGCTCTATGTACCATTGCTTGCGCTCTTTATCTCTCTCTACCACGGTTGCTGGCTCTGTCTCTTTCTTGTTTTTGTTTTTAGTGTTTTTCATTCTTTCTTTCTTTCACCATGTGCGCATAGTTTTTCTACTTTCGCGGCGCATTCATTCATAAAAGCATTTGGCGTTTTGGGTGCCCAACTTTGAAGGCAAGCGAAGAGGCTTATGTAAAGGCAAACTCTTTCTTTCATTATTGCAATTATTTGCGCACGTATATGTGTGTGTGAGTGAGTGAGTGCGTGTGTATGGGTGTATAACAGGTGTACACGCCCCAAAGTCCAATAAGTGCAACGGCAGCAGCATAAAAAGCTGTTAGCCGGTTCTTGTCTACGCTAACATTTTGCTCAATTCCGAGCTCAGCGCTCAGCTCTTATTGTCCCTTTGTCTTCGCGCTCTCTCTCTCTTTGCCTCTCTTCTCATCAGTCAATACAAAATACTTTGAGCGCGCGGGCGTTGGTTTATTTAGAATTTTGGTTTACTGTTGTTATTGCTGTTGTCGTTGTTGTTGTTGCATTCATTTTAAGCAATGTTCATTTTTGGTTTTATGACCGTAGGTGGCTTAAGCGGCTGTGCTTGTTCTCTTCTCTTTTGTTGTTGCTGTTGTTGTCTGCGTGGGCGTCGTTGTTGTCGGCAGCTTCTGGCGAGCTGCTGTTGTAACTGCGTTGTCGACGTCAAGTGCTCAACCGTTGCACAGTGAGGCAAAACAGTAAATAACATAAATAAATATATATTATAAATTTTGAAAGCTAATTGGCATCAAGAACTCAATAATGCTACTTCATCATTTTCTTTCCTTTTTTCTCTCTCCCTCTCTCTGTTCATTTAAATTAAATGAATTTCAAATGAGCTTCCTTACACGTGGAATTTTCCTAGGATTTGACTGCACATACTTTGTGTGTAAAAACCGTGCACATACCACAAATTCCGCCAAAATAAATTTCAAATAACATTCCAAATGGTTTATATTTTGTTTGGTATTTCCAAAGTGCGTTTCTGTTTTGGCTGCGGGTTTCACGTGCTTGTCAAAAGAATGTGTGTGTGTGTGTGTGTGTGTGGCATTCAAATAAAACAAGGAGAGAATTTAATATTACGCATACGCCATGTGTGTGGCCATGTCTATAACATACAACAGCAGCAGCAGCACTCGCTCTATCTCCCCTCTCCTTGTCAGCGCCACCATTTTAGAAATGCAGCCGACCATGTGTTTCACAATGGCGTACTATAAATAAGTGTATATATATATATGTATGCACATATATTTATATACATATTTATATATAACTGGGTATATAGCACGTCTGTTTTCCAAGCTCCATGAATGAAAAGACAACGACGAGAACATCGCCTGCAGTTCAATGCTATTTGTCAATGAGTCAGACTCTGACAGAATGGCAGACATTATAGGTATGTATAAATATATATAAAAAAGAAGCCAACCCCACATTTGTAGTATTTGTGAGTTACGAAAGACACACACAGAGAAAGAAAAAAGATTCAAAATATATATAAAATTAAAAAAAAAAAAAATGGAAAGAAGAACCATCCCAAGCCAATGTGGCCCCATTTTGTTTACATTTCCACAGACGCCCCAAATTTTCCAGTTTTGCCTTCGCTTTATTTTTGGAGCAACAATTTTTTAGCTGCTCGCATAAACAAAGTGCGAGAGAGGGAAATATTGTGGGGAAACAATAATAAAAATACAAAAAACCAAAAACGAGAACAAATAAAGTACTGGGGGCAAATGGAAATGAGTGCCAGCTAAAAGGCGAAAATATTAATGACTGCCACTTCCGCTTTTGATGGGGAAATTATTTAATGCATTGCACAAGAAACTTTTGTGGGCTTAGTTTGAAAAGGTTCTCCTCACTCTTGTTCAAATAATGTCATCAGAAATTCCCATTAGGCAAAGAGCCCACAGACGAGAGGCGACAGCCCACAGCCGCCTGGTTGACATTTTAAACACTCGTGCAACTCGGGCTCGAGCTGATTGATTGATTACAACATGATTGATTGAACGCGAGCACGAGCCACTGCCCACACAGCTAAATGTCAAGCCTGACCTATAGCCTTTCCCTGAACATCTTCTTCGGTTTCCTTGCCTTTTGTTTTACAAGTGTTTTAAAGTGAATGCTCTATGAATCTCCAGAGAATTTGTAACTTAAAATTGAATTATGAGCTGATGCTCAAAATGCATCAGCTGATGTTATGTTAAAGAAATATACAAGCTTAAATGCTGGAGGACATTATTTTTAAATGGGAGTGGCTTCTATGCGATTCTCATTTATGTATGTGAATAATTTCAAGTCTTCCTATTAAAACACATATGATTTAGTAGTCAGTATTTTGTTGGGACACTGAGATTCGTTTCCTCTTAACCTTTCTCTTTCTCTATCGCTCTTTCTCAATTTTTCTATCGTTTTCTGTTTTTTTTTTTTTACATTTTATTTTATGTATATTTCTTAGTCAGACTTATTTGCTTATTTGCTTGGTAGCTCTTTCTGTTTCTCTCATCAAATTTGACTTTTCCATGCGATTTTCATAGTTCCACTTTCGAGTGTGTTCACAGTAGCTCAAACATAACCATTGCGAATAGCTCAAAGGTCGTTATCTCTTATCGCTCTTCGCAATTGTCTCGTATGCCGACCATTCATATCTTTTGTCGAGTTTCCTAAACGTATATATATATATATTACAATATAGTATATACAGTATGTATATATGGCTGTATATCTGTGCTTATCACATCAGCCTTTATATAAATCTGGGTGTAAGTGTGTGTGTGTGTGTTTGTATTGTTTCATTGATGAGTTCACACAATAATCACAGCAGCTACAACAGCAACAACAACAATGACAAGATTCGCGCACAGTGGAAACGACCTTCAAAACGTGAAAAATGTAAACTTAAACAAAAAAAAAGCGGAAAAAAATAACAAAATAAAAACCATAAAAACAGCGACAAATAACACAATAACAAAAAAATAAATGACACTAACAATTTGTGAGCTGAAACTACTTAAAATACATACAGATTGCCTATTTATTGTCTCGTTCCTTTTGTGGTCTTTAAAACCGGATTTGAACTAGAGCTTAGAGAGAGCACCTCGCCTCACCTCACCTGTCTACGCGCTGTGCTTACAACTCTCGCGCTCTGTCAAACACCTGGTTCTACACACACACATATATAGATACATATATGTATATATGGAGGAACACCCACCCATGGCGAGTCTCTTTCTTTTTTTTTTTTTTTTTTTTTGAATATTTGCAGCCACCGCCCACGGGATGTGCTTGTCATGCTAAGCGCAATATTTGGATTATTTATTTATTAAGGCAATAACAACAAAGCCGAAATAACATTATAAATAATACATGCAAGTTTTTACAACTGGCAGACGACAGCAAACAAAATTTGCTCGCTTTCAAATACCCTGCAGGGCAATAAGTGTTGGGTATGCTTGCACAACAATATATAGGGCATCTGCTAGTCGTATTATGCCCTGGCTTATTTTGCGCTTTTTTTTTTTAATTTTTATAATTTTATTGCATTTATTTTATATTTAATTTGATTTGTTTGTTCTGTCTTTTGGCCTGTTGGGGCTTATCTACCGCGACCCTCCTTCATTTGTTTGCCTGTTTGTTTGACCGTGCGTCGTGTGCTGTGAGCGTGAGTTATAAAATAAATATATATAAAAAAGTGAACTAAATCATGACAAGGTCTGCATAATGACTATGAAACACCTTGTAAAAATGGGCTGTGAGGAAAAAATATGTTGATATTCAAAATTTTCTTTTAAATTTCAAATAATACAATTGTGATCTTTTCTTGCATTAAATAAATATTTATTTTATAAAATAGTAAACATTTTATTTTAAACAGTTTACAATTATATCTTATAAAATAAAAAAAACTTACATCCTTAACAGTATAAAAATATGTCTTTTTTTAAATTTAAATAAAGAAGAAAATATAGTTTTTAGGTTTAAAATTAATTTGAATTAAATATATTCACTTTTGTACTTTCAAACACCTAATAAATATTCAACAAATATTTATTTTATAGAATTAAAATAATTAATACTGTGAGCTATTTATATTATAAATAGCAAATTAAAAAAAAAAAAAAAATAGAGTATATAAAAAATATGCAACAAACATTTATTTTTTCGAATGAAAATAATTAATATTGTGATATATAATTATTTAAATATATTTAAATATTTATATTAAGAAGAGAAGTTTACAAAACAATTAGTTTTCATTTCTATTTTTTATTTTTTAAAACATATAAAAAATATGCAACAAATATTTAATTTGTAGAATGAAAATAATTAATATTGTGATATATATATTTTTTAAATATATATAAATAGATTTATTGATGTTCAGTTGAGCAGAGACTATGGAAACCCTTTTATAGGGTATAAAAACGTGAGTTAAGTAACTTTTTGCTAACATAGCCGCCGCTTTGACTTGAGATACAAAATACACACACACACACACTCTCTCTCTCTCTCTCTCTCTCTCTCTCTCTCTCTCTCTCTCTCTCTCTCTCTCTCTCTCTCTCTCTCTCTCTCTCTCTCTCTCTCTCTCTCTCTCTCTCTCTCTCTCTCTCTCTCTCTCTCTCTCTCTCTCTCTCTCAGACACACACACACATAGACGCCCACGCAGTCATTGGAGCTGTATTCATTTCATTCACATTTACCTAGTTATTACTCCCCAATGCCAGCGTGTGCCCACCTCTCGCTACCTGCCCCTCCTCCCCAGCAACCCTTTCGCGCTGCTCGAGCGGAAATGACGTAGGCGAGCTTTTGTCGCGTAAACAGTTAGACAAGCGGTCGACTTGCTGGCTTCCAGTTTGAATCGCTAGTGGACTACCCTTTTTGGGGTGGCTTGAATACAATTTGGGCGCTAGGCTAATTAATTTGGCTGGCAATTGGCGCTGCGGTTGGGTTTTTGGCGTTTTGCGCCCTCAACCCAGGCATATGACGCACTGCACTTAAAGTGTGCCCTTTAGTGGAACGCCAATCCGTTGAACCGTGCCACCGGACACGTACGTACGTTCGTCAGTCCGTCTGTCCGCGCGTCCGTCCGTTCGTTCGTGGCGACTCTCATGGAGCCGAAAACAGGAAGCGCAGCACGCGCAAAATATGGAAAACGACAAACAACAAAACAACAATGAAGAAACAATTGAGTATCAAATAAATTTCTATTTATAAAATTTCTATTGTCAGCATATATATTTCATGTGAAGTGGGCAGAAAGCACTTCAAGATGGCCAAAGTAAAGAGAGAGAAATACATATATATATATATAGATACACGCATAAATATATAGCAAAAGTTTGCAAGTCTCTCAACTAGATTTTGAGAAAATTGAATCGATTTTGCTTTAACCTTTCGAGAGTTTTATGTGAAAACAGTTTGAGTAGCCTTCAATTTCCTGCCTGACCAAATATAGACTCTGTTTGTATAGAATGTGAGCTTATGATAAATACTTTATATTTGATCAGTGTCTATATAGACATATTCCTCTGACTCTCTGTCCGTCTGCCTATCTGTTTGTGTTTCTATTCTTTGCTGACTAATATCACAGCATTGGAGCTGTCGTCTTGACAGTTTGTATAGAATTGGGTTTCTCATGAATTCATTCAGAATACTATGACACATACGAGTTCGTAAGTCTATTGCTTATATGCGAACTTTTCCAAATTGTGAGAGATTTTAATGAAACAGCTCATACAAAGGTTTTACTGAATTTATTGAGTGTGTCTGAATATGTAGCTTGATGTTTAAAATTGAATTAGCATCTGAGTTCCGTATTATAGAACTCATGAATCTAAAATTTAAGGTTAAGGTTATTCAACAGACATTTTATGTATAAAGCAAACCTTATTCATATCGTTAAAAGTATATATATATAAATATAATAAAAATAATATAACAAAAAGAAATAAATATGTATGTATTAAATATATATATAATATATAAATATAATAAAAGTAATACAACAAAGAAATAAATATGTAATATGTACATTTACTCCGATCAAGATATATTTCGTGTAAGATTTTAATTTAGTTCTAATGGTAAATCAAATGATAATAAATATTAAAGAACACTTATATAGAAGTCACATAGAAATATTTGTAGTCTTCAGTTAGTCTTCTTCATTGTGAATATACTTATATATATATATATATAACCTGTCTTCTTCATTGTGAATATACTTATATATATATATAACCTGTCTTCATAGAAGTACTTTCAAGAAGTACTTTCAGACCTCGCTGGGTCTTCTTCCATTTGCATTAGCCTCGCTCAACAGCGGAAATTGCTATCAAATGCATTTTTGAGTTGTGCCATTGCAATCGGCCTGCTCGGTTGCTGCTGTCAGTTGGGCTAATTTGGTTGCTTGTGCTGCGGGTGTCTCTATTGGCTAGTACCTTGAACTACGCCTCTCCACCTCTCCCTCCTCTCTGCCTTGTTCTCAAAGGGAATGCCGGCTTCTTGATAGCGTATACAACCCGTTGCACCACTGGCTAATAGCAGAGAGTTACTGCTGCTGCTGTTGCTGCTGCTGTTGCTGCTGCTGCTGCTGCTGCTGTTGTTGCTGTTGTTGTTGCTGCTGCTGCTGTTGCTGCTGCTGCTGCTGTTGTTGTTGCTGCAGCTGCTGTTGCTGCTGCTGTTGCTGCTGCTGCTTCTGTTGGTGCTGCTGCTGCTGTTGCTGCTGCTGCTGCTGTTGTTGCTGTTGCTGCTGCTGCTGTTGCTGCTGCTGCTGCTGCTGTTGCTGCTGCTGCTGTTGCTGTTGTTGCTGCTGCTGCTTCTGCTGCTGCTATTGTTGCTGCTGCTGCTGCTGCTATTGCTGCCGATCCCGTAGTTGTTGTTGCTGGTGTTCAATTTCAAATGCGGAATCGCATTTATAATGCGCCATGTAGGAAATTGTGTTCTTCCGCTTTGTGTTATGACAATTCGCAGCGAGCGAACGCAGTCATCATAATATTCTGCCCAGCTCGGCCCAGCTGTGCAGCGCCCCGCCCCGCTCCAGCCCGCTCCGCCCGCATTCGGTTTGCCGGCTTGCAAACTCGTGCATAAATATAGAAAGAGCATTTCCGTTTGTGCCCCATTTTCCTTTGCGCTGCGAGTTGCGAGTCGCGTCTCGTATGGCAGCCACTTCCGTTTCTAATTGGAATCTACGACAGTGACAACAACAGCAACAACAACAACAACAACGACCACGGCAACGACGTTCAACGAAAGTCGTATTTTATGAATGAGCCACGCAAACGGCAAGAATTTCACGCACGCTTCAGCGCACCGGCAGATGGGGGCAAGTAGTGTTGTAGTGGTCAGGGGCGTGGCTGGGCTAAGCTGTGTGTCCGTGTGTGTGTTGAATAGGTGTTGCCTTTCCCATAGAGCAAAGGACACACTTGGCTAAGCATAACGAAATATTTTCAAGCGTACAAAAGCACACTTAAAATTTGATTCTTATATCTGTGTATATGTATCTGTATCTGCATCTGTATCTATAGTTTGCATATGTATCTAATGTCTCATATTTATAATATCTCTCTCTCTCTCTTTCTCTGTCTGCTTCAGATGGCTTCTCCAGTTTTCGCCAAGCATTTCCGGAGTGGTGCGAGGATGACAACCAGGCGCACAACAAAGAAATGGAATCTAGTCGCAATACACAGGCCGATCAGTTAATGGGTCTTAAGTGAGTAAACAACAAGAATTTGTGCAACTGAATGTATAATTAATTATGATAATATAAATATTGTTGTGCTCGATTCATGTGATGGAGCTTTAATGTGTTTATTTCTGTCTTGGGCTACTGTCTTGCCTTATAGATCTCATGTCTTGTTTTATTCTCCATAATAAGTTTATAATTTAAATAAATAATCATTTTATTTGATTATGTATTTTATTTTATTTATTTAAATTAAATTAAAAATTTTTGTATATTTTATTTTTAATTTATTTTTGTATATTAATTTTTATATATAATTTTTATTTATTTATTTTTTCATTTTTGCAGTAAAACAAAAATTTTGTTAATTAAAATCATTTTGAGCCTTAATGTAATTTATTTAAAATTGTAATTTTTATCTATAATTTAATTTACATATATAATTTTTATTTAATATTTTTTCATTTATAAAGTAATATTTAATATATTTTCATTTATAAAGTAAAACAAATATTTTGTTAATTAATTTGAACCTAAATGTAATTTATTTAGATTTTTAAAACAATCACGTTCTTTATTATTTAAACTCATCAACGTTTTCCTAATAAATAGATCGAGTTAGAGACATTTCCTCATATAATATATGTATATGAGCTATTAGAAAATCTTATATCTTACCTCTCTTCATTCAAAAGCAATCAATTTTAACATAATAAACTTTCAAATTCAATTACAGATCGCTACGCATTTCCACTCCACATTCCGATTCGGCCTGCAGCAGTTCCGCCGAGTCCTCGGACTGCGAGAGCACCACCCATCATCATCACCATCATAATTTCAATGAGGCGCCTGTTGAGATAGTGCCTGGACTATTCCTGGGCAATTCCACGCACAGCAGCGACTTGAATGCTTTGCAAAAGTATAACATAAAGGTAGGCCATATGAGCCTAAGATATTATATTTTATATCCATATAAATCTGATTTATTTTCCCAATTTAGTACGTGTTGAATGTGACACCCGATTTGCCAAATGAGTTTGAGAAATTGGGCATTATCAAGTATCTGCAAATACCCATTACCGATCATTATTCCCAGGATCTGGCGATGCATTTTCCAGCTGCCATACACTTTATCGGTGCGTACATTGAATTCATCAACATTATCTTTATAATTCTCAACTGGTTTACTCTCCTCTCACATTGCAGAGGAAGCGCGCTCTGCTAATTCGGCGGTGCTGGTCCACTGCCTGGCAGGTGTCTCGCGCTCCGTGACGGTGACGTTGGCCTATTTGATGCACACACGGGCGCTCAGTCTGAACGATGCCTTCATGCTGGTGCGTGCTCGCAAAGCGGATGTCTCGCCCAATTTCCACTTCATGCAGCAGCTGCAGTCCTTTGAGAGCCAACTCCGCTTGAGTCCCTGCGATGGGCAGGCCATGGATGAGAGCGGCAGCGGTAATATGATTGGACCCACAGCTGGCTGCTCCTCGGCCACGGTGCTCTCGGGCAATCCCAGCCTGGTGGCACGCTGCGGTCGTGGCTCGAAATTCTCATGCAATTGCATCGCTCCCGACTGCAAGTGCATGCAAACGGGCGGGTTTATGGCCGCGCATCTGGCCAAGGCAACTGGCGTCTCACCCGATTCGGGTATTGAGTTTGATCGCTGGACGCCATCATCGGATACGGGTCTTAAATGAGATCAGTGTGTGGGAAAGAGTTTTGTGCTGCCTCCCAGCCAGAGTCAGGAATCGACAGCAGCAGCAGCAGCAGCAGTCGCAGTCGCAGCAGCAGCAGCAACTAGTTCACCGCCACCGATTGGGCTGGCGTGCAGCAATGCTGACAACATGTCACCAGCCAGCACCACCAGCTCATCCACTTCAACAACAACCACGGCCGAGGCTGTCTCAGTGGTGGAGCTGGTGCCAGCCAATGCGGTGCCAACGGAGGCGACAACTGAGGAGCCGTAATAACTGGGAACTATGCAGAAGGCAAAACTTATTTTCCTACTTCGGTTGTCGAATACACACACAGACACACACCCACATACATATACATATATAAAGAATATAATATAATATAATTAATATAAATATAATTTCTAGTTAATTTTGTAAGTCTAACAAACAGAAAACCAGAAAAAGGAAAAGAAATAGATATGAACAGAAGAAAATGAAAATAATTGAAATTTGTTCACACAAGAAAAAAATAAATAAATAAAAAAATAAAAAGGAAAAAATATATATATAAAATATATTTATATATAATGTATACATACTTATATGAACGATCCTTATGTACATGTTTGTATTTAATTCGTAAGCCAAGTCAAAACAAGTTGAAAGTAAAAACAAAAGTAAACAATTAATATTAATAAAATACAAAAACACGAAACGCGTTATTTATAAAGTTTAAGCTAAAAAAAAAAGAAGAAAAATCTGTTTTTATGCGCATGGCTTTTTTAATTTTACTAAAACAAAGTTTATAAATTTTAAATGTATAATTGTTATATACACGTAAATAAGAATTCAATTTATAAAATATATATTCTATGATACAAACTATTGAAAGCCAAGTCATCTAAATGTAAAAAAAAGAGATTTTCAACGAAGCAGAATTGCAAGCGAAATATTAAACACTAAAATGAGAAATAAACTACAAGAAATGAATTATGTTTATTATTTGCTATTTCTATTTCAACCAAGAATACAAAGAACAAAATGAAACAAACGAGAAACACATTAGGGTTTGGCTATTTTTCTAAGGTTTTAGAAGCACCGGGAGAAGGAGTTGAAAAATAAATCCAAAAACAATGAAGAGATTCGCCCACCAAAGGGGATGCTGCTCTTTTTAATTTTTGGCATAGTTTTTAAGAGTTTTTACCAAATGAAAACAAAAAACATATATAAAACAATTTGAAAATGATATTCTAAATATGCTGAAATATGCAAACTTTTGAAAGTACTCCAAATCGAGAATGTTTGAAGTAATATATGGATTCTTATGTACATGAACATATATGTATCTATATATATATACTATAGCTATATATGTATGCAGTCAGGCAAAGTTGGTACAAAAAATGATCAGGTGTCGTCAACACGAAAAACGGTTTACAAAAATATTTAAACTACATAATAGAAATATATATATATATATATATATATATATATATATATATATATATATATATGCTATATGTGAACAATAAATATACAATACATATGAATCACAGAAACAAAGAAAAACCAGAAGAAAAAAATTTTGAGAAAAAAAAGGCTGTGCGCAAAATAAAAATATATATAAACTATAACAAGACACAAAACAAGCTTAAATGGTTTTTAAAAGAAATTAAAATCCATTAAACTAAGTGAAGAAAATATATGAAAATGATATAGGATATGGACAAGAGAGAAAGATTCCAGTTTTGTATACTTTTCGATGATGCTTAAGGAAAAGGCATATATAATGTTTGTACAGAATATCTTAGAGAACAGTGGAAGAGCGCAAAGATTAAGGGTAAGTTAAAGGGTATACAAAAAATAGAAGATTTACACAGAAGTACAAGAACGAATCTGCCGAAAAATTAAACTTATATTAAAATTGCGACCGCATTAATTCTTTAACATTCTGTTAAGCACCAAACAGAATTTCTGAAGAATGCAACGCTGTTAACTGTCTGTTCTGTTAGAGAGCTGTTAAGCATCTGATGGACAAGGCGTATACGCAATATTACGAAAACCAAAAGCTATATCAATTGAATAGTTTATTTTCATGGCAGATTCCCTGAAAAGTTGTGGACAAAAAACAGTCTGAAATTTAAATGAACTTTTAGTGCAACGTTTGTAAAGGCAGCTAAAACGGAAAGAGTTCCTCCATTGAAAGAGTGCACACTATTGGACGTATACCAAAATCATATATACATATGTATATCTAGATGGGGTCGAAACTTTTCCAGCTGGTTGGACAAGCCCCATTAAATGTATATGAAAACAACATAAATCCAGTACATATACCAATTGTATAATGAAAATTGCAATAATTTTTATGCGCAATCCAAGCGATTTAATTGTTGAATGCCTCAGTCAGTAAATAAATTAAACAAAAAAAAAAAAAAAAGAAAAGAAAATCGAGAAAATAATTTTAAAAATTCAATTTTTAAATGTTCCACGAATGTTTATTTGTGTGTAACGAGAATTTTGCAAAAGTTATGAATTATTAATAAATATATAATTAAATGTTTGCTAATTCAATGGCACTCCACAAGAAAACCAAAATATAAACAACAAATTGTACATGGAAGAAATATTGAAAACGAAATTGGCTGCCAGGCAGCAGAATTGTTATTGAACATCTGTGTGTTGTACATCTGAGTGTTGAATTTTTTCATCAATATTTAGTATTTTGCGACAGTGCCAACATTTTTAACAAATAACTAAAAAAAAAAGAAAAGCAAAAAAAAAAAAAAAAAAATCAATTCAAATTGTACCTTAAAAAATGTCCAAAATTAAATAATAATACAGAAAATATGAAAACAAATAAAAAGTACATTAAAAACACGCAAAGATAAATGCGAAAATTTGTTGTAGTACAAGAGCACACAGCTATATTTAAATGCCCGATAAATAGTCGTACAATAAATACGAGAGTCTCCTCCACGTAATTTACCAAGATTTAAAGTGAACAAATAATCTAACTAGTTGTGTTTTGCACATTTTGTAAATTTTACAACACAATCCAATGATGAAAATTCCGCAAACATTTGCTAATTACAATACATATATATATGGGTATATATATATACTTATACATATATACAAGATACAACAATATACCTAATAAAACCGTTTATAAGCCCGCAACTCGTTTGTTTTTATAATATAGACGTAATTTTATTTTATTTTTTTCGTGGGATATTTTAGGTGTTGCCCTACTGACTTAGTTTTAGCACGCAATTAACAAATTATAATTAGTAACTGATGAACTGTTGTTTGAAGAACTTAAGTGTTCCGAGTCTACCTGTTGCTGAGTCTATTTATTTAGCTTAATTCACATTATTCCCTCGAATAGTTACTGTTAAATTAAATATCAAATTAATATTTCATCTATAAGTTATCTTTAACTTTAGCTAACAGTTTCACATACATAACAAAACATATTCACTATGTTAATAAAAAATAAAACACATTTAAAAAGTTCACATAAAACACAAATTATATCATTTAGTTTGAGCATGGACTACTCTGATGTGACCAGGAACGAGGAACAATTCCGTTGCGCGTCTCTATAAATGCCTATGCAACAGCAACAATCAACACATTTTATTGTCTAAACGTCTAGCAGACAATATTAGGCTTCAACTTCGGGATCCTTACAGACCCTTGTTGAAGTAGACGCGGTCGGGCACATTGCCACCAGTGCGCTTGACCATATCCTTGTAGAGTTCCGGCTCGAAGGTGCTCATTGTTTTGCTATCCAAGCTGCACTGCTGCGGGAACAGGGCGCATGCTGTGGGCACCATGAAGCAGAGGCTGCAAGTAGCAAATATCTCATCAGTTTGAGCCACTAAATTAGGTTAATTCAATAAAGTTACTCACAAGCAGCCAACCATGAGTGTTTGGAAGGGCGCGTTGATCCACTTGATGCGTTTGTATGCTGGCAGTTTCTCCAGTCGCTCCATGACAACGGGCAGTAGCAGCATACCCGGGGCTGCCATTGTAATTCGCGAGATGATCACCTCGCTGATGCCTTTGATGGCGGCCAAGCGACTCTGGCCGACAATCTCACCGTCGGCATTCTTCACATCGATGCCGTTGATGATCTCGTTCTGACGCATAAAGGGAATGTTGACACAATTCGCTGCTGCCACAGCCGCAAACGGTACATAGCGTTGCAGCAATGGTGACGCCCTCTTCGCCCAATAGTTCTTGCAGCCAATTGCGGCAACCAGAGCTGCACTCGTGGCCGTCGCAAAGGACAGACCCAGCTGCGTGACACTGGTCGGTGAATTGGCATTGCGGTTCGTATAGTTGACGATCGCATTGAAGGACTGATTGAGAAATTGCCAAAGCACTACGGCGGGCACGGTGCGGTAGAAGGCCAACATGCCGCCCGTAATCAACATGCCCCCAGGCACCTAAGAGACAAAGAAACGATGCAATTCATTATTTGGCAACTGCAAAAGCCTCTGCGAGTGACGACAGCAGATCGCTAAATATATATCAATGTGTCTGCAGCTGACTGTCACGCGACTTGCCTGAAAACTCATGCGACCAGCAAAGTTCTGCAGCTCGCCCGAATCCGGATGAAATGCCGAGCTATATAGCTTCAAATTGTATTTCACTTCATCGGGCGTCAGCTTGGGCGTCTGTTCGCCTGCCCGATAATTCTCCACGATTTTCTTGGCCTGCAGCAAACGGTCACTGGAGACCAGCACCGTGCGCGGATCCGTCATCCAGGCATAGTACTGAAAGCGATCCTTGAACGTATTCAAATCAAACAGATTTTCCACATTGACCAGTGCTGCAATATGAATAAATTGTGATAATGATAGCGACGATATGAATTAATTATAATCAGAATAACATATTTCTCCGTCACCACTCACATTGGGCAGCCATGTTTTTGGAATTTAAACTGTGGTCCGTTATGCGCGATTACGTAAAATTCGCTGTCGGCGTCGCTGCTTTCAAGTGCGTTTGATTTATTGGGCCGCAATGCTTCGAATCCTATTCGTACGCCACTTAGTTACAATTACTCTTGATTTATGTGTACTTAGGGCCGAGTCTAGAGCGACTCTCTGATAAGTTGCAAGCAGGTGTTTCGTTCTCAGCTGAAATGCTGCTGTTCTATTCGGTTCAATGCTGCACTTTTTTTTTTTTATTGCTTTCGCTGGCGCAGTTCCAATAAAATCTCAGAGGTGTTGTTGTAGAGACGCCCCGCCGGCTGCCACCGTGTTAGCACATCTGTTGGTGATTTAACAATTGGGTAATTGGCAAAAGTACTTACATATATGTATGTATATATTTAAATTAAAAGTCACACATATACTCACAGACACACACTAAGTAATCAGTCTTAATACATTCTATTTATTTGTAAATCGCTTGTTTGCCCACTCTTATATTTATTTGTTTTTTTTTTTTTTATCCAACGATTAGCCGATTAGGCGGATAACTATCGATATAAGACAATGTACGATAGAGTAGAGTGCGCAAAATCATAATTTAAATAATAACGGTCTATGATTTAATTTACATGCTGACTAATGTGGTATTCATTTAATTACTCACATGAACAATTTATTTATAGATTTAATGCATTTCTTCTATATATGAAATAATGTTGTTCACGGGTTGTTCTTTATTACCACAACGCATACAACGCATATTTACACCAAAGGAATTCTTTAAATGGACATTAATCAGTTTAGTTTCTTTTGTGTTTAACTAATACTTATAGCTACAACTTGTTTTTTATAGCCCTAAGTGCAATTGCTTTGTCTTCAGATAAAGAACTCAAGGTAAGTTACGCTGCTGCAGGTAAACATTCATACTATGATATTATCGATACATTGCCAACTGATTACTCATCGATAACGTTTACAATTGACATTCACCAGTGGCGTACACAGAAGTTTGCGCAGCCCTGGCTCATTCGCGTATCAATTGTTGTTGTTGCCGTTCTTTTCACTTTCGTTGCGCATTTTGTATACAAAATTTCACGATTTTTTTACTAATTTACATTAATTAGGAAGGCGCCAAAGCGCAATGTAGGATTGTATAAGATTAAAGTGCAACCGTAGCGACAATGAAGTCTTGTTACAGCGCCAGCAGCAATAGCAAAAGATAATAATAGAAAGGTCGCAGCGGTTCGCCGTAGGGGGAGGGAATTGGCCGCAAAAACCGGAAAATTAAAACTGGTCCGTAGCCGAGGACACGTCGAGGTTCATTGCACTGCGACGAGATGCGTCTGCTACAACTGCTGTCGCTCTGGCTGCTCTGTAGCCATGCTACCGGCGCCAACATCCTGGCAGTGTTGCCTAGCGTCTGGAGATCGCATTATCTGTTTGGACGTCGCCTGCTGCAGCAACTGGTGGCCGGTCCACAGAATCACTCGGTGACGCTGATAAGCCCACATGCATTATCCGCAACAGATGCGGGAGCAGCACTCTACAGAATTCGCGAGATACGCATTGAGGATCAGGATCTCAAGCAGAATTGGCTGGATATGGGCATGAGCTTCGAGGCGGAACAGATGCACGCTCAAAGTGTTATGGAACGCTTCACGCGCATGATCTATGCGGGCACCACAAATGTGGACCTGCTACTCTCGGACGCACAAGTGCAAAAGTTAATAACTAGCGGAGAGAAATTTGATTTACTTATCGTGGATTTGTTTCTAAGTGACGCACTACTTGGGTAAATAAAGAGAGGAGAGTGATGATATATGGAAGAGTCTAAAGTTGTTCATCTCTTTTAGCTTTGCCTATTACTATGGTGTTCCCACCGTTGCAATCAGCCCCACCGGTGCCAACTCATGGCTCAACAACATGTTTGGCAATCCTCAATCCGCTGCTCTCGATCCGAGTAACTTTTTACCCTATACAGAGCGCATGAACACAAAGCAACGCATTACGAATATGCTAATGAGCACCTTTGAGCGTCTGACCTACAAGTGAGTGTGCGAGAGAATTTCTATTATATATATATGGCTGGACTGATTGGTTCCGTAATTGCAGCTTTTTCCATCTGATCTCTCAGCAATCTGTTTACTCAAATCACTTTGAGTTGCTGGTGCGTGAGCTACCCAACTATCGAGACTTGAGCAAGAATTTGAGCCTTGCCTTGATCAACTCGCATCCTGCTATGGATTATCCTCGTGCCTATTTACCCAATATGCTGGAAGTGGGCGGACTACATTTGCTGGAGCCACAACAGCTGAAAGTGCCAAATGTAACTTAAATTGCGCCACCTTTGACTGAAGAACTAATTACAGTTTTTATTCTCTATTTAGCATGTGCTTTCGTTTATGGAGGCCGCGTCTAGTGGTGTCATCTACATGAGTCTTGGAGCCGAAGTGCAAACGGCTCAGCTGCCCAGCGAAAAGCTGTCCATATTGCTGGATGTCTTTGCGCATCTCAAGGAATTTCATTTTCTGCTCAAATGGGAAACGGAGGAGTTCATACAACCGCTGCCAGATAACATAATGATCAACAGCTGGTGGCCCCAGCAGGCCATACTGGGTATGTTTTAGCTGAGTATAGCCTTCGATAATACTTCAACTTTTTTGCCTTCTAGCGCATGAACAGGTCAAGCTGTTCATTAGCAGCTGCGGCCAGCTGAGCGTTTGGGAGTCCATTGCGGGTGATACGCCAATACTTGCCATACCCATACTGGCCGAGCAGGAGGTGCTGGCCAAGCGGCTGCAGCAGAAAGGTGCTGCGCTAACAGTCGGCTATGATGCGCTGCCCTATGATGCACTGCTTCATAGCATACGGCAGTTGACGCTGAATGAAAGTTATGCACAGAATTTGGGTCAGCTGAAGAAGCGACTGAGTGTTGTCAATTCGAAAGCTTCGGCGAGAGCGCTGAGCCACATTGAACTGATATTGAGCACAGGTGGTGCGGATTTCCTAAAGTCCCATGCCAACTCGCTCAACTTTTGGCGCTCCGAGGGCTTGGACGTGCTGGTGATAATAGCGTTGGGTATTTTTGGAATTTTGACTGTGCCATTTGTGGTCACTTGTTGCATACTGCGTCGATCGTACTACAGTCAAGCTGCACAGGATCAGCAGCAGCAACCGTATCGCACCATGCTCAAGAGCGTGGGCCGCGTGCACAGCCATGGGGATCCGAGCAGCTGTACGAGCGGTCGCTCAACCGAGCCGTTGAGGAGAACACGTTCAGCACAATCGCTGTCGGCTCGCTCCAGCAGCTCCAGCTTCAGTTCGACAACACCGACTACGCCATCCAGTAATTCAACAACCCCGCTGGATCTGACACCGCCGCCACCGACTGCTGCAATGCCGGCTATGGATCTGTATGTTAATACAACACAGAAAGCATCAGCGCACGGCGAAAAGGTGGAGCACGCGTTTTTATAGCCACATCGATAGCTATTGGCATGACATAACGATATATCTCTAGATTTCAAACCTTATCATGTATATGTATAGGCAAGATATGTAATTAGTCGTATCAAATATCTCTTATAGATCTGCATCAAACATGATTTTATGTAGCATCTGGGTTGGGTTGTGTACCCGGAAAATGTTTAACTGTCTTTGTGTTATTTTATATATATATATATATTACAACTAGCTTAGCAAGTAGCCGTGATACGGGCTCACAAATGATATTGTGTGTAGTTGTTGCCGATATTAAGTGTATTGCCCGATGTGAAATGACAACCAAGACACTGCGAAGGTTGTATATATTTTACACTTTATATTTGTTTATTGTCAAATTCGTTTAACGAAATCGAGTGTAGGGATTTTTATTAAATATGGCAAATTGTATTTAGTTCGTCTGATTTGTATAGTTTTTAATCTCAATACTTAATAATTAAGCAGGCTTCAAGAAATATATTTATATTTGCAATTGAAATTGTTGTATTGTGAGAGCTTTATTTGAATGAATTATTGATTGATTAACTAAGAGATGGGGAGCTGACTTTATGGGAAAGGTATATATATTTATATATGTATATATGTATGTCTGTGTGTCAAGTATTTGATTTGATATTTTTTAATATTTCATTGCAAGCTTAAACAAATTTGTTTTAAATTTAACATATATTGTTGGACTTTAAATTTGAGTTTTTTATTTATATTTATTTTTATTTCTTCATTTTATATATTTTTATTTTTTGGTTTATATTTAAATTAACAGAAATTTTATTAACTTAACATAAATATTTATATTTTAATTTTGATTTATATTTTATATATTTTTTTTTAATTTTGTATTTTTTTTTTTTTATATTTTATGTATATATATATTTTTTTATATATTATATTTTTTATATGTTATATATTTTTTTATCTTTTTTTTTTTTTTGTATATTTTATATTTTTTTATATTTTATATATTTTTTATATTCTATATATTTATATATATTTTACTCTTTTGAAAAATATTTTTATTCATATTTTAATTAACAGATTTGAAGCCTTACCCAATTCAACATAAATTCTTGTGTCCTAATTTTTGTTTATATCTGTTATATATTTATATAATTTTTTGTGAATTATTTTTTTATATGTTTATTTTGTAAATATTTTATTTCCTTTATTTTATATTAATCATATATTTTCTTTATTTTAGACCTATACAGAAATTGCATAAAAAACTACATTTCTTTCACAATTCCCATACAAATGTAAACTCCTTAAGCACCTCAAGTACAGGGTATTAAAATTAATGGTCAACTTTAGCTGGTAGCACCTCAATTTAGCGTATAAATCGAAATTCACATTATTTTTGATCGTTTGCTTTTATTTATTTTGATTTTTTCTCGCTTGTGCAACAAAGCATAAAAACAACAACAACAACAACAGCCAGCGGATATGATTAAAAAGACAAAAACACAGTGAGTTGTTATTTTGTTATATGTACATATATATGTATATATATATATTTTTTTTTTGTTTTTGTTTTTTTTTTTTTTTTTGGGTAGCATTCAAGTGTGAGTAACAGTTAATGTTAATTACGGGCGGCGATGCCAATGGAGGCGTGTCTAATTAGCTGCCCCAGCGGCGGCGTCGTCTGTCGGCGCGCTTTGATGTGCATGACGGCGTGTGCACTTCATTTAAGCCGAGTGCGCCTCAAGTGTCTCTAAAGGATGTGAATGCCATGCGATGCGATGCAATGCGTTGCGACGGATGCAGTTGGGTCTAGCTGAGCCCAAAGCTGGGTCTGGGTGCAAAGAGCAGCACCGGCAGGAGGCGGAGGAGGCGCTGCCTTGGCACCTGTTTGCATTCAACATTCAAGCCATGCATGCGAGAGGCGCACACAAAGAGCGCGGTGGAGTGTGAGGGGGCAGGTAATGTGGCAATAGGAGCAGAAGTGGGTTTCGGCAGTTGTTGCAACGTTTGGGATTTGGGTGGCACGGCTGCCAGCCGAAGCGCCCACAGCTGGGGCAATTATTCAGTTGGCTTCCTTCTTGTTGCATGTTAATAAAAGTGTAATTATGCTGCACGCTTATGGGGCACAGGGCACAAGGCAAAGGCAGCGCCTGACTTTTCAACTGCCATTCAGCTTTTAGTCCCGAAGCCTTTTTGTGCGCATATTTTTGGTCGGAATTTGATATGCAGCTGGAAGAAGAAGGTGAGGCGGCAAGGTGGGCAACCGCAAGCGCTACGCTGTGTGCAGCATATCTGATTAATAGACAGAGTAATATAAATCTGACTGAGATCAGAGCATTGACAGCGCGAAGGTCGCACCGCACCTGGCAAGGTGGGCCGCAAGGAGTTCAGCCTGCGGCAGGGCCGCTGTCAACCGCAGGAAAAATGAACCGAGCGAAAAGAAAACCAAGTCAGGTCTTGACTTTGACAGCAGCAATGCATTGAAGCGCATAGACATACCAAAGTTCTCGGATTACCGCTGGGAACAGAACAGAACAGAACAGAGCAGAAGAGAGCAGAGCAGAGCAGAACAGAGCAGAGCAGAACAGATCGAAGAGCCGGCGGCCCCTTTCGGAGTCAACTGCGACCATTAGCGCGCCTGTCAGCGACGACGGGCGACAAATGCAACTGCAGATGGGGGATGCTGCATCAAAGACCCATTGACAGCGGCGGCAACGGCCCTTGCCACAGCTGCCCCGCCCTCATTTTCGGTTGCAATATGCGTAGCGGCTTGTGGCGCCTTTGAAGTGCAAGCTACAAAATTAATTGCATGCTACATGCGGCCACAAAGGGAGCATGGCAAAGGCAACTGCAACGGCAACAGCAACTGCAACGGCAACTAGAACTTTAAACTGTAAATCAACAATCATCATAACTATAACTTTTTGCCCCAGACATGGACAGGCAGCTGGCCAAGGGGGAATGCTGTCAACATGTTGCCAGTTGCTCTGTGCGCTTCATTCCCTTTCAACACTTTGTAGTTGCAGCACTTGACTTTTGCCTGGCCAAATCCCACGCACATGCTACAAATCTCTGCCCCCCCCCCTCTCTCTCTCTCTCTCTCTCTCTTGCTCTTTGCTCCATTGTGTGCAGTTTGCAATTTAATTACTTTTGAGTTACGCAACGAGCAAGCGGCACAAAGTTGGCCGAAAAGGGGCTTACAGGAGCTGGCCAGCACAGAGTGCGGCACATGCAGCAGCATGTGGTGGCATGCCAGCCAGATTTCCATTGGAGCCTCGACGTCCATATTTAAAATTCATAATACACAAATTTAAGTTCTTGTTGCATAAAATTTGAGCTCTGTGCGACCAACAGACAACAGCTACAGCTACAGTTTCTGTCTCTCCGACGTTCAGTCCCTCTTTGCCACAGTGAAAAAGACAAGCGAAAAAAAAAAACATCGCCAGCTGTTGTCCCCATTTGCATTATCGATCGCTGCCCACTGCGAGGTACCCAGATTTTTGTTGACACACACAAAAACAACAACAAAATTTGCATAAATGTTCACAGTTAAAAAACAACAATAACAATTCTGAATTAAAATATATACAAAACAGCAGCAGCTGCTGCTGCAGCGGACAGAAATAAAAGAACATAGCAAAAAGTCGGAGGACATGTGAGAAGTCATATTAAAATCGGATCGAATTGTTCGACTAGAAAGTACCCTGTATACAAGTCAAATGAAGCTTAGATAAGTCTTATATAAACTTTTTTAATATTGAACTTTTAGTTTATTACGGAGCACTCTATAGGGTATCTATTGGTTGTATACTTCCCATTAAAAGTTTTTAATACAAAGTCTGCTTCTTCACCTTTATGAAAACTATTCTGAAATTAAAAATTAATTAATTAAATTAATGAATGCATTCTTTAATATCACTCTATGTGATTCTCAGGAATTGCAGTGAGTTGGGACATTAAGTGCACTTTTGGAAATAGATTAAAATAGATATACAGATACAAATTTTATATATGTGTATATATCACTGTTTATTGTAATGTATATATTGTATTATCTCGGATTTTGTAGACGTAAATTTTATTAAGTTTTAACGAAGAAATTCTGCCCATACATATAAATATTTTTTTATTTATTTTTTTTTTCTATTAAAATTGATTTATTTAACTCCATTTTTTATCTATTACTAAACTATATAGATTTCACTTTGGTGATAGTCTAAGCAATTATTGCCCATCTCTGCGTTTCTCAGCATAAATAGCATATATATTTATATTAAATATTTAATATATATTTAAATGATTGTCAAGCTGCCATGTATATATGTATTATTGTTTGTCAATATATACATTTATATATACATATATTATGTTTCCTCCTCTTAATTAGATTTTCATAAGTCTTTTTCCCATTTTCAAACTCATTAACACCCTAAAAAAAACTTTAATTTGTTATTTATTCAAATTCGTAATTCCAACATGATGAAATAACAGAAATCTATTCAATTGTAATTGATTATTAATTATTTACTCTTCACATTCCTTTCGCCAATCAAATGACCATTTGCCACGTGTCCGTCCGCTCAGCTAACTGTTAAAGCCTGTTGTTATGGATGTGCGATGAGCTGGCTTGATTAGCCCAGCAGCTGGACGCATTGAATCGCGTCGATCGCCCGCGCTTATAGAGTTTCTCTCTCTGTGTGTGTGCCCCGCCTCCTCTGTGAGCAGTTTCATGTGCATGTGCTCATTTTAGCTTGGCCCGAAGGCGTCTCTGGTCTGCAGCTTTTGATGTATGCCGCCATCCACAGTTGACTGGGCTAGCTGACTGGCCAGAGTCGCTCTGTCTGTCCGGGTGTCGTTGTGGATGTCCGCGCCACCCGTGCGAAAACTTTGCTGTCGGCTCGCTCTTATCAACTGTCCAAAGCTTTTGGGCTCGTTCAAATCAATTTGAAGCGGTCCCCAGCCACCGCCACAGCCAGCACCACACAGGAGGCAATGGAACTGGGCAATGGGCCAGCAGAGCGCATGCGCGACGGCGGCAGCGGCGGCGTTTAAAAGCCACTTGAATGACTGACACATAGAGGGCGCTCGCACGCTCCTCGAATGTGAAGGCATGAGGTGCTGCACTGTATATCTGAATCTCCATCTACATCGGCATCGGCATTGGCATCTCCATCCGCCAGCCGCCATCCGCCAGCCGCCAATCGCCAATCGCCAGCTGTTGTCGGCGGCCTTTTGGCCTTAGTTGTTGGCTGTTGTTGGCTGTGTTTGCCTTTGTTCTTTGCCGTCGAGCGTTAAATGCTTTTTGCGGCTTT